>JAJMRV010000010.1:0-368084 GCA_030578435.1 Scheffersomyces lignicola | reverse complement strand
ACAAAATCCGTGGTACCTACCCGGCGGAACAACATGTCCGTTCCCCCGGATGCAGGTTCCCTGTCGCACCCTGGGGGCACCAGTGGCGCCTAATTGAGTCACGGGTATTTGCATCTCGTGCAGGTAGCCGCCAATTCCAGAGACCCACACCGCCACATTCTCACCGCAGTATCAATTTCGCGGCATCCGTACTTTTCGTTTGCATCTCTACCGCAATACTTAATGATCTGTCACGTGCGTGGGTCAGGTGTTCCTGCGGCGCGCTTCTCGTCTCCTATATGTAATTGTTTACGTTGGTGAAAATGAGCTACCAGTAGGGTTATCCTGGTGTATGACTATGCTTTGTCTGAAACTAGTGTGTAGGGTGTATTTATGGGCAGTTATACTTGTCGTGGAACTATCTATTACCATGTCTTACCTAGCTTGTGGTGTATATCACGGCTTCTATTCCCTTTCTCCTTACTTCGTCCAGTTCATTTTTCATTTTTCATTTTTTCAAACTGCCGATTTTATATGCAGGCCGCACGTGATCGTTTTGAGATATTATCGGGAAATCACAACTATGTGCATTAGATACATATATTCCATGTGTACTTTCTGATTCTGTGATGCCTGTTACTTGTTACTTTGGTCTCCGATGTGTCTTAACTTGTAGTTTGTTAAGTTTCATGTTTTGGTGCCTTTTTGCAAATTATCTGTGCATATTTTTGAGTCATTTCAGTCTACTGCAATGTTTGCTGTAATTTTCTTTTTGTTAGTATAACTAGATATTTAGTATTTTAGAGGCGGGCATTGTATATTTCTTTACTTACATTACTCTTTGCTCTATATTTGACGTCGCTGTCGTTATTTGAAAGCTTGCTCTGAAATGGGACCCTCCAGTATATGCAGTACGCCCGGCCTTTTTTCCTTCCTTTGAAAAGGCGCACTCGGTGTATGCAGTACGCCCAAATCGCCAGGTTCTTTTTTCTGTTCATTCAGAAAAGGCATCCTCTTGTATATGCAGTTCGCCCAAATCGCCTGGTTCTTTTTTCAACTCACCCTTCTATCGAGAAAAGGCGCCCTAAATCTCTTATTCATTTTTCTGTTCACCCATCCTCTCGTGCAGGTAACAAATCTGTATAATGTAAGCCTATTCGCTACTTCCATGTCACTTTTCCCATGATAAACCTAGAAACGAGGTTAAGATATCACTGGAGAGCTGCTGTTATTCACATAAGTTGCAATCTATATTTGCATCGATGCTAGTTCACGGAACATGTCAATTACACAACAGAATATTAGAAATTATCCTTGGAAATCATGATTACATAAGCGGAGTTAAAATGCTGCAATATTGTTTACGTAATCGGAGATAAGTAGCTGCAACTATTGTCTTGCTTATATAATCGGAGATTCATTTACACCCCAAATAATAGCGGTTGTGGTCGATATAAATGCCCGGTGTTGGGTCTATTCCCTTCAGTCAAAAGAGATTATAAGTTAATCACGGTAAAATCATAATGAGTGAAATAGATGTTAACGATGTTAAAGCTATAGATCAAGAGTCACAAGCTCCTGATAATAAACACAAGAAATTCGTGGAGAGTGATGCGGGTGATGGAACTAAGAGAGAAGAACAGTACTTAACTGGGTTGCAATTGATATTATGTTTTATGTCTGTTTTTCTTTGTATGTTTTTGGCTGCCTTGGATCAAACAATTGTTGCTACCATTTTGACTACAGTCGGTAATAAGTTCAATTCATTTGACAATGTTGGCTGGTTAGCTGCTGGGTTTCTCTTATCATCAGCAGTATTCATTCAAATCTACGGGAAAATTTCTATCATTATAGGAAGAAAATTTACCTTGTTGATTGCCATATTAATCTTTGAAAGTGGTTCTTTAATGTGTGGGCTTTCAAATAATATGAATACTTTAATTGGTGGTCGAGTGTTAGCCGGTGTTGGTGCTGCAGGAATTCAAACTCTATCATTAGTCATAGTCACAGAGATTTTGCCTATTCAAAGAAGACCCATGGGCATTGCTATCATAAGTTTGGTTTTTGCTGTGGCAAGCATTGTTGGTCCACTTATTGGAGGTGCCTTAACAACACATGCTACTTGGAGATGGTGCTTCTTCATTAACTTACCTATAGGTGGTTTAGCGGCAGCTTTCCTATGGTATGCATTTAATCCTCCGTTAACTAAAGTCAAAGTTATTGATGAACTCAAAAAGTTTGATTATATTGGTGCATTTTTAATGATTGCAGGGTTTGTAGTCTTTTTGTTGGCATTAACCTTTGGAGGGGTGAACTATAGCTGGAATTCTGCACCAGTCATCTTGTGTTTCATATTGGGTGGTTTAACTATAGTAGTATTTGTACTTTGGAACATATTCCTATCTAAGAACAAATTATTTCCTAACGAGATAACTCGAGTACCACAAATAATTGCTGCTGCTATTTCTATGGGAACTATGTTTGCATATTTTATAGCAATCATTGTCTACGGAGCTATTTATTTTCAAGTGATTCATGGCGCCAGTGCCTTAACTTCTGGGTTACATATTTTGCCATTGCTAATATCTTTTGTATTATCTTCAATGGTTTCTTCGGTTATAATTCAAAGGACTAAAATCGTCAAACCAGTCACTATATTATCTGGAATCATTACACCTATTGGGGCAGGAGTTTTGACTTTTTTGAAGATAGATTCGACATTTGCAAAGCAGGTTGGATTACTTATTCCTTGCGGGATAGGTTTGGGGTTACAGATGCAACCAACCGTAATTTCGGCTCAAATTGTTGCTCCCAAAGTTGCCGGCAGTACAATATTGGTCACCTCCCTAATCAGTTTTAGCAGATCAATGGGAGGAACTATTGGAGCGGACCTTGCAGACGCTGTGTACTCATCATCTTTGCAAAATTCCTTCAAATCGGCTATTGCCAAGGAAGCTAATCAATTGATTATAGAAGAATTGCAAGGTATTAATAACTTATCATTGTTTTCTAACAACACATTTATTAATACCTTGAATCCAGTTACCCAGCAATTTATCAAAAAGCAAGTAATGTCTGGAATAAGAAATGTGTTCTATATGTGTATTGGTTTTTCAATAGTAGCTACAATTTCCAATTTGTTCATCACAAACAAAAAGTTGCCTTCAGCTAATCCCATACAGAATAATGAATAACCGTCTTCATAAATGAACTACAAAGATAAGAAATAGATATTAATGACTTGAAAAAGAAGATTAATATTAACAGAAAGAAAACCTAAAATAAACTCACATTCAAACCATGGCCTAGCTGTAGAAATTGTACTATCTAAACCGAATTTGAAAGAAGTAAACGTGTCTTTAGTAATATTTTCAAAGAAAAAATTTCTCAAATCCTAATCCTCTGTAAGGGATCTAATCATTGTTCCAAATTGAAAGAAATATCTTGTCTACCAGCATTTTCAGAACTTACAACCGAAAAGAACGCTGCCGAAGTTTCTTTACTGCTTATGAATGTACCTGTAGGCAAAATTCTTCCTTCAATATCCTTGACTGTTGAAGGCGTGGACGTAAATGTTTCTGATGAGAAATTAAAAAGGTATTAATGGATTTAATGAATTGATACCTTTTTCATCACTGCTTGACAGCACAACAGCTATTGTATATATTTTTTTTCCCCAGGTTCCGTTCAAATAAAGCAGGGTGGTTCGCAAAATGAAAAAATGCTAATCAGAGGAAATCGTAGCAGCTAATATGTAGGATTAATAGAACAATTTTTACTACGAATAATCTGGAAGACTTAATGTGTTTTGTATATTCTAAGAAACAAATCCTAAATAAATTTGAGTGTACGTCACTTTTGATTTTATAAATATGACTTGCTCAATACTTTTCTTTATTTTTTGGAAAAGTACAGAAAAATTTAACAGCATTCAGAACAAAAGTCCTAATGCAGCTAAAATACTCCCAAGAAGAGTGACTGCAGGATATTGACCGGATCCAACATTTGCTTGCTCAATTGATAAGATAGCAGAACTCGACTGGGAACTAGAACTAGACGATTGAGAACTAGAGCTCTCAGCGACGGTTGACTCTTCATTATCGATTAAGCTTGATGCCCCATTAGTTGAAGAAATAGGGGCCGTGCCAGAAGAAATTGAAGCTGAAACGTCTGTTGAAGATTCACTAGAAGTTACAATAGTGTCTGTAGAAGAGTTATCTTCTGATGTTGCTTTACTAGTGGTGGAGGAATTAGTTGAGATAGTTGAATCAGTAACAGTTCTGCTTGGAGTAGATGATTCAGCAATTGTTGTTTCTTCGGTCGATGAAGAAGTTCCAATAGTAGGAGCTTCGGTGGAAGTGGAGGTTTCTGCAGCTGCAGACTCTGCAGATGAAGTACTTTCAACATCGTTCGAAGAGGATGTACTGGTTGTAGAATTTCCTTCGGTTGTTGTAGTAGCAGTTTCAGCAGCAGCTTCTTCCAAAGCTGTAGTCAAAGAAGCAGCAATGTTCCAAGTGTTAGCTCCGGCAGAAGTACAAATAGAATTTGCCAATGAAGTAGCTGCAACAACATCAGAACCCTCACAGTTTTCAGCAAAGCAAGCAGCCACTAAGCCCTGAAACTGAGGCATGACACATAAGCAACCAGTGTCCCAATATGGGCAAGGAGTGATACCAGTATTTTGAACAACACATGATTTGGCACACTCGGGTAACTCATCATAAATAGGGTCGGCAAAACCATTAATAGAGGCAGTTTCAGGAACAGTAGGATAACCAGCGTAAGGATCAGAAGTTGCAGCTAAAACTAGAGCACAACTAGATAAAATTGCGGTAAAAGCGAGCGAATATTTCATTTTAAAGATATTTTAATTGTTCAAGGAAAGGAATAGTTGTAGTATGATTTTTAATTTTTTAAATAATTAGAGGGTATGGCTGGTCTATTATACTCATAGGGTTTGCAAAAGAGATTGCCCATTTAGTCGGTGGTTATCTACCAACTAACATAAAAGGTAAATCCTAAATATAAATATCCAGAAAGGGTCATCCGATATCTCCTTCGGGCAGTCCTGAAGACAAATAATTTAGGGGAATACGTTTCAATGTATTTACGAATCTCTCCCGTTAAATTTATTTTGTCTACTATTTCGATATCGGAGAAAATGTTGATTTTATTCATGAATCTTATTGGTTAAGCTACCTTATGTTTATATTACAGCTCTTGTTTCTGTTTCAAGAGTTTTGCCTTTATATTTAAATGTATTATGTTATATTCGTATATCAGATTCGTATAATTATACAGTGTAAATTTTAAGCTTTCATTTCCATTGTCGGAAAAGGTCGCACAAAGTGTATTAAGCGTGCAAAATGTCTTGACATTTCTCGTAACACTACTTACACTATACATGACCATAGAGAAAATAACAAAATACTTACGTTGAAAATAATAGAATTAGAACCGTTACTTAAACTGGAGGAACTTGAAAATTCTCGAGAGGATGTAGAACTGGTAGAACGAATCGAAATAGTAGAAGTTGAAGACTGAGTATCGGTTGCAACAGTAGTTTCCGACATAGAAGTAGAACTGACAGAATCTTCTGATGAGCTCATTGTAGTACTCTGTATCCTAGATATTTCTGTGTTTTCTGCAGCTGTCGAAAGAGCAGTCGATATTGAAGCGGGCATCATAAATGTATTTGCACCAACAGAAAAGCATAAAGATGTTGCTAATGAAGTAGCGGAAACCACATCACGACCCTGACAATTTTGGGCAATACATTGAGCCACCAAACCAGACCACTGAGGCATTACACACAAACAGCCAGTGTCCCAGTAAGGGCAAGGGGTGTTACCTGTGCTAACTTTAACGCAATCTTGGGCACAATCTGGTAACAAACTATAAATTGGATCAGCAAAACCGTTGATGCTAGCAGTTTGAGGTACCTGAGGATAGGTTGCATAATCAATAGCATGCACAACTGTCAATAAACTACCAACTGATATAAATAAAGTTAGACTCTTCATTCTTGGGATATGTTTCACAATAAACTTCTCTTGGTTATAAGAAAAAGATATGTCAACGAACTGAGTTGTTGACAGATTCATCAAGATTTTGAAGTTTGGGAAAATGAATGCTTGCTATTCCAACTATTCCAAAAATACCACTGAGGGCAATTTCCGATATTCATGCATTTTCAAATTACGTAGTTTCGTGCCAATTAAATTACTGCTCGTTTATACCGATAAGTCCTATTAAGATTCCGCTGAAAAATATTCCCCGTTAAAATTTTTATCAAAAAGATCAGTAGTTTAATTATATGCACAGGTTGTGAGCCCTCATGTACAATTTTTTTCTTGGTCGAAAAACAATTTTTTTTGCCTACTCCCCCTAAAAGTTACGTTCTACAAATGAAACGATATTAATATTAGTAGAAAGAAAGATAAGCAGACAAGTTTATAAATTCTTTACTTAGAAATGAGTTCAATACCTTTTGGTGATCAGTACTTTGTTGAGAGAAGCAGAAATAACACATATGAATGGACATCATTTGCGGTATCTGTGACAATTTTGGTAGGCCATGGTGTACTATTTCATTGGCTACCTGAAAGATTTAGAAAAAGTAAAAGTGCTTCTTACAGCTCCTATGCTCGGTTTCTAAAGTTTTGGAATACATTGAATAGCTGCTGCCATATCAATGTTCCACTCCTTCAAGACAAAGTATATTTCCAACCTAGCATTTTACTTATTCTTATAATATTTTTAGGTATAAATGGTGCTCTATGTTATGTTCAAACAAAGGACTTGAATTATGAACCACAATACTATATTGTAAGCAAAAGAATTGCCAAGGTAGCAATGGGAAATATGACCATTTTGATGCTTATGATAGTAAAAAACGACCTTATTTCCTACATAACAGGTTTACTGCATGATAGAGTAACCTTCTTACACATTTGGTTAGGGAGGTATATTTGGCTAATGATTACAATCCATTTTTCTTTGGCATGTAAATATTGGTTGGGACTCAAGTTTATTATAATGATTGAAATTCCTCCCCAGATATTTGGAATGATAGCCTATGGGAGTTTATTCATTTTGACTTGGGGAAGTTTAAGAGTTTTCCGAAGCTTTTCATATGACCTCTTTTTAACACAGCATAGAAGTTTTGCTTTCATTATGTTGTTATTAGCATTTTTCCATAATGGAGGAAACAGGGCTTCTGTTTTAATATCAGTACACTGTGTTGTGATTGATAGAGTTGTGACAAAGACAATTTCATTTATTCATAAAAGGAAATCACCAACTAAAGGATTGTGCAAATTTGAAATTGTTGACGATAAGACAGTAATTGTAACAATTCCAATAACAGTACAAGTTCCCAAGCGATTCCATTGGTATACCTTATTATTGCCAAAAGTAGGTTATTGGAAACCAGGGCAATACATTTATATTAACGTCCCCAAAATCAATTTTTTTCAATACCATCCTTTCACTATATCCAGTTTACCAGAATCAGAAAATATCATCTTGATGATTCGCAAAAGAAGAGGATTCACTAAACGGCTAATAAAGTATGTTGAGAGTAAGAGAAATACAACTGAGAACGATGTAGAAAGTGGAGTCATAGAATTAAAAGGAAATTTCCATGGACCATATGGCGCCACATTTCAAAATTTACTACCTTTTGACAGTTGCGTCTTTTTAGCAGCTGGTTCGGGAGCATCTTTCGTATTTCCGGTTGCATTGGAATTGCTCAACGAGATAGCTCTGCGGCAGAAAAATCAAGATGTATTGTATCGTCCTGCAGAAGCAAAAATTCATATTATCTGGTGCATGAAGAAGAAATCAGACATTTTTTGGATTAAACATTTATTCGAAGCCCTTTTTGAGTTCATTAATGTAGGTAAATTGACACTTGATTTGCATTTTACTAAAGATTCTCCAAAGGAAAACAAAAAGGAATACGATTTGGGGGGTAATTTAAAAACTATGCCTCATATAGAATCAATGGAGCAAGTTCTGACATCTTCATCAATTATTTCGACTGATTCGTTTTTTGATCTTCCAGGGGTACATACATCTTACAAAAGACCCGATTTATTAACAATAATTCATGAAAGAGCAAGCATCTTATCAAAAACCCAGTCTCTTGCAGTAATAGGATGTGGCCCTTCACTGTTTTCGTCGGATATTAAAGAAAACTGCAGAAAAGAGAGGAAACTTAATAATTGTTCAGAGATATATTGCTACTGTGAAACATTCTAAATTTTTATATAGATCACAAACAGAACATATTTTGCGTCTATCTCTATACAAGAAAAAGAATTCATATTCGTGCAAATTCCAAAATCTCCAACTCATTTCTTATGAAAATCACTAGATTGAATACTGGCTCTATCACACATTTGTCTAAATGCACCATTTTCAGAACAATAAAGATTCCAAGGTGAGCCATATTCTATGATTTCACCTTTGTCTAATACCATAATCCTTTCATAGTTGACAATAGTCTTCAATCTATGAGCAATACAAAGAATGGTACAGTTTGCAAACTCTTTTGTAATAGTTCTCTGAATTTTGGCATCAGTCTCATAATCAACAGATGATGTCGCTTCATCTAAAATTAGTATCTTTGAATCACGTACCAAAGCTCTTGCGAATGCCAAGAGTTGTCGCTCCCCCAAAGAGAAATTAACTCCTCCGTCTTCCACATTTTGATCCAAATGGAATTTATGTAAAGTAGTTTTTAAATCTTTTGAACGTCTTTGCAGTTTTACAGAATCTAGTGTTTCGGAGTCGATCAACCCAGTCCTTCTCAAAGCGTTCCACAATTTTTCATCACTGCTTTCCTTAAAAGGATCCAAGTTCTTTCTGATTGTACCAGCAAACAAGACAGGATCCTGCGGAATGATCGATAGCTTAGATCTTAAATCTCCTAGACCGATAGTGGAAATGTCTATCCCATCAATTTTAATACACCCCTGTTGTAATTCAGTTAAACGATACAAAGCGGTCATAATAGATGATTTGCCAGCACCGGTTCTTCCACAAATTCCAACCTTTTCATTACCATTAACATTGAATGTTATATCTTTAAGGACAAGTGGTAGTCCTGGTCTATAACTCAACGAAACATTCTCAAAGTTAATAATCCCCTGGTTGGGCCACAAGGGAGGTGTCCCGGAGCCTTGACTCTCAAACGAAGCTTCCTGCGGAAGTTTATATGCGTATGTTGTAAGCCTCTCAGCTGAATTCATCTCATTCTCAACCAAGGTGTACGTTCTGATTAACATGGGAAGTTGTCCTGCTATTCCTAGAACATATGACAACAACAATCCCACTGCAGCAGGACTAATATCAAAAATTCTGAACACACATAAGAAAGCAATCAATAAAGTAAATATAGTCGCCAATATATCCAAATTTATACCTAGCCAACGTTCAGCCGCGAGAACAAGATAAGCAGCCTCGTTAACTCTGTTAATGTAGTATGAGCTTTTGTTCAAAAATAGGCTCTCAGCTTTAAATTCTTTAATAGTAGCAAGTCCGTTCAATGACTCATCAAAATTATTAAAAACAAACGATCTTTGAACTGCTTCTAATCTCTTAATTTCTCTTGCAGAAGCTTGGTAATAATTAGCCACGCCAACAAATATGAGGCCTAAGGGAGGAACCGCTATAGCAAACCAAGGTAAATAAATAACACAAAGCACAATAGTTCCAATAATGGATGTAAAGATGAATATCAAAAACCGGATTTGATCACCAATCTCATTATCTAAAACATCAGTGTCCTTGGTAAACCTGTTTAGAATTCTTCCCATGGGAGTTACATCCATAAAAGACATGGGAACCTTGAGCACATTTCTTATGGCCATTATATTTAATCTGACCGATGCTTTATTACTCATGTAAACCAATATCGAAAATTCGGTTGCCAAAAATACAAAAGCCAAAATCGTAAACATGACATAAAGACCAATATAGAAACCGCTGGATCTATCCTTAAATCTCAATTCAAGCCAGAAAGACAACCATGTGTTCGCAAATACTTGACAAAATGTTGCAAAACTGACCGTTGTCAACACAATAATAACCATTATCCAAACAGGAAATATTCCTGATCCAATTTGAACGTAGGACTTATATACAGAAAATCCGATCTGGTTAACTGCTTTCTCTTCGTCTTGTATTAATTTGCCGTCATCGAGCTTATCCTTATTGAAATCCTTATGGAGACCTTCTTCATTATCATCTAAGTTGTCATCCATACCATCGTTCACCACAGCATTATCACTTTTGTTCTTATCATCAAAGCTATGACTATGTTCCATCAATTTATTAAAGCCATCGTTGCGCGATTTCAATTGCTCAAGTGAGCCAATATCGATAGTACCGTCTCCGTTAAGAAAAACGATCTTATCAGCTGTACCAATGAGTGATAGCTGATGAGTACACAAAATTCTGGTCTTTCCATTCAATAATTCAAGGATGCAGGAATCTATTATGTGTTTTCCAACTCTTGCATCAACTGCAGACAATACATCATCCATCAATACAATATCAGCATTAGCGTATACCGCTCTAGCTAAACTTATCCTTGCTTTTTGACCACCTGAAAGAGTTATGCCTCTTTCACCAATTTCAGTGCTGTCACCGGCTGGCAAAATTTCAAGATCGCTTTCCAAAGCACAGGCATAAACTACTTGATTATATCTTTTTTCATCATATGATGATCCAAACAAAATATTTTCCTTAACGGTTGTACTTTGTATCCATGGAGGGGATGAACAAAATATTTGAGATCCATTCACCGCAAGTGTGCCTGCACATTTTTTCATAAATCCAGACATAGCACTCAATAAAGATGACTTTCCTGATCCAATTACTCCAGTTATCACAACAAACTCTCCTTTCTTGATGGAAATGTTTATATTGTTTAATCCTGAAAATTTATCTGCATCTTTTACAACAGTTTTGTCACCAACAGTAACAATGGCAGACTTATCAATAGTGCTATCCGAATCAAGTTCTTCGGTTTTGGGTTCAGTTTTCTTTCTTAATGTGGCTTGTCTTTTGGTCTCTTTCTCAAGTTTTTTCTTCTCTTTTGGATCTAATTTCTCTTCTTCTTCTTCTTCTATCTTGAACTCTTCCCATGCAAACGCACCATTCTTGATCTGCAAAGCTATATCAAAATTATCAACTTCTGACCGTTGAGTTTGAGCAGAGTCTATTTCACTTGCCGACAAAAAATTTCCAACTCTCTTTAATGCAATAAATGCATCTGCACCACTTGAAGCTGCCATGGGAATGAGGAAAACTTGTTGCGTTAATATGCCAAATAATGAAACGGAGGAGAATATGGAAGCCGGATCTCTTCTATGAGATCCAATTGCATATAATACTAAAAATGCAACCATCGATGCAATCAATGTCAATGACATGGCGAAAGCGATTATAATATTTCTCAAAATTTCAATGTTGTAGAGGATTTTCATTTCTTTGGTCCTAAATTCTTCAATTATTTTAAGATATGGGGCCTCCCAAGAATAGAACTTTATCATTTTAAGATTGACCAATACTTCCTTTATTGTACTTACTCTTGAATCCGTAAACTTGGTAGCATTCTTTCTGTATGTTATCAAAGGTTTAATAGCTGAACCGATTATAACCATGAATATCAATATCATAACGATACCAACGACAGCAGATACACCGATATTAACTACCAAGATAGCAATAGCAATAGCCATTGGAATAGGGAACACAACCAAGAAGGGTTGAAACCCTATCGCAAAATCAATTCGAGCAAGGTCAGTGCCCATTAATGAGGTAATCTTTCCTGGCGGAAATTTATGCTTTGATGCTTCACTTAGATTGAAAGACTTCTGCAACATCGACTGTATTAGAACGGACTTGGCTTGAGCACCAGTGAGCATTGATCTATAATAGAAATGATTTGATAACAAACCCACGACAAATGTGAGGACCGCAGAACCAATAGCATAGCCTACCCCTTTTCCAACGCCTAGTTCGAGGCCAAGTTCTTTATATTCAACATACTGAATCAATCGTTTTGATAATAATGGAATAGTAGTGGAACCGACATTGCTCAAAGCAATACAAAGACATGCAAGAAAATATTGCCAGAAAAAGGTCTTTAATAAAGCATAAGCTGCCAACGTATTGGAAATGTGAAAATCTTCGAGATCGGTCTCAGCATCGATAGAAGAATGGTCAATGGTTTCATTTCTTGCTTGACACTTCTGTTTAATATGTGCCAACTTTGCTTTTGCTAAATCTGCAGTGAAATGTTCATTGAATGTAGCTGTCAACTTTTCGACTTTCAAGTCTTCAGGCAACTTATAAAGATCCTGGATAGTCAAAGTCCGCTTGTAACCTACTCTGAATAATGGGTTAATCCACCAAAAAAATATTCGATATATGAAATTGGTGCTGGGTTCTGGATAAATCCGTCTTTCTTCATCTGTTGGTATAGGAGGTATTTGTTTGGACAAAAATCTTGTGAATATTCTGTTCTGTACTTGCTGTGAATTTGACTCTAGGTCTTTTTCTGGAAGCCCTGTCGTACTCATGGTTGAGAAGCACGAGCCCAGACACAAGGATTAAGATTTTAGCCAATCGGCAGAACGCGAATTATAAGCAAATGATAGTAACCGTTAGAGACTGAAGTATAATTATTGAGAAATGAAAAAAGATATTGTGTTCTTTTATAAAGCCGTTTCAGCGAGGCTCAAGTCATGCAAGACTAAACACGGGTACGGGTACGGGTAGCGTAGGCTGATATACCGCTCAGTGCCGGAAATATAGAAATAAAGCAAACGGAAATAAAGCTAACTTCGAATTAGTCACCACTGACGGCGCTGCATAACTGTATACTGTACTAACAAGCAAATAGCACCCTCCTTAGACAAAGATATGCACCTTGTTCCGTATCCGAGACCCGTTTTAGACTTATTTACGAAGTTTACTTTGGCAACACGGCTCCGTAGCACAGTGTGGCAAAAATTAGAACGCAACTCTGAAACAGGCATGTATGATATTGTGATGACTCATTCCTATGAACAACTGGCTGTGGTGGGATTGAGGACGTGGCACTGCTTCTGGTACGGCTTTAATGCTTATATCCTAATCCAATCACCGTCTTGTGTGCAGTACCACTTTAGTGATATATATATCTATCATGTGATCCAAGTCACCTGAGAAAGGCTTTTGGCATCGGCGGGTGACTTTCCTCATTGAGAAAGAAGAGGCTACTATTTACAATTTTTCCGAGAAGCGAACTTTGAAAAAAAATTACCTGCGATCTTTCCCCACTTTTGAAATCAATGCTAGATACATGGTGTTGTACTCCGGAATCACACCGAAAGAGGATGCAACCAAGAAACAAGCTGCACAAGCAGTACCGGAGGCAGTAAATATATCTAGCAGTCCGTTAAACTTAATAATCTGAGAAGAATCTCGAAACAAGGCTTACAATACAATAAATCTGCCTTTTTTCGAGGTGTCAAGCATACTAAATTTGCAACATAACAAACACTCAGAAAAAGGAAAGGCTGCACCGGCCTGGAAGGATCTGACACAACTAACCCGGACAACAAAACGGTTTACAAAACGAATACCATGGCAGTCACAATAGTACAGATCCTGAAGATTACACATAAACTAACGGTTGTTCCGACAGCATAAAATTTTTTGGTGGATTCACCCGTGCACGACCGCATCTTCCCCACTGAAAATTCTCCTTTAGCTTCTCGAAGTCTCCTCATTTTCTCCTCCTTTCCCACTGCTCCCTAAAAACGCCCCCCTACCAAATCTGGGAGACACGGGAAAGATAGTATTTACTGTATTTGCATAGCTCGGTCAGTGGGTCACGGTGGCGAAACTGGTATTCATGGTGCTGCTAGCACTAAATGTAGTGTTTATAACTGTAGGAAATAAGGTTTAGGTGCCGTTGAGATAAATCACAAAATAGCACAACGGTTTTGGTACCGTGTACATGCAAAGTGATAAGCACTAAGAAACGGCACACACGACATACTCGCGACACCACCGAATCAATCTCTACTGTGCGCTGGTGGCTGCTGAGAAATGGCCTGGACTTGGAATTCGGTGCCGTCCCCCACTGAAAATACTACATTGTTAGTGATTCACGGTCCCCAAATCCAGCGCCCCTTTACCGAACCAAGAACACAGCGCTACACGCTACATACTACATACTACCCAACACGGGACGCTACCACGCCCATTTCCCCAGCCAGCTCTATACGTTCTCTGTGACTGGCTGCAATCTCCAGGTACTGCCATTTTACACGGTTTTCCACACTCGATGGGTATATTTTTTCTGTCCGCATTTTTCCCCATCAAAAAATCTCCACTCTTTCCTCGAAAATTTCTTCACCAGTGGTGTATTCATCCTTCTTATCAGAATATCTGTAGCAGCTGCTGGAAAACCGCATCTCAGCTGGTCATTAATAGCACGCTTGTCACGCACAAGTCTTAGGCACATCGCGCTCTTCATTTCTGAGCCCTCCCTGCCCGTATCTCCACTGGAAAAGATTACCACGCTACCACCCACAGCATATCACACACCACTAAAACGTAGCGGCAACCGCTATATTCATTGTTATTTGGCCGCTAGCATCGCTCAGCAGTCCTTTGGCCATATTTTCACAATAAGCGCCAGTTTCTGGCTGTATTTTTACCTGTATTCTCAGAGCCGTACCACACAGTTACGCACTGCCTAAACACATCAACACACCACATACACAGAGCATTCACACAGCACGCAAAATGTCCACACATTCGCCCATACGAGAACTGTCTCCCCCCACTAGTCCTACGGACGCGGATGACCCATCCAAGATGGCCAAGAAAGACCCCACCTCCAGACCGTATAAATGTCCACTATGTGATAAGGCGTTCCACAGACTCGAGCACCAGACCAGACACATACGGACGCACACAGGAGAGAAGCCACACGCATGCACATTCCCGGGCTGTTTCAAGCGGTTCAGCCGTTCCGACGAATTAACCCGTCATTTGCGTATACATACCAACCCCAACTCGAGACGCAACAAAAACCTCAACAAACACAACATCAACTACACCAACAACCCATCAAACGTGGATGAGGCTGAGCCAGTTGCAAGTGTGGTCACTGTGGCCACACCCAAAAAGAGAGTGAAGAAAATGTCTCCCTCGGCCAAAATGCCATCTCCTCCACCAGGAGATTCCCAGGACGATGTGATGAGAGTCAAGTCCTCTTCCGACGAAGACATCCTGGCCCAGACGCCACCCAGCGAATTGGACAACATAAAAGTAGAACCAGCACCTCCAAAGTCGCTACAAGCAGTCATGAATATAGACATATTGGCCAGCGCTGCGCTGGAGGAGTTGCGTAATCTTGAGAATGGCGATAGCAAAATCAACCTGCGCTCGTTACCCTCGCTCACCGACTTCTTTGGCCCCAAAACAGCCAGTTACCCCAACAACAGCACCATTAGTACCGTGAGAAACGTGCACTACAATTTACTGACCAATAGGCCATCATTTCACATAGATGGCAACAATAGCAGCAGTAATTTGCAGTATTTGCTGAGCATTGCTGCCGACCAGTTGCGTTCCAAGTCGGCCATGAAACTTACAAGCTTATCTTCTTTGCAGAGAATGACTCCTCTCGTACATCCAGAGCCAAAGTCTCACGTGTTGGAGGACTCTGATTTGGACTATGTCAAACAGCGGTTGAAGAAGCTGAGACCAAACAGTCCGAGTCTGAAACCGTTCACATTGCCAAACTCACCTGTTCTTGGCCTTTCAGCCAATAACACACCCATAATATCAGCAAGCAATTCGTCCACTAATCTTCTGCTGTTGATGATGACCCCTGCTGTCAGAAGTGTGAGCATGGATCAAAATCATAGTAGCACTACCATTCAACCAGCAACACCGCCAGTGTCATCGACTTTACAAACTCCCAAGTTGTCACCCTCTGCTGATCAACAACAACCACCAAATGCTTTACCGCCTCTCAGAAGTCTCAACTTGGATTTACCTACAAACTTGTCAATGCCAAGTTTACTGCTGTTGGGATCAGAGTCGGTATATTTCACACAACCAAACAGCAATGTAGGCACAGGAAGGAGAACTTTCAGCCTGAACTCGGGCCAGAGTGGGCAAATGAGAAGGATGTTGGAAGAATAATGTATTGCTGTGTTCTGGGATCTTGGGTATAATGAGAAATTAGTAGCAACGGTGCTATTTTGAGCTTTTCATAGCAAATCTAAAGTCAGTGACCTGTATTACATGGAATCAGTTGCAGGGTAAGTGAATACAAAATTGTCTTGAGAAAGAGATGGTTAATTACAATTTCTGCTATACACCTTTGTAACACTAGAACGATCTATGTTCTATGTTTGAAAATGCCTGATTTGAAAATGTAGTTCGTCATTTTATTAAATTAAAATTATTGATGCAAGTCTACATTTGCAAGAGAGTATGTCTACTGTATATTATGTATGTATTCCTGTAGATATCTAATGTATATTTACCTTAATTAAGCGCAGCTCAAGAATATGGCATCAAAAAATAATTTCCCCATACATTTAGTTCTATACAAGTCTTCAAAGGTATAGCATGAATTGGGGGGTAACACTCAGCTAAAAGCTTATGTAACATCAGCAGTTGTCAATAAAACAAATTCCTATTAAAAAATATCAACCTTAAGATACAAATCGTGATTACTCTTTCTTTCTCAAGTTCTGTTTTTAACGCACGCATCTTAGTATCTATGTTTTCCAATAACTTGAGCTGTTCTTCTTTCTCTTCAGCAGCAGTTTTGATTAAATCGGTCATATTTTTGATTTGCTTAACAATTGCCATCACTTTCCGTAGTTGATCTTCAATAAAATTTATGTCTTCAACACAACCTGTCATAATTCTAGCAACCTTAAATAGATTATGCTTTTCATCCCTTTGAATCCAATAATCTCCTAGAAACAGCACCTTGAATCCTTTTATTATGTATAATTCTAAAAGATAACCTATTAAGAACGGAATTATTGCTAAAAGGAGCCAGTTCAGAAATTTAACACATATATGTTCAACTTGGTTGTACAGAGGTTGTAAAAAACATCTGATATAATAGTAAATTTTGCAGACATTACATAAATAGTACATTCGAAACATTATTGAAGTAAAGCTATCACCGCCCAACCATGCGTTTGAAAGATCGGATTGAAGACACTCTACCGCCCACCAAGATCGTGGATACCTATGGAAGAAGTACGTAACTGTACAGTAAGCGATTAAGAAAACTAACAAAATGTCAAAATTGATCTTCATTTGGATCAAGTCTTGTCTGTTAGAGGTACTAGTTCAATGTACTAGTGTTACCAATTTTATAAGCACTTAATGTATAACAATTAATTTGCAACATCATTTTTGAGAAAATTCTAATTGAGAGGTACGGCGGCTTTTTTCTTCATGGGGAAGACAGAGAAATAACTACAATTGTTTTCTTTTTCATGCAAAAAAATCCTTTAATATTGGTTAGCTCTAAGAATAGTACACGGACCTTACCACATGGCATTTCTATACACCTCCAACGGCCCACACCTCTGCTTCATCTTCAAAACGGTCGCTAAACATAGTTTCCGCATCACCTCCAGCGCTGATTCTTTCTCTTTCAACTCCAGCAAGACGTGAAGCCACTCTCTTAGTGTAATCTCCGATGGATCTTGGGACAATAATAGCACCAGTCACTGTCTTGATATCCGTTTTTCCAGTAAACCAGTCATTGAATTGGACCATCTCTAGATCATCCACAAGATCGAACACAGCCAAATATGCCTTTTCAGCTGCTAATCTCACTGGGATCACTGGATCACGCAAACAGGAGAAAACACTTGGAGCTAAGACGTCCAAGTTAGCTTGAACTATCTTGTTCTTCAACCTTGCAACCGTCCTCGTAACAACTAATGCCAAACGCTTAGTATCAGTTGAATTAGATGCTGGTGATACAATTAGAGTAGCCAATTGTCCTACTAATTGACTCGTTTGTTCTTCATCGAGTTTAAACTCAGTGCTAGAACTGACGCCTTTTGCAACGGGTGATTCGATTTCATCTACTAGCAACAATAATTTTCCAACTGCAACTGTAGCATTGTCACTGATGTAACTAGTGGTCGAGTTTGAGCAGCCAATCACAAAGTTAACAATTTCATCTAACAACCCACTATTGAAAATGTGGGAAGGTGAATACCTCAAAAATGAGTTAATGGACAAAACACAGAACTTGTCGTTAGTGTTATTCGGCTTTTCCAATATTTTTGTTCTTAAAAGACTGCTTGCTTCATCGTTAGATAGAATTCTGGCCAATGAACCCACTAATTGTGCGTAAGACACAGCAGATTTATCATTGACTACCGTGATTTCTTCCTCTACGAGAGTCATGATTGCGGTCTTCGAAGCAGCGTTCATATTCTTACCAGCCTTGACAACAACTTCAAGCATTCCTTTCAACATGGAAGTCTTAACACCTTCATCCAGCGAGTTCTTAACACCAGCCACTAACTCGGACACCAATGAATCAACTCTAGGTTGAAACTCGATCAAAGTACTCAACGCAGAAACAGCTTGCACTCTTAATTTTTCGTTGGAGTTATCAGACAATGATCTGACAAAAGTTCTTTGTAACTGAGGAATAAATGGTCTCAAGAATTGTGGAATCTTTAACAACAAGTTGTTTAATGCAATCAAGATAGCTGCCTTGATGTCGCTCAGCACCTTTTCACCAACTACACGGATCAATGGACCTGTCATTATGGTAGCGAATGGTCTCAAGTTTTCAGCAGGAGTCTTTCCAATAATATCAGCAATAGCCAAAGCAGAAGCTTCCTTCTGATCCGAATTGCCGTACATCAAACCGTGCAAGAAAATTGGCAAAATACAGTTTGGACCTTTAGGCAACTTGAATGCTGCCAACTCTTCACCAACAACACCGGTAATTTCCAAAGCTTGTTTAGCAGGTTTGACCAATTTTTCAAGCTGTTCCTTAGGTTGTCTCTTGACTAATGCGGTCAATGCCTCAAATGTACCTTCAACAACTGCAGGGGATTTGTCGTCCAACAGCAATATGAACTTGCTGACAATATCCTGTAAGTAAATGGAGTAGTCAAGGTTAGTGTTAGCAAAGAAATGACCCAAACGAGAATATACCACCGCACGTTTGTTAGCATCTTCATGTTTAATCAATGAAAGAAGCTGGTTCATCAAGCTGTGAACACCTTCTTCGCTGTCAACAAATAATAAAATCTGGTCTAATGATTCAGTTATATCTTTATTGTCAGGGAATTCCATTATCGAATTAATCAACGTGTTAACTATGACCGATAATCTCTTGAAAAGGGCAGAGCCAGCGACAGAAGCTAAGGATGCAAGTGCAGTAGCCTTGAATGAGTCCATTGGAGGAGCTAACAAAGTAGGCAATAAGATTGGGAAAACCATTTCGGACTTTGTTGCCATGATGTCTTGCAAGGCTGATAGCGCATTCTGCGAATCGTCTGACTGAAGTAAGGATAACAAATGGGGGATAATCTCGTCCACGACCACCTTTCCTAACACTTCTTGCAATGCTTCAAAAGCCAGGGCAGCAGCTTCTCTTACACTCAGCGATGAGTCCACAAGAGAGTCTCTGATAATGGTGATGAATTGAGCCTGGTACTCGACTACTGCATCGTATTGAGCAGATTTGATTAATTCTGTCACCGCGATACAAATACCTTGTTTGGAATCGCTGTCTGAAGCAGCCGAAGTCTCTTCTAAAGTTGGTAATATTTGGGCCAAAGCATTAGCACCAACTCTACGAACCATTTCACCAAGGGTTTGAGCACCAATGGTTCTATGAACTTCATCATCGGAGGCCAATTTCTTGACAATAATGGATGTTAATGTTGGTAATACCTCCTTCACTGTTCTTGGTGTATTGGCAACCAATGCCTTCCAGATATCGACAGATGCATTACGAACAATACCTGCGACATCAGAACGACAAACAAATAACAAGGAAATAACGCGGTCTCTTCTATCCTGTCCCAAGACTTCAATAAGATTACGGTTGACTTCACCAGAGTATTCGTTCTGCTCTTCGGTTAACTCGTTCTTACCAGAAATACCAGTAATTTGGAAAAGTAAGTCACCTGTAAGTTCAACAGAAGAGAGACGAATACGGTAATTGGAGTCTGACAAACCATTCTCCAATTCTGGCAATAAGATATCAACTGCCTTCTTGGCATAATTTTTGACAATCAATCTACCTGCTCTTAAAGCAGTATCTCTAATGTCCTCATCCAAATCAGCCAAACCATTCAAAATAGGCGGAATAATTCTTGTCAAATATGGGGCGAACTGTGACCCAAAACAAACAGGTAAAAAGAGCAACAATGGCATAAATCCCGCACGAATGTGGTTACGAGGTGATGAAGCAGATGACAAGATGACTGGTAATAACTCTTCCAACTTATTAATACCAAGTCCTGAAATAACTTCTGAAAGAGCTTGAGCAGAACCAAGTCTATCTCCTGCTTTGGTATCATCTTGCAATGTTTCTAACAAGTGAGGAATCAAATCAGGGAATTGTTCTTCACCCAACTTTTCAACCAAAGAACCTAATGCCCTGGCTGCAGTTGATCTGGTAGCAGGAACTGGGTCTACCATAGCGACTTCTAATTCTTGCACCAATTCACTTAAATATGGCCTAAGATCTTTGCTATCCACAAGAATGGACATGTTGCCCACAATCTGGCATGCCTTTTTCTTAGTGGCTGCCAGTCTTTCCTTCATTCCTCTGTGGATCACATGAATAATCAATGCTAACGATGGACCATCTATATAGTGCACGAATTGAGTCTTGATAAGTTTGTCTAATGCATCATCGGTATATTTAGTTGGATCACCAATAGCATTAATCAAATCTGGGACAATGGCTTGAATTTCAGGATTTCTAATCACCTCACCGAAACGTTTCAAAGATTGTTCACCTGCTTTTCTAACTTCTTTGTGACTGTCATTCAAAACACCAACAATTTCTGGTACGATAGTTGATAATGAGGCTGACAACTGAGTAGGATCCAAATAAGCCATAGAACCCAACAACTCAACAGAACCCTTTTTGGATCTCCATGCAATTTCATCAAGATTTGAAATAGCTAATGGAATCAATTTCTTAACACCATATGACGTGGTGGATTTCATTATTTGCTTTGCTGCTTCGTTCGTAGAATCACGAACTTCAGGGACAGCGTCACCTAAAGATTTCAATATAATGGGCAATACTTCGATGACGTATGGCTCAAAGAATTTGCCAAGACTCTGAGATAAGCACTCAAAGGCAAAAGAAACACCTTCTCTCCTATTAGGATTCTTTTTGTCATCAGCCGCGTCAGATAAAGTTCTTATGATATCGAAACTTGCAAGAGCTTTTATCCCATATCCCTTGACTAACCCAGCGATACCATAAGCTGCACCTCTTCTGGAAGCCATCGTCTTTCCCTCGAATAACTTTGTAAATAACTTGTCAAATCTTTCCTGTAAGGTGGATTCAAACGATTTTACCAATGGTGCAATACACTCAGAAACAGCATATTGAACATCTTCCGAAGGTGTATCCAATGTTTTGATTAATCTCTCTATAATGATTTGCAATCTTTGATCTGAAATGCTTAAATGTTTGGCCAAGGAACCATACAATATAATAACGCATTCTTTTATGTTATCTTGAGTCTTCGATCTTAGGTCCTTAGCGGCCAAGTTTGTTTCAAAAATAGTAATCAAGATTTCAACATTTTCTTTACCATGTAAGTTGATTATTTCAACACCAGCTTCTTGTAATTCCTGGCGTACCAATGGTTCCTTATCACCCAATGCTTGCTCTACTACTAAGAAATTGAATACAGTTTCAATAGTAGACTCGTCCAATAATGGAGCTAAAAACTTCAATGCTAAGGCGATGGTAGATCTCTCTTCCCAAGTATCCTTTTGCTCCGCAGTCGACTTGATAACTAAGCCAAATCTATCCAACTTTGGAGGAGGTGGGTTCTTCTTAACATGATATAAGTCTATTAAATGTTGCACAGCAACCTTCAAGATATCAACATTGGATTTAACTATGGTCTCAACAGCTGCTGCAAATGATTTGGCAATAGAGAGACGCAAGCCAGCATCTTTATTCCCAAAAAATTCCAAAAGTTTCGCTGGGGAATCTTCCGATACCTTGAAGTTGTTATCTTCCCAAATGGTGACTGCAAGTTCTCTTGAATGAGTATCATTGTCGTGCGTAGAAATCCAGATTTCGCTGGAAAAGTCTAATTCACCATTCAAATCAAATTCAGAATCTATACCTTCTAAGATAGTATTCCTTACAAAGACCTCTGGTGTGATAATGTTGCTGAACAAAAGACTCAAATCAGCCTTGGTAAAGCTTAATGCTATATGTTGACACATTGCTAAGAAACAGTCTTTTGCTAACTTTGCTTTTGAAGGCAATTTCATGAGTGATAACAACACTTCTAAAATACTGAGTCTAGGTATGCTTTCATCCTCAAATGCTTCTGCATGTGCCGAAACGATTTCAACTGCCAACAATAATTGTTCCTCTTCTGGGTCTTCTTCAACAAATTCCGAAGTTACGACCTGTTTCGAAGCATTTTTAATAGCAACTTGTTTGCCCTTTTGTAAGACTCTGGTGATGAGTGGTAATGCATATGATAATGTCAATGAGTCCAATGGGTTCTGGTCAGACAAAATTTTGATTCTATACAAGATTCTCCCAACAAGATTAATTATAGGTTCATCCATGTACTGTTCTGGCAAACCTATAATATCATGAAGTCTGAGGATTGCAACTCCAACAAATATTTTCAAGTTTCCAATTCTTGAGGACAACTTTGTAGAAAGCTGCAAGAATGTTGCTATTATTTTTCCTGCGAACAATTGGTAATGCACTGGAAAGTCAAGAAGCGATAACAATTTAGTTGAGGCAGTAGTGAACCAATAGTTGGCACCATTGTCCACTTGGAGTGACGAGGAAGTTAATTTCTCTATGATGGTTAAAACGTGACCTACTTCCACAACATAAGCTTGAACCCTGTTACGTATATCTTCTTCCTTCAACAATTGGTCATCGACTAAACGTTGTTCTTCTTTAGTAAGCTTTTTGATTTGCTTCCCTTTGTTCTTACTGGCAATTTCCTTCTTGATACTTTCCTCCCATTTCTTGATTTCATAGTCTTTGGAATTCTTATCTTCAACCTTCTTATGAGAGTTAGTGTCTTCAAGAACATCTACGACCAATTCCCCGTGAGGAGCTCTCCAAATCTTAAGAGTTTGGTCGTCTACTGTTTTCAAGAAATCTTCTTCTAAAATCGCTTCGATATTTCTTGCGACTATAGGAGCAACCAATTCTGGCTTAATGAAAGCAAGGGTATCAATAGCATTAACACAAGCAACAGTCAAATAGCCACTTGACTTCAACTCCTTCAAAGTAGAAAAGCATTGATCTAACAACTCTTCATAATGGGATTCGATTAAAGCACCTGGATCATTAACCAATCCACTTCTTTGCACTAAACCTACCCATCCACCACTAATGACTGTTGATTGAGAAAGCACAAAAGATTGAATTAAATTTCTCAATGATATTTCATGGCTACTTGGAATGTTGCTCAAAATAGATAACACAGGACTCAAATCCTTAATAGACAAATTCAATTGATCTATTTCTGCTTCTGTGGCTTGATCAAGTTGTCTCAAAACATGATATGCACCATTGATTATCACCTTCGAAAGCTCAGGATATGAATTAACAACAGAAGAAATCTCAGTTCGAGCTTGCAATCTAATATTAGAAGGAACATTCTTCGAAATTAACATGAAGATCCATGTAGAAGCATAGTTCAACTTGTTTTTGGTGTCGTTCGAGCCATCAACCTTTGAAGCAACTGAAGTCAACGCAGATAATTGCCATTTGTATTCACTATCACTTGAAAGCTTGTGATAAACTCTAGGGTCATTCAAAATCGAATGTTTATCGTCAGCAGTGAAGATACTGCTTAACACATTCGTTTCAGTGAATTGAGATAAAATAGTAATTGCTACCAATGGAACAGATATCAATTTGTTAGAAATGGTTGGCAATGGTGATTGCACAGACTCTTCAAGAGCCGCAATGAGAATTGGAGCCACTTCATTTATGATCAGTACAACACCAGTACTAGAAGTTTGATTATAGAATGAAGCACCAAATTCAACAAACCATATCTTTTTCAAAGGCAATTTCTTTTCCTGAAGTCCGCTTTTTAATTGAGTAATATATGTTTGCAAGTCAACTTCTTCTGGTAATTGGGCTATAAATACAAGGTGCGACAAGAATGACTGAACCAAGTTAATCAAGGAAGCTTCATTTTGCTCCTTGGAAACAGCTGGCAACAATTGCTTTAATACAGATAATGATGATTGCACAGAAACCGGACTGATCAAGCTCAATGCCTTAGAAATCAACAGTTTGTAATCGACATTTGAAGTGCTTTTCAATGCCTTTAATATTTCCTCAGCGTATTTGGTTACAACATCTGGCGTTGCGTCCTTGAAACGGTTCCTTGCCACAGCATCAAGTGTATACAACGCTGCTTCTCTGACATTGTCTTTCGTTGATTTCAAAGCGGCGATGATAGATGATAACAACTTAGAACTCACAAGGATATCGGAAAGTTCAAAATCACTGGGAATGTGTGAAAACAATTTTGGCAAATAAAAGCAGAAAGCGTTCTCCGAAGATCTCAATATGGACTTCTCCACGCTAGGAAGTAACTCAGTATTCAAATCATCCTTGGTGATGTAGACGGAGAAGACATGGCCGAAGATATCCAATGCAAAAATAGAGGGTGCAGTCTTTCCAAGCAAAACATTGTTGATGTAGAACGGAAGTACAGTCAGCTTCAATTGTGCTTTAAATATTTCACTAGCAGCCGGATTAGTAGGTAACAAATCGCTAGTAGCTCTTGAAATCACACCCAAGAATGTCAACTTGGCATCGGTCAGTATGATGGAAGAGTTGGTCAATGCCGCGATGGAATCAGATATGTATTTGTCGGAGTCAACAGCATTTCTGACAGCACATGCAAAGGAAGTAGTGGTGGAACTCAATACTGATTCGTAGATTCTCTTGCGATGATGGCTACTCGTGCTTTGATAGCAATATGAAGCAGCATGACTCAAAATAGTGGCATGCGACTCAACCAATGCTTGAAAGGTTGTGGCAGAGACTGCTTCACCTTCAATTGCTACGACATTGAACTTGTTTATCCAGCTGAGAAGGGTCAAATAGTCAGTCAATGCAAGTGTCGTGCTAGTTTTTGATGCAACTGTAATATGGACGAACTTGATTATAGCTTCCAAATACGATTTGTTATACAAGATAATCGTCTCTAAGGACTTGAGAAGTTCACCTCTCGAATGGGGATCTTGATAATAATTGTATGTGCGAAGCAACTTAACCACTAATTCCTTTAAGTCACCTTCAGGTATCAAGCCTGCGGGCACTAATGTCTGCACCCTTTTTAATATGGGTACCCTTCTAGTTGTTAGTGAGTCACTAATGTACGCGGCGTAAACGGGTTTTATTTCCTCCCAAGATTGGCTTTCAAGGCTCAACAAAGTCATGGCCATATTTGAGGAACCATCTTCGTCGCCGAAAACCGCCATTATACCAGATTTCGTAGTGGTAGGGACTGTTTGTGCGGCTTCTTGCTCGTTTTGGCACCCAATTGGAGTAGGCCCAAATCTGAAAAATTTTTATGGTGGGAGTGCTACAGATTTGGGTTACCCGGCACAAAAGGCAGCAGTATAAAGTGCACCCGATTTATCTCCACGTACTGAACTGTTGTTCCCTTCGCCTTATCTACAGTCACAATGGATTGGGAGATTACAATTCAGTCATCAGTTGTCGTGAGCATAAGGCTGGTGTGTCCCAATTAATAATGGGCGCTGTAGATAACGCCATGATCATTATCCCCACTCCGCGTAATTATGTATTAAAATCTGAGGGCTGGATGTGGCTGACCAGGCTGGGAAGTCTCTCTGTGCGTATTCGTAGTAGTGTCCTAGTGGTAGTACTACTAGTAGTAGCATTCGTAGGAAATTAAGCGGGGCATTGGATTCCCAGCAAAGCCGTTTTTGCTGTTGCAGCTACAGCGGATCAAATTCAATGAGTACTTTTATTTTGTATATATAGAGCGAACACAACCAGCGCTGTGTCCAAAAAACAGTTGTGCTTGGCTGTGTACAGGGCACGCGAATCCTGACAAATACAGTAGAACGTAGTGTGCAAGTATGGGGACGGTCCAGTATTGTGGTCGTGGCCAATAAGGAACCCCCGGCACCAGTAATAAATAGGTAGTAATAAATATGGGGAGATGATTCAAATAAATAAAATGGACAAATAAACAACAAACAAGCAGATAATCATGGTACAAGTACAGGAATAATAGTAGTATTAGTGGGGGAATTGAAGATAAAGTCAAGGTGCGAAAAAGTGAATGGATCGTAATTCGTGAGTGGGATTGTCGGTGGCTACTCATTGCCGTGCTTGAAGCAACATCTGTTACCGTAACGGCAGCTGCCAAACTTGGACCAGTTGGCGCATGCCTTGGATCTCCACTTGGGAGGTCTGTCAACGTTCTTCAACTCGTTCTCGCCGTGGGCGAATTGGCACTTGTTGCCGTAGGGACAAATGCCCATTTTCATGAACGAGGCGCACAACTCCGTCTTGTACAACTGGGTGTTGACGGTGGATGAATTGGGCTGATGTGGTTTGCTGTAACCAAAGGATCTAGACTCTTCCAACGACGACGTCGAGGAAGTAGATCCGTTCCGGTGGTTCGACTCGAAAAGCATGCCGTGGGCGGGAACAACAACGTGTTGGTGCTGGTGCTGGTGCTGGTGCTGGTGGTGCTTTTCAAAACTGAACATATCGTCACCAGTGAGAGTGCTGTTCTGCTGTTCGTCACTGTAGTAAACAGGACTGTTAAACGAAGGTATCAACTGCGCAGCAGGCGACGTTCTGGGCAATTCGGAGTCAATATCTGCGTTGAACATCAAGTTGTCCTCAGTAAGCAGTTGGTTGAACGACATAGCACGGCCCTGCAAAGCAGTGGTGTAGTTCTGATGCGCTTGTTGCTGCTGCTGTTGTTGTTGCTGTTGCTGTTGCACAAACTGGTTGGGGTGGTTCAAGCCCTGGCTGGCGAAACTGTGGTTCCACGCAGATGGGTAGCTGTTCTGCTGCATCTGGTGCGCAGCGTAGTGGCTCTGCTGCAACGCGTCGGGCGAAAGAGCCGAAGTCGGTTGCCAGAGGTCGGCAAGAAGATCACCCTTCAAATCGGCAAAATCCGAAGTCGACAGGGAGGTGGAGGTAGATACCGAAGCAGATGCAATACTAGCGGCGGTACTGGGGGAAATCGTCTTGTAAAGACTTCTCGTCGATGAGGTGGAGGATCTTGCGATGCGATGCGATGAGAAATGGGCGGGTGCGTATTTAGCACCGTCCTCGCCAAAGGGCAACACAGTAACAGGGACCTGGTGGACAGTAGAAGGCATGGCGATGTTGTAGTGTGGGTCCTCAAGTGTGCTAACTATGTTTGTATGTAAAAGCACCCGGCTGTGGGGATGACTTATAACGTTCTGGGCTTGTTGGGCCGTACTCCGAACGCAAATTTATGGGCGGTGGGAGACGCAAACTATTTATACCGAAAAGAACCTGTATGAGACTCGAGCTGAATCTGAGCCTGCGTGTGGATGCAGGTTTAGTATGGCCAGGCAGGGAAAACAATGAATAGTAAAGCCCCAAGCACTGAAATTATTTGTGTTTTATGGGGAGGGAGGGGGAAGCACTAAGAGGGGAAGTCTCAATTTCTTTTTCCAATATCGTAGGATTGGTTAGGTCTGGCTACAAATATCTGGGGTGGATATTATTAAGCTAAACCGAAAGTTTGGGGGCGGAGGAGACCTATTTCTATCAATAGTGGTCGTAAATGGCACGAATATCTTGGTGTGTTTGTGGTGGCCGTCTGAAAAATTTGTCGAGGAATTGTACGATATGTGGAGATCTCAACTTTTGGGTGGCAGTATAGGGGCAGAATAAGTTCTATACGAGAAATCGACGCTGGACAGAAGGAAATGAGGGTGGTTTTAATTATTGGAGTGTACAACGTCTTAAGGTAGCGAATTCGTATCGGATTTTGTAACAATACCCAGCATGTATATATATGAATTTGTAGGGGATATGATTTTAGGAGGGAACAGGAAAAACTCGAAAAAACTCACGTAATTTTTGCTAAACTGTAAAATTCTTTTTTTGATTACTAACTGGTGTGTTCAGATATTGAGAGAGATTATGGGGTTTAGACTACGGTTAGTGCTATTTTTGCCCTTGTGGTGACAGACCTCTATGCTATACTACGTAAACAGCATTTTTTTCTGTGGGGAGCTAACCATTAACGGTGTGTTAAATTCTAGCTCGCAATAATTTAACGTCTTTTTACATTTGGTGCTTAATTGGCCGGACGGTTAACCCAGTCTTCTACTGCATTTCATGCTGTGCTTTGGCCACAGCCCAGCTGCCTGTAGCTCATTAAATGCTTCTCGTCTTTCTACAATGCTAATACAATGCTTCTTCAACTGTGTCTACCATTATGAATTTTAAGCCTTATTCTAAATACTTGCAATTGGAAAATCGACTGGTTAAATTATTCCGGGAACACAAAACCAAGATAACCTGCAAAACACAATCTTGAACTCTGGTCTACCCACTTTGTCTTTTACTGGCTACCCATTTTCACTAAGCTGTGCACCAACGCACTTCTTCAACCCTTCTTGGTGCTTACACTATGTGCACATCATTGCAGGTTGTGAAAATCGCGTTACCATGGCGGTCGGAAAACTACCAGGCTATCTCCGAAATAGAATGGCTCCCCCAATAAAGTGCACACCATATGGCACCACCACAGGCTGACTACAAGTTTACATCGTCTGAGTCTACACGTTACTCCCCTCCCTCTACGTAATCCGATTCTGCGTTGTGGTGATTGCCCAACTTTTATCATCGTGCATATATGTTTCAGTACGGAAAATGCCAGTAAATGGCTCACTAAGGCTTTTTCCGACAGTGGAGAAACGTTTTTTTTTTTTCTTTACTTACTTTTTGCAGGTTACAAATTATAATCGCGACTTCCGGCTAACACTACTATTGGTTTTGTTATGCTTGTACGTTATATATCGGCAGACTGTTACATAACCAGCGAGAAATTAATTTCTATCTCGGTAGTGTAGAAGCACTAAATCTTCTGTGCCATCTGTTTCATAACCAGAGCCACAAATCACCAAATGGCCTTCTTTAATGAGATCCTCTTAATTCCTAAGCGCATTGTGAACAACTTCTCCTCATTTCGTGTAATCAAATAGCCAATGGAGCATTTGACTCACTCGACTTGACATTGTCGATCTCACTTTCCTGTTTCCCACAGAAAGTAGTGAAGATGTCTGTTTTCGGTAATTATCCCCATATAACTCCGAGTTACAACAATGACTAGCAATTGAAACAGTTTTTTATATACTCGTTTACATTGTCGCTCTCTAATTGAATACTGCGCCTGCTACACCCCGTCACACACCCCCATCACTCCTACACTTTACTACGTGGTAATGATAAATGGAAACTAAAACCATGTCAATTTCGCACTAAACCTTAACAGCAAAATTTTTGATGAGAAGGTGCAACCACACATTCCCCTCCTAACCCCATTTTTTGCCTCTGGTTATTTTGTACTTGTCCGTTCTTCCATCTGTTGGTTATAGTGGATCAAATGTGGAGCAACTACTGCTTCCAGAAGCCTACTGCACAAGTTTGTAGCAAGAGCCCCTTTCTTGGGGGTGGTGATGGATAACGAGTCTAATTTGAAGTGTGTTAATTTCTTGTCTTTGTTCGTACAATATTTTTTAGCCACTTGGGATTGCGGGCAAGACTACCGGATCGGGAAGTGCTGTCTAACCAGCAAATATCCGCTTTGCATTTTAGATCGTTTCGATAACGGCTGAAATTGAGCATCATGTGCTGTGTTTCACGTGATTGATCCTGTACATAGCCCAACTGGTAAACAAGCTTCGTACATAGGAACGCGTTAGCAGTAGCTGATATTCAGATCTGGGCAGAAAACTGTATGGTGAAGATATCGATTTCGCGGAGTATACAGAACGACCAACTAGCTCACACCAAGTAATGGTACGCCACAACAACTGGAATGCCCAGAACTCGTGGTATATGCTGGAGTCGCCCCATATACCCACACCGGCTATCATAGAATTGCTACTACGACCCCGTCCAGCTCAGAAAAGTGCTATAGTACCATCCACAAATGTAGACTTCAGTGAGCCAATACCGACGCGTCCTGTTACCACCGCACTGTCTACTTCATTTTCCAGTCATACTCCTCGCAGCGTTCTAGATCCACCAACGCGCTCTATAGTTCCGACTAAGTCATCTGCAGTGGTGCCGAAAGAAACGTCAGAGGATATCATAGATCTCACAGCGGATATGCACTCGAAACGACCGCTTTTATCAGAAACAGCGGTTGTAAAGAAAACCAGATTAAATAACGGTGTCATGGTCACGACCTACGATTCCAAGAACGACCAGCCTAGTACCGACTGTCTGAGTCTACTAACCACTTTGGTGGAGCTACAAGATAAGAAGATAGCATTGTTAGATAAGAGATTCGAAGTCAGCGAATCGACTTCTCTTTCTCTCGACGCTAAAAGAGATTTCTACTCAAACACATTCGATGTGCAACTGAAACAGCTTGAATTAGCCATACGGCAACTAAAAGAGAGAATTGAATCAATGAGACAGAATCCAAGTAACAACACATTGTCTGCGCCATCTACTCCAAAAATAACATCTACTCCCATACAATATTTCCGTGCCGATTCCGGAATGTCGCATGATAGATTTGAAGACGAGGAGTTTAATACCTGCGACTTTTCCGATTTCGATGCTCCACCACCTATGCCTATACTTTCTACGGCAGATGCACGGGTCACCACTGTGTCTGCACTGTTGACTCGTGATGTGTCTGATAATGCAATGACGGATGTCGTAAACTCAAGTGCGGCAGTTCCAGTGTCTGTTCCAGCAGCTATTGCACCATCTATCTCAGCTGTCACTCCACCACGTATCCCAACAACTATGCAACAACCTATTTCTTCGATTGTTGAACCAACTAGTCGTTCTCTTCAACAAACCTTTGAAGGAAATACAGTAGCACAAACCAGACACAATGCCAATGCTTACGACATCAGTATAGATGACAACGAAGACGACTTCGGAGAGGGTACTATGGATGGATTGCTTACACCAACGCAAGAAAGAGACGAAGTGAATGACTTGGGAAGCTTTGTAGTTGATTACGATGATGAGGTATCTGACGATGGGTCTTATCTTGATCCTATTGCCGATTCTGAAAACGAGGATGGACCCTTGTCACAAACACAGCATCTAAATATCCAGGATGAGCTTAGGGACCTCAAGAGCTCTGATTCGGAAGATAATGGTGCGCACATGGAAGTGCCCGAATCGATTGAATTAGCGTCTCAGGAAGATGGAATGATTAAGGAGGAAATAATAGCCGTAGAAGATATTGAAGACGATGATGAAATACAGGAAATTGCTGATTTCACTACACAACTAAACGAAGAACGAGAAATTAATACGGAAATCATTGACATTGATGATGATTCTTTTGATGACGATGATGACCTACCCATCGCTCGTCCGTTAGTCACCAGTAAAAGCACACTCGACATAAATGAGATTCTAGATTTGAATGCAGAAAAGGAGGAAGACGACTTCAGTGAAGATGACCAAGAGCTCATGGCAATTATTGACGGCAAAGCAAATATTCCAAGTGCCGCTGACAACAAAGAGAATGTGCCTCCCGGATCAGAGGGGTTTATCAAAGAAGTGTATCAAGTATTGCGATCCATTTTTAAACTCAGTTCTTTTAGGTCAAATCAATTGCAAGCTGTCTGTTCCACCTTGCAGGGTCATGACGTATTTGTTTTGATGCCTACTGGTGGTGGTAAGTCCCTATGCTATCAACTTCCTGCATTGATACAGAAGGGCAAAACTCAAGGTACCACTGTGGTTATATCTCCCTTGATTTCGTTGATGCAGGATCAGGTTCTGCATTTGTTGGATTTGAATATAAAGGCAGGAATGATAAGTTCTAAGGCTTCAGCAGAAGAGAACAGACACACCACAGAACTATTCCGCAACGGGTTTTTGCAATTGGTATATTTATCTCCAGAGAAAGTCAACGCATCTGGCTTGATGCAGAAGATTATCGGGAAGTTGTATGATTCAAACCAGCTTGCCAGAATTGTCATCGATGAGGCTCATTGTGTCAGTTCGTGGGGTCATGATTTTCGTCCTGATTATCAGTGTTTGGGATTTTTCAAAGCGAACTATCCCAAAACACCACTAATGGCGTTGACTGCCACTGCTAGTGAGAAAGTGAGAATGGATGTGATCCACCATTTGAAAATGAACAATCCCATATTTCTCAAGCAAAGTTTCAACAGATCTAATTTATACTATGAAATCCGATGGAAAGCGGCCAACCATCTAGAGTGGATCAAGGACTATGTTCTCAGTAAACACAATGGGAAAACCGGTATCATTTATTGTCATTCCAAACAGTCGTGTGAGCAGACTAGTGCCAAGTTAAATCAGATTGGTATTAAGACTGCCTTTTACCATGCTGGAATGACTGCACAAGATCGATTTGAGGTGCAGGAAATGTGGCAGAAGAATCGGGTGCAGTTAATATGTGCTACAATTGCATTTGGCATGGGTATTGATAAACCAGATGTTAGATTTGTAATTCATCTTTTCATACCACGAAGTTTAGAAGGTTACTACCAAGAAACAGGTAGAGCAGGAAGAGATGGAAAGTATTCTGAATGTATTATGTTCTACTCGTACCGTGATGCTAGGCTGTTGCAAGGCATGATTCAGAGAGATGACGAACTCAAACGAGATGCTAAGGAAAACCATTTAGCAAAGTTGAGACAAGTTGTTCAATACTGTGAAAATACCACTGATTGCAGAAGGAAACAGGTGTTACATTATTTCAATGAGCAGTTTGATCCAACAAACTGCAGACGAGAATGTGATAATTGCCGGAATTCTAATTTAGTGACGGTTGTGGAGAAGAACTGCACTTCCTACTCCAAAGACATCATAAAGTTGGTGGATTCGCTTCATGGTGAAAATGTGACTGTCCTTCACTGTCAAGATATCTACAGAGGTGTTACTAGTGGAAAGGTGAGCAAAATGGGCCACACCACAAATCCATATCATGGTAAGGGAAAGTCTTTAGATCGAACCGATATAGAGCGGATTTTCTTCTACTTGTTGAGTGAAGAGTGCCTCATTGAGTATCAGGTGATGAAGGGAGGATTTGCGTCCAATTATGTGAAGTGTGGAAAGTATGCATCACAAGTTTTGGAAGGTAGGAAACAGATCAAAATCAAGTTCAGTAACGAGAAAAAGCAAAAGGAAAGTATTTCTGGACCCATGAACTCTTTTAATTCCGGGAATGATTTTGCACCAGCAGCAACAAACTCTTTCCGTTATCAGGAATCTTTCGTGACTGCACGTGAGATGTCAAGAATGAACTCAACCACTGCCATGACGTCCTTGCCCATCACACTTCCAGTAAACAACACAGGTATCGGTGCTAATTCTGAACATGTCGAATATGCGTACAATGAATTGAACAAGGTGCGTATAAATGCGCTGTCTGAATTGGGACTTCCTATAAATCAGGTGGTAACTGATGTCTCGTTGCGAGAGATGGCTATCAAGTTGCCCACCAACAAAAGAGACTTTGCGAAGATTGAAAACATGACCAAAGAAACTAGCGAACATTTCATTCACTTCAAACGACTTTTGGTTTCTTTGAAAAGTGAGCGTAAGAAATCTGGGGCTAACAGTTCTAGTACCAGTGTTGTTTACGATAATAGCATGACTACAGTAACGGCCGTGGAAAGAAGTGCAACCAGCGATGTTTCTCCGTACTTCCCTTCAGAAGAAGACAGGAGTATCATTGCGTCACTAAGGAAGGGTCTTTCGCAGAGAGTATCTGGTTCGCAGCCGCGGTCGCAAACACCAAGGGCTACTCCTAGCAAACATAGAGCGGGACATCTGCAGAGAAACAAAGCTCCAAAAACGTCCAGAGTAATAAAGAAGGCACCGGTCCTCAAAAAACTGAAAATGAAAGGCATGCCCATGTAAATTAGTAAGCTTTCATGCGGAAATGTATGTATTTATTTATCTTAATCTAAAACTATTTATTTATTTGAACTGGTAGCGCGCGCAGAACAGAATTCTACGCAGAACAAATCTCTACGCACACTATTTATCAGAGCCAAATTCATGTGAGAAGCCTATCTACTTGCAGCCACCAAATAGCTTCTTGCCCATATAATATTGACATGTCCAAACACTTATATTATAGAAGGCTTTTGAAGGAATACAAAGAACTCAGCAAAGACGAATTACCAGGTATCAAGCTTGTCAAGCATGATGACAGCCTCACTGACTTTGTCTTCAGAATCAAAATCCGCCTGAATTCAGTATACTCTTATGCAGATAACTATTATTTGAGTATTCGGCTAACAGCAGACTATCCAGTAGATGCACCAAGCGTTCAGTTTATTATATACAACGACAATGTAATCGATTTGACTGACGATGATCCTGAGTCTGAGTCCAGTTCCATAGAAGAAGTGGGCCAGACCAAAATCCCCATGCATCCGCACATTTATTCCAATGGACACATATGTTTGAATCTACTTGGCAGTGACTGGACCCCAGCGTGTTCAATAGAAACTATTGTATTGAGTGTTCAGTCTATGCTAGCCGGTAACGATAAGAATGAAAGGCCTCCCGATGACGATGAGTATATCAAGCATGCACCACTTGACCCGAAACGGACTCTTTTTGCGTACCACGATGATACAGTGTAAAACTAACACGCAAGCCTGTGGCGCTGTTGCTTATAGAATTGCTGGGTGCAAGAAGGTGCAAGCATTTCACGGACGACTTCTATTATTTGGCTACCGTATTGGCATTGAAGTGTCTATATAGCGGGAAGCATAGTGATGCTAGGGGTTCCGCAAAGATGATAATGAATTGCCTGTCAAGCCCCCCATTCTTGGCATCTCTATGGGGTTCTGCAGTCCATTTTAGGTATTGCGGATTCAAATTCCTATCTGTGGGTTGGTTGTCGCGGATTACTGTTCCGGTTGCAAGGCGGAATTGGTTCGGTGCAGATGGTATTACGGTTGATAATCTATATAGGAGATCTTTCTGATTATGGATTACGGGCTTTGTGCGTTTGATAATCTGTATAGGAGATCTTTCTATTTAGGGATTACGGACTTTGAGCATTACAGTCTTACGCACACCATAAGGTGGAATGGTATTTATTTTCTAGTAGAGTATTATTTGCAATTCCTAGTTTTTCTTGGTTGTGGAGAAGTAGAGAGCAGTTCAGAAACGAGATAAGCTATCAATTATAATTGGAAAATAGATGTGCCGCTTGCAAAAAATTCAGCACCGGATTTGTGACTAGGTTAAGAGTAATCTGAAATGTACAAGACAGCATCGGATGTATGAACCACGCAGAAGTAGAATAACCTAAAAGGTAGGCTTAGAGGGGACAGTGTGGTAAAAGCGATTAAACTAGGACAATTGGCATGTGTGCATAAAATATTCCCATACTGGTATGGCACATCAATTGTTATAAAATACTTACCATGGAAAATGCCGATACCTGTTTGTGCATATGACAATGGTATGTTTGATTCATGCAGATTATACTGCAGCAGGGATGGCAATGTTTATTGGTATTTTTGTTTGCCATAAAAATAAGCCATCACCGTAAAGTCAAAAGGGAGAAGAAAATAAAGTTGGGAAATCAATGGCACAGAATCTTCAAAAAGACTAGACTTCGTTGCTTTCCATTGTGTGGCTATAGTTGTTCCGTTTGACATTTAAGGTTGACGGGGTAAAAGGAAGAAAATCAGAATATCTTCACGAAACTTAAACCACAAATATGTCAGAGATAGCAACAAAGGGAGCTAAAGGGCTAGAGCCGGGAATTGTACGGACCAAAAAATAAGATCGCGGTATTTCCACCCATCAGACTCTATCATGGACAGTCTGATGTCATATAATAATCATCAGACGGCTGGGGTAGTATGGAGTATTTTTATGCATGATGAAAGTGAGTATCGGCAAGGCTGAAAAGGAACCAAAAAAAAGAAGAAGCGCTCGTAAATGCAGAAGTCTCTGTTAAGGGGAATATTCCGAAATCAGCCACAAAAATGTACCAGGTCCAGTCCGGAGGTATTTGTCCATGTTTGTGCACAGATGCTTACCACAAAACTGCCTGCAAATTATTGTAAATAGTAGCAGATAGATTTGCAGTGATAATGTTTTAGTGCAAGCAGATGTTCGTAAACAGAATAAAAACCTTCAAAGATGTGAGTGGAAATGTGATTGCAGCAATTGGCTGGAAATGTAAATTAAGCTGGCATAGTCATTGATGCGATTGGTAAACAAAGACTCCCACGATAAACAAATCAACAATAAGAGGAGATTCGAGGGGATAGTAGCTAGCTTCTCCTCTTGTACAGTTGAAAATTTTTTAACTGTGATTTTGCGACATAGTCCATTGCGACATAGAAAACGACAAAAGAGGGGATTGAGGTAATTTCTGACCGTTCACCTGCATATATGGATCTGCCATTGTGCAGGACATGGTGAACTCCGAGACCGGAGTGGGCTTTGCTCGGAATTCTATAATTTTGCAGTATATTTACTGTCAAACGAAATCAGCAAATAATAGCCAAGTCAAACCGGTTCGGCTCATAATTTGTGTCTCAAACATATAAGACGGTGCGTTGGCATCAACACAAACGTGTCATGTGACGGTTTATTGCGACCGTGGTTGGTGGCCGTGATTGGTTATGTTATTACGGTTTGGAGGCAGCGTTTGGGTGCTGACCGGAACTGAGCTAACTGAGTCACGTACACCCTCGGCGAGGGCAGAGTTAAGTATGAGATAGTCACGTGATATCCGGTTCAGCCCAAAAAAAATATAACTCAATCAAAAAAAAGAGGGGAACTGAAAGGGCCAGAATTGGGCTATTTTTCATAGAGAACGAATTTGTTCTATTATCGTCAATCTCATTGGATATACAGCCGTATTTGATGTTGCACGCTCTGTGATCGTTTAATTTTGCATACTATGCTCCGGTTATTTGGAGGAGTGTATGGGATTACTGTAAGACACATGTTGTGCGATTGGAATGACGTTTCGGAGACACAAAATCGTTCATCGGCTGTAAAAAACCGAATCGAAATTAGATTATGGCAAGATAACCCTCATACAAAATAACCATAATAATAAAGGTACTCATTCTATAATATAGGAACCTCTAAAATAAAGACATTTCACACTGGTCGATGTCCTCCGGAACGTATGGATAGATGTCTATTCTGGGCCATCGTATTGTGGACAATGCAACAACTTTAATCCGACAATAGAGAGAAGCCGTAAAGCAATCAAGATTTGGACTAGAATGTCAATGGTTCTTCACTGCTTCTGGTTGTGGTATTGCAGCTACTGATGTAGCACTATCATAAAGATGGTGAACGGGCATTTGGGTCCGCCAATTACCGACAGCACACGCCCTGCACAATAACCACTACACTCTATACCAATAACCACTACACTCTACCCCCTAATGCCTACCGTGTAAACTGCACATTCTGCTACATACATTATACATCAATACCAAGGCCAGGTGAACCATAAACCACCCAGCATGAGCCCATAAAGCTTAACCCACTGAAACAGCAAACACAATTCAACTTAATTTTATTCAAATTCCAATTTAATTATTTTCCCTCTCATTATTTTCAGCCAAATTTTTTTTTTTTGCCCTGCAAGTCTTCGTTACCAGGATCGCACACTTCAAAAAAATTATATATAAAATTCACCATCCATTGGAAAAGAAAAGATTCAGTTTAATTTGCTGTTTTCTGTCTGTACCAGTCTGTTTCGACAACTGCCAGCAACTGTCTTTTTCGCTGTATATTGCCTTTGTCTACCCGGTAGCAATATATTTGTGTGTGTGTGTGGAAACGTGTGTTATACCTAACGATCTACCACACAAACTGTCCCATCGCAGTATCCCGCTTATCATTTACTATCCAGTAGCCCACATTCTCCCCAGCGACTCCCACAGACGTGTGGTAGCCCGTGTCCCGTGCCACAGCCTTCCAGCTAGTGTTCCATTGCGCCGTTTCGGTCACGTTTTCTAATATGTCGCACACTTCTGTCCAGCCAGTATCGGAGTCGACTGCCGCCGCTTCGGCAACGGCTCCCGAGCCCGACACCTACGTCGCCATCAGCATCAAGCAGGAGGATTCCGAGGAGGACCTCAATGACTCCTCCACGGGCATTAAACTCCGCCCACCCCAGCCCATTGAGCAGGCTTGTGACCTGTGCCGAAAACGCAAGCTCAAGTGCTCCAAGGAGTATCCGCGGTGCTCCAAATGCATCCAGCACAATTGGTGCTGTTCATACAGCCCCCGTACAGTCAGATCGCCGTTGACACGTGCCCATTTGACCGAGGTTGAAAACAAGTTGAAGTGCTTGCAGGACATGGTGTATTATCTAGTTCCATCTGCCACAGACGAGTACGACATTGACCAGCTTTTGGCCAACGAGCGCTACAGAACGGTGTTGACTCCACTCCGGGCTGATCAAAACAGATCCACTGCTGAGGCCGGTTCCGGCGCCGATTTTCGTTTCCAGTCCAATCTCACCCGAACTATGAAGCTGTGCGACGAAAACGACTCGCTTAGATCCAACCTGAACGCACACTCCCCATCGTATCTGATTTTTTCCAACGAAGACGAGTCGGTAACTGCTTCTGTCAACCAGGCCGGGTCTCGCCATCCGTCAACCAACCAGTCCCCTAAACAGATGCATATCCAGAAATATCCCGATCAGACGTATCCGCTAGCGCAGTCTAGGTCTCACCCTGCTGCCGCAAACTCCGACTTGTACTACCCGGATATGGACAAACTCGACAAGATCAAAATCAAGCAGGAAATCATCAACGACTTCATCTTGAACAATATCACCGACGAAAGTGGTGCATACAACAACAGCAGCGTGCCCAATGTTTCTACCGCCCCATCTGTTCCTGGTACCAGGGACTTGCAAGGGTTCACTGGCAACAAGAAGTTGACTTTGCCCCACAACGCGTTCAAGTTTGTCACCCCTTCCGTGTTCAAGAATTACCAGTACGAGATCCCCGCTGCTCAGCAGTCACGTGACCCGCAGTTGGCCGCCTCTGCCCAGACTTCTGGCAGCAATCTGCTCACGTCACCCAGCTCGTTGTTGTCTCTCAACTCGTATAACTACGAGGACGCCGAGGATGAGTCACGTGTCCATCACCGGCACGATGACGAGTTCTTGTTGCTGAGCCAGCCCATATTGAAGCGGAGCAGAACGGCCGCGGAAGATGACCTGCACACTGTGACGAAACCGGCCGAAACGGTCGAAGACGGCAACAGATCCAAGGTCACGTTGAAGTCTTCGAGTGTGGCAGCCAACAGCGAGCTCGGGTTGTTTTCGGCGGATGTTTCCGGCTACGATTTAATATTTGACGAAGTTATGGACGACTCCCATATTATTAATGTTTGATGATTGATTTTTTATTCTTTTGCAGCCGCCGTGTTGCAGCCTTTAATGTTGTTTTTGTATGTGTTTGATTTGTTTCCCTTTTGCAAAAAGATTATAGAGAGCCTTCAGTTTATTCCAATGGTCCGAAAACCCCAAAAACAATATCCGTTGTTCCCGTTTATGGATTATTTATCATGTTTGTGTTATTTATTGTATGAGGTGGCGCCTCCAGATCCACTATGTGCACCACGCTATGAAACTTTGATATGCTGCTTGTTTTTATACCCCGTATAGATTTGATTCTATATATGTACGCGAGTTGTATGGTTTATGTATATGATGTAAGATGTAAGACGTATATTTGATGTGGTAGCGCACTAGCGTCCCATACATATTTCTCTTTCTTGCTGTACTCGTCGTCCCCGCATTGTGTTTATATGCGCTGTTATCAATGCTGCAGCTGGTTCTGTTTAAGTATCAGCCAAAATGTATCATTTTTAGAATAAACTTTTGCAAAACTTAGTGACATTTCTGATGTGCTTCTGAACTTTTCCATAGATAAGAGACTTTTTTTTGCAGGAATATTTGCGCAAGCGCAATAGTGCGCCTTCTGAGCGGCTCCACAATGCTGGAACTATATATAACCTTAAAACCATTGGGAGGTAAGAGGCCACGTCGTCAAGTGGTTTGCTGTCAAAAACAGCATAATACATGTGAATAATTGTGCTATTATATATTGTGAATTGTAGCTCGTTAAATTTGAGTCTAATACAACTCTTGTTGTAGGCTGAATAACAATGAGCAGTAGACGGAGAGCCTACCCTCAGCACCAGTATGGTAGCGATATAATAATTCCTTCAGGTGCTGGTTTGCAGCACAATGAGTGGGATTCGCCCGCCCACAGTTTGCAAAATATTAGTCTGGCATCTACACAACTGGCTGCAAACGTTTCCAGTGCAATTCATGGCAGTATTTATTCCGAAAATCAAGTTGCTGAAGCACCCAAAAACACTCAACATTGGGCAACAGATACACTATCTTCATTTAATCAATTATATACAACTGATTTGTTAAGAGAATTGCCGCCTTCTATCTCGGACTTGTCTTTACCTCCACCTCCAATAATTTTACCTCCAAATGCAACATTAATTCCAAATTGCCCGACAGCCAACAGTGCATCAGATTACTTCAGATCCACTTTAAATGTCATTCCAATCAGCTCATCATTGTTGAAGAAGTCCAAATTGCCGTTCGCTTTAATTATTCAGCCATATCAAGCATTAACATATAAAGAAGATAAAGTACCAGTTACGGAAGACACAACTGTTAGCAGATGTCGTCGCTGCAAAGCATACATTAATCCTTTCATAACATTGTCTGATAATGGAAGAAGATGGAAATGTAATTTCTGTAATTTATTAAACGATTTTCCTTCTTCTTTTGATTATGATGTGTTCAACGGACAATCCAAGAACAAATTCAATAGAGTTGAGTTAAACCATGCTGTTGTTGAGTTCATAGCTCCTAAGGAATATATGGCTAGAGCACCTCAGCCCATTGTTTATACATTCATTATTGATGTTTCTGTTAATGCAATTATTTCAGGATTAACGTCCACCGTTGCAAAATCAATTTTGGAAAGTTTAGATAAAATCCCAAACGAAAACAATTCAGTAAGGGTTAGTTTCATTGGTGTTGACTCAAGTTTGCATTTCTTCAAATTTGGCGAGGAGTCCGGCCATTATGAGACATTGATAGTTTCCGATATCTATGAACCTTTTTTACCTTCTCCATCCGGTTTGTTGGTATACTTACATGAAAATAGAGAGGCAATAGAAAAGTTGTTGATCGAACTCCCACTTTACTTTGAGGACTCAGCTAATCAGAGTTTTGCCTTGGGTCCAGCTTTAAAAAGCGGACATAAATTGATTTGCAATATTGGAGGAAAATTGATATGCTTTTCTGCCACTTTGCCTAATATTGGAGTAGGTAAACTAAGCAGTAGAGATGAAAATGGAAAATCTCCGCTTACTTGTGCTGATAGCTTTTATAAGTCATTTGCAGTACAGTGCAACTCTTTCCAGGTAACTGTTGATTTATTTCTCACAGCTTCAGTATATCAAGATGTTGCTACATTATCCAACTTACCACGCTACACAGCTGGTCAAACCCACTTTTATCCAGCATGGAGTAGTGTCAGATCCGAAGATGTTATAAAATTATCTAAGGAAGTAAGTGATCAATTGTCCCAAGATATTGCTACTGAAGCAGTCTTGAGAGTGAGGGGATCCACTGGTTTCAGAATGAATTCCTTCTTTGGAAACTTTTTCAATAAGTCTTCCGATTTATGTTCTTTTCCTACTTTTCCTAGAGATCAAAGTTATACAATTGAAGTTTCAATAGACGAAAACTGCACTAAGCTGGTGGTTTATTTCCAGGCTGCAATTCTCCATTCCACGTCATTTGGAGAGCGAAGGATAAGGGTATTGAATTTAGCTCTTCCAACATCGAATAAGTTGAATGATATTTTTGCTTCAGCAGATCAATTAGCAATTACCAATTACTTCACTCATATGGCTATTGAGAAGGCTTTATCAAAGTCATTGTCTGAAGCGAGAGAGTTTTTGGTCAGTAAAGTTGTCGACATATTGTGTGTTTATAAAAGAGAATTGTTAGTGGGACATGTTTCTGGTGCATCTCCTTTACAGCTATCTACCAATTTGAGGATGTTACCGCTATTGCTATTCTCATTGTCAAAACATTTAGGGTTTAAATTGGACAGGGTTCCGTTAGATCATCGAGCAGCTGCTCTTAACAATCTTGGGTCTATTCCTATCAACCAATTAATAAAATCTATATATCCTAGGGTCTATTCATTGCACAATATGCCTGGAGAATATGACACCCAGGGAGAGTTTGCTTATAATGATAACGTATTACCGGATCCAATCAACGCTTCCAAGGTAGTTTGGGAAAACTACGGACTATACTTGATTGATAATTCGAGCGAATTATTTTTGTGGGTTTCAGGTAACGCTGTCCCAGAATTGGTAAAGGATCTATTTGGTGTTGACAACCTTTATGCTATTCCTATCGGTAAAACAGAGTTGCCAAAATTGAGAGCTGAAGAGTATGAATTCAACTTCAGAGTACGTAAAATCATAGGCAAGATAAGACAGCAGAAAGACTCTATTGTTTGGAAGAATTTGTATGTCGTAATCGGAGGATCATCAAACGAGCCACTTGAGATATCGCAAAACCGAGAATTGATGGCCCTCAGAATGTGGGTTTATTCTTGTCTTGTAGAAGACAAGACTGGAAATGATCCTTCCTACAGAGACTTCTTAACTTCATTAAAGGCTAAAGTTAATCAGTAAATTAGCAATTCAATCCTCCATTATGAGCCCCTTAATCCCTACTCATAATTTGTAACATAATTTGTAATATCTAAATTGTCATTTTGATGTACAAGACTTACTCACCAATGTAGTCCCTATCTACTTTTGCAGTGAGTCCTAGATTTTTACGAGAGAAAGGCTGTTTCGTCTATATGAGGAAAGTATTGTAGAGTTTTCGGGATTCAATGAGAGCAAAATTGAAATGTCTTAATTCTCGAGAACACGACTTAGAGTATATCTTTATTTCTACAGTTTCGTGAACGTGTGCATGATATTAAATAGAAGCATAGTCGTGTAGTTTCTACCTTCAACATTCTAAAGACAATTGATTATCAGATTATTCTTGGAGAGATTATGGTAACAAAATATAAGATACTTTTATGCGGAATTAGTGCGGAAAACAGCAAAAACACTAAATGCTGTACACAAAAGGCGTTAACAGAGCTCTGGCACGAAACGACACATACTTTACCTAACACAGAACCCTAAATGTCAGTCCACATATAGGACCAAGACCACACTGGTTGCAATTTGACCGCCAACACCACACTTGCATCCACACTAAACACCGTTTCCGAACATCGCACTTAAATTCGCAACCTGCAAAACCTAACCTGCAAACCGGCAAAAAACATGATTCACATGAAGGGGTGAAATTGATAACATTGTACTGCTCCATATACACCATAACATACACCTACACACCCACTCCACAGCATAATCCGGGCAACAAGCACTGTTAAAGCACGGAACAGCCATCATCGCTTTTTTTTACCGGCTCTTTTACCGCCACATACAGCTGTTTCCACGGCCATTTTGGCATCCACCAATTATTCCAGCTACATACACAGTTATTCATCCAAAATGAACGTGCAAAGACTCAAAAACTTGCTAGCGCTTCGCACCAGAAACCTCTCGAAGCGTATCCAAAGAGCGCTAGAGGAACTTGCTGAAAATTTGTCCAATGAGCCGCAGGTTCAGCCGCAACCCATAGCCGTTCCAGTCAGAAGCGGTAACCGCAGATTACAGCCCGCCAACCGTAATTTCCAACGGTATTTCGGCTCATTTACCGGATTCAACCCCACGGGTTCGATTCCCAACGGGAATTTCAAGAATCCGTTCTTCAGAAACTCCCGTTTGTTCAACTTGTACAAATTCAAGTCGTACAACACAGCCAACTTCAAACCCCGTTTATTCCGCGGGCTCAACTGGAAATCGTCACCGCTTTTCCACAATTTCAGCCAGACGTACCAGTCCAGCTACCGGCTCAAATGGTACAATGCCAACGTGAAAATCACCTACCGTACGCTTTTTTACAATTTGCGCGATAAGTTTGAAGTGTACCAGCAAAACGAAAACGGATACAACACGCGGTTGAGACCGACTTTGTCGCTCAACTTGTCGCTAAATCCGGAGCATCACCAGGTGACATTGAAGTTGGCCAAGACAGACTCCACAGCCACGTACCAGGAGAAAATAGAGAGCAACCAGGTCAACAACGGCTGCTACATGGATTTCCCCATGGACTTCAACTTGAACATCCCCTCAGAGACGTTTTTGTCGCTGGAGGTGCTTGAAGAGATGATGTTCAACATCAAGCAGTTTGAAAAGAAGCTCGGCGACTTGAAACAGGACTTGACCAACTTGTTTGATTTGGGCGAGTTGCCCATAAAGTACATCAGTTCCAAGAACGTGTTGCGGGTCTACTTCCCCAACTGCGATAGACTGAGGTTGGAGAGCTTGTGTAAGGAAAAGAACATTGTAGGTGGAGTGATTTACGACGATTTGGATGTCTCTGCCGAAAAAGACGCGGTTTACAACTACACCGCCACGGAAATGCAGGACACAGAGGAGTCGGCAGTAACCCCCACCGATATCCTCTCTTCCTTCTACGGGACGAACTCTTCCGTCACGTCTTTGACGGAATCGGCGTGCGACGATGAGGTTTTGTCCAGTTCTGTAATGCAGCCGCTTTCCAATGAGGATATAGTGCGGTTTTCCGACGACGATTTTGCTGCCCAAGCGCCAGTCCAGATAGAGACTGTTTGGGAGCAGAGTCCGAACGTAAACATGAATGATTACGACGATTTTTACTGGGTGTCGCCAGCATAATAGGTATAGGTAAGGTCACGAGCAACGCAGGGTAGAGATAGGTTTAGTTTGATTTAGAATATATTCATACAGTCTGAATATTGGTGTAGTGTAGTATAGTGTAGTGTAAGTGGTGCTGGGTGTTTCCACCGTGATCACGTGATTAGAACACTCCAGGTAACTGGTAGCGCACGGTGCCTGTAGTACTCCACAAAACAGCAAACCACGTAGCTATGCAACTTGCAGCATCTTTCTCATAACCAGTAATACAGCCGCTTGCCCATACACATCCATACCCAACATATCCCACCACTATGGAGGCGACCAATAACTGCTGCTGGCTTAGTAGGATGTCTCGGTACATGCGCAAAAAAATACTGGTAAGCGCACTATCCCCAGCATTTTTGGATCACCACACAGGGCACAACCAGTGGTTTACAGAGTATACTGCTACTTGCACCGCCAAAAGAGAGCAATTGATAGTGTATATACACTCACCAATACCATTTACATTACACGACTTTTTTTCAGAAAGAACAAGTGCCATATACACCACAATCTACTACTTATACCCCATTTAACCAGTCATATACCGCTGTACAAAACACACTTGACACACATACACCATGTCGTTAGAGGAGTTTGAAGATAATCACGACAACCAGACGACATTAGAAAGCAAAAGCCCGGGTGCACTTTCCGAAATCACGCTCACAGAAAATGACCAGTACACTCCCAAGCCCTTGAAGGGTCCCCCCTTGCCCCACCGCAAAGTGATACAGGATGCCTTGAAACTTGATAAAGTAGAGGGGAACATCCTAGACGCTAACAATTACGAGAGCAAGCCGCAGGATCTGGTGGAAGAAATTGCGAACATCCAGTCCACTTTCAGCAAAAGCTCCAGCAACTACCTTTTGCAGGCCAAATTCAACCAGTTGAACAATGAGTTCAACCTCAAGGATACCAAGCAGAAGTTGCTGATAAATTCTGGCCAGGATAATATCCGCAAAACATTTGACACCATCAAAAACACAGTGGGCACCTTTGGTGAGTATAAGATTGACTGGGATTTCTGGACACATATCGTGAATGATTATGGTCTCGTGATCACAAACGAGTCAGACAAGCTCAACAAACTCATAATCGACGGAATCCCCAAAGAGTTCCGCGGAATTATCTGGCAGTTGGTGTCCAAGTCAAAAAACTTTCAATTGGAAGAGTTCTACTTGAGTTTGAAGAATGAGTCGTCTATCCACGAGAAATCGATCAAACGTGACTTGACCAGAACCAGTTTCTTCACCAGTATCAATGAGGCTAACAAGGCCCAGGAATTATACAACGTGATCAAGGCGTACTCGTTGTTTGATCCGGATGTCGGCTATACACAGGGAATGATCTTCATAGCAGTTCCGCTAATCATGAATATGAACGAGGCCGAGTGCTTCTGTCTCCTAGTCACGCTCATGAAAGACTACCACTTACGCGACCTTTTCTGTCCTGAGATGAAGGGCTTGCATTTGTTGTTGTACCAGTTTGACAAGTTGTTGGAGAAGTATACTCCTTTACTCTACAACCATTTGGTCAAGCAGGGAGTAAAGTCCTCCATGTATGCCAGCCAGTGGTTTTTGACGTTTTTTGCCTACAAGTTCCCGCTCGATATTGTGCTTAGAATCTACGACATTGTGGTGACGCAGGGCATAGAGTCGATTTTGAAGTTTGCCGTGAATCTCATTATCAAAAACGAGTCCAATCTCTTGAACTTGAAGTTCGACAAGCTCTTGGAGTTCTTGAAGGACAAGCTATTCAATATATATGTGAATGAGCAGTTCATAGTGAATGACGAAGAAACAGTGAAATCGCCCGTTACTCCTACGACACCAACTGCCAGAAGGTTTTCCCTTTTGAGTTCAAAGAGAAACTCAGTGGGTGGTTCATCCAGCTCAGGTCCTAGTACTGGATTGGTGTACTACAAGTTGGACGCTCTAGTCAAGGACTCCATGGCAATCAATATAGATCCAGTAGATTTGGCCAAGTTTACGAAGGAGTTTGAGCACATTTACAGAAAGGAGCAGTCCAAGTTGAAGGAAATCACCAATGTACAGCTTGAAAATGGCAACTTACGCCACAAGATCAAGGATTTGGAGTCCAGCTACGCCAACTTGAACAGAGACCATGTGGATATCGTGCAGAACATGGTAGATATCAAAGTCACCCTTCCGGAAGTGCTAAACGATAACGAGGAAATCAAACTAGAGATAGAAAGACTCGAACAGGAGCTAAAGGATTTAAAGTCCAGAATCACCACACACAGCGATTCTCAGAATTCAGACGAGTCTCCCGGTTTGCCGGATAACATCGAGGATCACATCCACTCGTTGCTTCAGATCAATGCACAGGAGTCTGAGAAATACGCCAATCTTCAGGACGTGTACGACAATTTGTTACAGGAAGATGAGCATCTTGCGGCAGAGTTGAAGGCCCATCCCGGCAACTCGTGGTTCAGCCGGTGGAAGTAGGTATATACGGGGTAATAAACACGATAACGAGAGAGTATCGCATCACGTGACTTTTGTGTGGTATAAGTCACGCGCATAAATATTTGTTTAGGGCTCCAGCCCCGATGCTCCAGCTGACTTTTTTTCTCACCAGTCCAGTAGTGAAAAAAAAATTGGCTCGATAACCAAAAGTGATTTGCACTATTCCTCTTTCTCACATACCGTAACAGTAACAGTAATCAAAAATGGGTAGAGGTCCAAAGAAGCACTTGAAGAGATTAGCCGCTCCATCCCACTGGATGTTGGACAAATTGTCCGGTGTCTACGCCCCAAGACCATCCGCTGGTCCACACAAGTTGAGAGAATCCTTGCCTTTGGTCGTTTTCTTGAGAAACAGACTTAAGTATGCCTTAAACGGTAGAGAAGTCAAGGCCATCTTGATGCAAGAACACGTCAAGGTTGACGGTAAGGTCAGAACCGACTCCACCTACCCAGCTGGTTTCATGGATGTCATCACCTTGGAAGCCACCAACGAGCACTTCAGATTGGTCTACGACGTCAAGGGTAGATTCGCTGTCCACAGAATCACCGCTGAAGAAGCTTCCTACAAGTTAGGTAAGGTCAAGAAGGTCCAATTAGGTAAGAGAGGTGTTCCATACGTTGTCACCCACGACGGTAGAACCATCAGATACCCAGACCCTTTGATCAAGGCCAACGACACTGTCAAGATCGACTTGGCTACCGGTAAGATCACCGACTTCATCAAATTCGACACTGGTAAGTTGGTCATGGTCACCGGTGGTCGTAACTTGGGTAGAGTTGGTGTTATCACCCACAGAGAAAAGCACGAAGGTGGTTTCGACTTGGTCCACATCAAGGACTCCTTGGACAACACTTTCGTCACCAGATTAGGTAACGTTTTCGTTATTGGTACCGAAGCTGGTAAGCCATACGTTTCTTTGCCAAAGGGTAAGGGTATTAAGTTATCCATCTCTGAGGAAAGAGACAGAAGAAGAGCTCAACAGGGTTTATAAGTGTGAGCGGTTGAAAGAGGTGCCGGTTCCGGCGCTTCCCAATCGGGCAGTACATAATACAATACACACATGTAACATAATAATATTTGCAGCCATTGCGGTTGTCGTAGCAACGGCCGTTTTTGGCAGGGGCCCGAGCGACATCCAATGTCGTCGTATGTCTCCTCAGAGACACAGCCAGGTGCAGCGTACACGGTCAACGCAACGGCGCGTACCTGCAGCCTCACAGCAAGCAGACCAACGGCATCGGCTGCTCTGCCAGCCCGGAACTGCCGTGAACCGGGACACAAATGGGGGCAGAAATCGGCACACACGCTTTCATGTCCGAACCTGCACACAACGGGATACGTCAATCCTGCATATGCGCATACCCAGCCGATAACCACTATCTGGGGCCGTGGCTATCCCTATAGCTACGGTAGCACCCGTTTCTTGCACAGTAAGGCACCCCAGTACACGCAATGGTCGAGGCATCCGTGTACCGCAACTTGGTTCTCGCCTTTTTGGCGTTGGTGGCCACCACACAGGTATATAAGCTCTATCACGTGTACACCAGCACCACCAGCACCACCGCCATACGCGACATATCGTGGGGCGACATCAATTTCATCCACACCACCGACACACACGGCTGGTACTCTGGACACATCAACCAGAAGCAGTACAGCGCCGACTGGGGCGATTTTGTCTCGTTCAGCGCCCGGTTGAAGGAAATAGCCGAGGAAAACAACCAGGACTTGCTTCTCATCGACAGCGGAGACAGACACGACGGTAACGGGCTCTCTGACGTCACGGTACCCAATGGGGTAAAGGCGTTGCCCATCTTCATGAAACAGGACTACGACTTGCTCACCATCGGCAACCACGAGTTGTACTTGTGGGAAAACTCGAGACAGGAGTACGAGGTGCTCATCGAGCACTACAGGGGAAACTACTTGAGTTCCAATGTGGAATTCAAGCTCGACAACGGCACGTACGTGACGTTCGGCGATAAGTACAAGTACTTCACCACGCCCAAGCAGAAGTTGCGTGTTCTTTCGTTTGGCTTTTTGTTTGACTTTGACCGGTACAACGACCACTCGCGCGTCACGTCTATCAAGGACGTCATCGACACGGAGCCGTGGTTCAAGCAAGTGTTGCGCAGCCATCCGCCCGCGGAGGTGGACTTGGTTTTGCTTGTGACTCACGTGCCCATCTCGCACAGCTGGCCCGAGTTGTACTACCTCCACACCGTGCTCAGGGAGTTCTACCCCACCACCAAGATCCAGTACTTTGGCGGCCACAGCCACATCCGGGACTTTGTTGTTTTGGACGCCAATGCCACCGCCTTGCAGAGCGGCAGATACTGCGAGACTGTGGGCTGGACCAGCATCAACATGACCGCCGAGAGCTTTGAAGACCGCTACTCGCGCTCATATATCGACTTCAATGTCAACTCCTTCCAGCACCACGCCCGGATTTCCACCAAGTCGTCGTTTGACACCGCAAAGGGCGTTAATGTGTCTGCGTTGATCAAAGCCACCAGACAGGAGCTCGAGCTCAACGTGCCTATTGGTTACGTGAAAAAGAGCAACTACTACATCGACTATGTTCCGGTGACCGACTCCAAAAACATCTTCCACATGTTGACCACGAAGGTGTTGCCTACGTTGCAGCCGGCTAACGAAAGCAGCACCTCCAGCGACGAGCGGATCATCATTATCAACACCGGCTCCATCAGATACGATTTGTACAAGGGCGACTACACCATCGATAGTCAGTACATTGTATCGCCGTTCGAGAACTTGTGGGTCAAGCTCACTTTGCCCAAAGGCATAGCGGTGCAGATTGCGCCATTGTTGAACGACCAGGGCTACATAGCGAAGCACTTGCTTCCACCACACCAGTCCAACAACCCGGACGATAAGAATGCCTTGAAAAGACAAACCAGATTCAGATACCCAGTGTTGGATTTGTCGGAGGCAGATAAGCAGACCATCAAGAACAGCAAGAAGAAAAACAGCAAGTTGGCAAAGGGTTATGTCACGTACGATGACTTGGGCCATGATGGCGACGATACGCCCCACAAGGCTGTGGTCAACTTCCCTATCCCCAATGTGGTCAACACACAGGAATTGCAAAAGGGCTCTTCCAGTGATGCGCCAGTGGATCTTGTTTTCTACGACTTCATCCAGAAAGATGTGGTGTGGGCCCTTAACGAGTTGAACTACACCCTCGAGCAGGAACCTGAATTTTACTCCGACAAGTTCCTCGGTACTCTCTTGAACGAGTACATAGCTGAAAGGGGGCTCTGAGATTATTCAATATAAATTTACAAGGAAATATACGAAAATGCTATTTTATATTTTATATCTATGTACGACCGCTATATCTTTATCACCGAATCGTCTGGCTGGTACGTCAACCTGTAGTTAAGACTGTTAATGACCTCTGACTCGTCACTGTTCACCACGTTCTGGTCAACCACCAAGTTTATGTTTACTCCGAACCACGAACCCCAAATCGGCCTGGGGTTTCTCTGGTTATCTATGACTATATCCGCAGACTCTCCTAGTCTGTTTCTCCCACTTTCATCAAATCTTACTTTGGCACTGACATTTATCACATACGTCCCAGTGCCTGGAATCAAGTGGCAATCGTAACTGTTTAGTTGGTGGAAGGTTAATGGCGATTGTAACCATTTCTTCTGGAACTCTAGTTTGGACTGAGGATTACCAGCAGGCACTACTGGAGCACCGTTTATTATTATCGAGCCATCAGGCTTCAACGTTTTACCAAACTGTGTGGCATAGGCTTCCACATTAGGATATTGTGACGATGTGGATGCGTATTGCAAATCCAAAGAGTTTAGAAACTTTTTCAAGAATGGCTCTATGGGTTGTGCTGTATCGGACGTTAGTAAAAAAAGACACCGGCTTCACGATGTTAATGCAACAGAAACAACTTTGATTTAATACTTACTTATATCCTGCTGCAATTGCGACATGTCTATCTATGGCGGCTATCTACAACGTGAGCAGCTATAGCTGCAGTTGATTCATTACAATTTTCAGAGCAGTTTTTACGATTGTGTGCAGGAACGTCACGTGCCGAGTCACACTGTTGAAAGCACCACACATAACCACCAGCAAGCACCCAAATACGCCGCGATGCACTAGTACGAAGGCGCTACATTGTCGCCACAATGGCCAAGCGTAAATTATCGGAGTCATTTCAGGGGTACAAAGATGGCATTAAATCATGAGCCAAAACGGCTAAACAGCAAGTATTTCTAGAGGCACACCTGACGTATCCATTGGGGAGTGAAATCAGCCAAGCCAGGCAGTCAGCCCGAGGCATTGTGATGGGCTGCAGCATGCCACGTCTACCCACATCTTCTATTGCAAGCAAATCACACCGGAATCAACCTCAAAATCAGATATGTCTGGCTGGTCGTGCGCGCACCAAGTCACTAGCCAGCCATTCGCACTACAATTGTGGGAGTTACTTGTTACAAAATCAGACTAGCACTGGTGGTGTGGCACAAAGCTGCCTCCAAATCGCAGAGTTGGCCATGGAACCTTACCAGTCTAAAAATAACAATCGTCGTGAGTGCTAGGGCTGGCTGTATGCTAAAAAATATTTGTTGCAACTATACTGAACTCCCACAAACAGAAGATTGAAACCCTTCTCACATTTGATACAGGCTGGAGCATGTCCCGATTCGGATATATTTTAGCTGAATCAGGCCTGCAACTGAAATCTCTGATCTTAGGTAGAAACTGATATATAAGCTGGCGTTCCTGGTCATTTAGGTTGTAGTTTTCGCGTCCACACCCATTCTCTGATTTTCACCTTTCCTTGGACCTTGTTAGCTACTCCATTGGCGCTGTCATCTTTCGCGTACTTCCACTGCTAGCATATATACGCACCGTCCAGCATCTCACCACCCCCCCTTAACCAACCAATTTTGTTCCCGATTGAGAAAGGTCGTGCGCGCGCCGAATTCTAGTCCAGATCGAGCCATATCCCAGATCCCTAGCTATAGTCAATCGTCGACCCAGCGTGTAGCAGAGTTCTATTGTAGGTAACGCAGGATATATTTACTACAAACAGGGATAAACTGAATTGCAACACTTCTGGTGCCCCCATCTTTCCATACTACTACTGATTACATCATCGTGTTGATTTCTACATCAGTCACGATCTGACACAAACACACCATACGGCTACCAACAGCACATAGCAACAACCTTTTGCATCCATTTCTTGCCAATTGCAACCAAATCAAACGTCTATTCCATAAACAGCCTTCTAACACTATCACAGATAATGAGTTTATTACAGCCATCTGCTATGTTCAACGATCACATAAATAGTCCATTTGCACCCGCACATATGAGATCTCACTCGTTTCACGAGCTTTTGAACCAGTACAAGACAGGAACAGCCAGCTCAGCCAACCCGCTGTACGTCAAAAAGAGATCCCACTCCGATCTTGTGCGCGAGTCTCCTGACCAGTTTGATTACCAGGACTCAAACAAGAGGTCTAGAACCGCACCTCCTTCCCCACCATATGAGTTCGGTGGTTTGCATCCATCGTCTTCGGATGATGTCACCAATGGAAGCGGCTTATCCAAGCTTGTGTTGCCTGTCAGAGTGCCTGAGCCGCCAGCAAGATCCAAGTCGTTGTCTCCAAGCCGCGAGTTAGCCAACCCATTGTCACCTACGAATTCACCAAGGGTGTCCAAGTCGGTGGAAACAGATGCCAAACAGACTAGTACTACAGCTGCTAGCCAGTCTCCCACCAGAATAAAGTTGCCCAGTATTTCTACTGCGTTGAATATGCCATTGAAACCCATTGCTCCAACTGTTTCGCTTGACTACTTTGATACTTACAAGCCTAACGATGAGAACTGGCGTTACGAGTTATTGGATACCATCAACAAAGACTCCAAGCATTTCCATCTCAACCAGTACAACTACCTCAACAAACATGCATCGGCTGGAGTGGCGTATTCGTCATACTCACTCAAGCCAACCTTTGACTCGAGAATCAGTTCCAAGATCACCAAGCATCCAACCTTGTTGCCCAGTGTCAGCAAGATCCACTACGAGAGAAAGATAAACTTTCCCTATGAGTCTAACTACACATACTTGAACAAGACCTATCTCACTGACGTTGCAAAGTATCCGGAATACCTCGAGTTGGCGCAGTCCTTAATACAATTGTCCCGGCCACAGCAGCCAAGGGAGCTGCAGCAGGACGTTTCCCCTCAGCAGAGTCCCCAGCAGAATTACAACACATACTCAGCCGTTAGTCCAACTGGCTACCACATGCCTATTTCTACTATTCCGCCACCACCCATCATTCCAAACATCGTGACCCCACACTACTATCCTGCAAAGGAAGCCAATCCATACACCCAGCCACAAATCAATAAATACGAACTGGTAACTACTGCTCCGATAAGCACGCCAGAAACGAGCGTCAACCAGCACAGATTCATCCCAATAACTCCTCCGGCATCCACCAAGTCAAAGTCACGGTCGGAGTTGTTGAAGTCGCCTCCTAAGCAGCAGCAACACCACCACCACAGTCCAAGAGTGTGTATTTCGTGCGGCTCGGACCAGTCGCCCTGCTGGAGACCATCGTGGTCCATCAAGGAGGGCCAGCTCTGTAACTCGTGTGGGTTGAGATACAAGAAGACTTCTGCCAGGTGTCTCAACAGCAACTGTAAGAAGATTCCCGCCAAAGGCGAGTGGTCTTTGATGCAGAGCAAGGGCCAGGTTCAGTTTGAAGATGGCATTGAGGGGTACAGTTGTTTGGAGTGTGGCTGGAGAGTCGAGGTCAAACATGGCGCACACTAGCGCAATATCGAGCAAACCCCTGTCTTGAGTACGATAAGTACGGGGGTCGATTAAATCAGCATATATTTTCTTCTTGTTCACTTCTGTATTAGGTTTCTATGTAATCATATTTATTCACTTCTCAGGTAATTCATTAATAGTATACAACAGTAATATGTACAGCAGTAATACGTCAGTAACATGTACAACAATATGTAAACAGTATATGGGGCAGTGTAGTTGCTTAGTGTGAGAAATGGCTTGCGACTCCTGTAAACCACTTTCCGCAACCAGTCACACCAGTTACCGGATCAGCATCGGCACCAGCTCGTAAATACACCAGCTTTTGACGCTACACAACAATACTACACACCCACACCCGGAAACAACACCGGATCTCCCCGGGACCCCCCTCCCGCTTCCAGACAACACCACCCACGCTTTTTGCACCCAACCCATGGAACCACCTGGAACTTTCGAGTGCGCACCTGCACACAAGACATGGCCGAACTTTTGTATGGAGCCCCATACCAGGAGGCAACTTCCCGTACAAAGCCAGACCATACCACCACCCACCGCCTGTCACCCAGTAAACCCGTGCTGCTACCGCTCTGCCCGCTAAGTAAACCATGTCGGAAACCATCAACATCACGATAAAGTCGTCTGGCGGCCAAAAATACGACATTTCCATCGACTCCGCCAACACGGTGCTACAGCTCAAGGAGCAGATAGCTGCCCAGGCCGATATCGCCGCGGACCGCCAGCGATTGATCTACTCGGGCAAAGTGTTGAAGGACAACGACACGCTCGCGCTGTACAAGGTGCAGAGCGGTCACGTGATCCACCTCGTCAAGAGCGCCGGGCCCAAACCGGCAGCCGCAGCCGGATCCGCCTCCGCGGGCGCGGGCACGACCCCGGGCGCCGGTTCCGGCGCCGCCACCGGCGTGCCCTCCAACCTCGCCGCCGGCCAGGGCGCGTTCAACCCGATTGCGGACTTGACCGGCGCCCGCTACGCCGGCTACACGCAGTTGCCGTCCGCGTCGCTTTTCGGCCCCGACGGCGGCATGAACACCAACCTCCCTGATCCGGAGCAGATGTCGCAGATGATGTCGAACCCCATGTTTCAGGAAAGCATGAACGCCATGTTGTCCAACCCGCAGATGTTGGACTTTATGATCAACCAGAACCCGCAGTTGCGCGAGATGGGGCCCCAGGTGAGGGAGATGTTGCAGAGCCCCTTTTTCAGACAGATGTTGTCCAATCCGGAAATGATGCGCTCCATGATGCAGATGGGCGCCGGAGGCGGCTTGGGCGGCTTGGGCGGCTTTGGCCAGCCCGCGCTGCAGGCGTTCCCGGCTCCGGGAGCCAACCCCACACTCAACGCCGGTAACGGCGACAGCACCGCCGCCGCCGACAGCGCCTCGGCAAACACCTCCACCGGCACCGCCAACTCCGGCGCCGCCAGTGCCCCCGCCAACCCGTTTGCGGCGCTTTTCCCCAACGGGATGCCGCCCATCGACCCGTACTCGTTTCTCGGGGCCGGAGCCGGCGCCGCAGCCGCTCCTGTAGACACCAGACCGCCCGAGGAGCGGTACGAGCTGCAGTTGAGACAGCTCAACGATATGGGCTTCTTTGACTTTGACCGCAATGTAGAGGCGCTCAGAAGAACCGGCGGCAGTGTACAGGGTGCCATTGAGTACTTGTTGAGCCACAACTGAGAAGAAGAAGAAAAAAATTACGGGGCTGTGGCCGCCAGCACGTGACAGTCCCGCGGCGCCTACAGCCGCGTGTCTACGTCCATCATGTCACTGCGGCGGTCTGCGGTCTTTACTGTGATCATATCTTCCAATACACCACTAATAATGCTCTATATATCTGTGTATACTGCTTGCTTACTGTACGAGAATCTTTTTTCGCGCGCACGGCTGTGTGCAGGACGCCGCTCCGGTGGTTTTCAAACATGCAAAATCTCCGACAGGTTATCACCAACCAGCAACTGGAAGCACACACCCCACAATGACCAGTGCCGTCAGCGCAAGTGCTGGACCGATAATGCCAGGAGATTCTACGCGAGCGCGAGATCTCAATGCAGCTGTTTCTGGCCCGCTAGCAGGTCTGGGCGCAGAGTTAGCCGCTATTCCTGCTGTGCGGCAGCTTTCTCCGGAGGCACGTGAATTGGTGCACCAGGTGCACAGCCAGTTGCCGCCCATAGAATTCGAGTTTACCAAAGTCGTCAGCGTCATGTTGGAGGAAAAGGGCTTTGCCAGTTCGCGTGAGTTTGTGGACCAGGTGACCGAGTTGGCGGTGGCGTATTTCCACGACTTTCTCAAGGCATTGTTGGAGGTGACCCAGTCACAGCGGCGCCGATCGCCCTCGCTCAGTGACCTCGGTGTTATATTCCGGTTAAAAAATGTCCATGCGATCGATTTGTACCACGAGCTAAAGAAAACCAACGAAAGAGTGTCTGCGCGCGCAGTGAACCAGATCCATAGCATACAGAGCGAGATAGCGAGTGTGTTGGCTCAGATCCAGTCGGAAGACTTGGGGTTGGAGGAAGACGACCCGTCGTTGCCCTTTTTCACCAACGAGCACTACGAAATAACAGAAATATTACCGGAGAGCAACCAGAAGCCGAGCTATATCCCCGCATATATGCCTGATTTCCCTCCTGATTACACCTACCAGTCCACGGCAGACTACACCAAGACGCTTTCTGATTTGAAGGAGTTGCGGTTGAAGTTGGTCGAAGAGTCTCGCTTGACGCAGAAATCGTTGTACAAGTTGGTGCACGACGACGAGAGCGAGTGGAAGAAGTCTTTGGAGGAGTTGGACGAGGAGGAGGAGGAGGAGGAGCTGGTGCAGGAGAAAGAAGTGGCAGCTGAAGAGAAAGAAGAGCAGAAAGAAGAGGTGGCAGAGAAAGCGGAGGAGAAAGCAGATGCGAAAGCGGATGAGAAATCAGATGAGAAAGCAGATGCGAAAGCGGATGAGAAATCAGATGCGAAAGCAGATGCGAAAGCAGAGGAGAATGTAGAAAGCAAGATAGAGCAGAAACCGGAAGCCGTTGAAGAAGTGAGGGATGTAACAGAACCGAAAACAGATGAAAAGACAGATGAAATTACCACAGACAACAATACAATTCCTATTGAGGCCGGCAACAATATAGAAGCAGCAGCTGACCAGCCCAGCGAAACTTCTCCTGCAGCGGATCCACTGAAGCAAGAACCCAAAGAGCCTCCATTCATATTCGATTTCGAAGAGTACGCCAAGAAACGCAGACTCATAGCCCAGAAGAAGGTGGAAAACATTGAAAAGAAGCGCAAGCTCAGAGAGCAGAACATCTTTATCAAGGCGGAAAAGTTCTACTCTCCCTACGCCAGTGAAGTCTCTACGGCAGAAATCGACGAGTACTTCTCCACTGCTGTGCAGGACTCTTTCAATGCGGTGATAAAGCAGGTCAGAAGAGCTGAAGTGCAGAAGAAAGCCCAGATGCAAAAGATGGTGGCCGACAGATTGAGCCGAGAAAAGGAGATTGAACGTGAGCGAGCCGCGCAGCAATTGACGTTTGAGTTCAACACGATAGACAACTCGCTGGACGATGATGACTTTGACGGATTTGGTTTTGGAGAGATCGACAAGAAGGATGATTCCGAAGACAAGCCAGAAGACAAAGATGAGGAGAGAGTTGGCGAGAAAGACGAAGAGATGCAAGATGTAGAAGACGATTTGCAAGATGAGATAGCGCTCGAACAAGCACCACCACAGCAACAGGTTGCTCAGCCAGAAGAAGTGTCAGACCACGACATGGATAATGGCAGCGACATCAGCGACGACTTTCTTGAAGGCGAGTTGGAGAGTGTGATGCAAGAGGCCGAGGCAGCACAGCAGGCTGTTCAGCCCGTTGTAGACATGGTGCAACAGGATGACTCAGAGTCTGACATCGAATTTGACGACATATAGTGGCTCTACCAGTTGAAGAGTACCGTGCTGGGTCTACAGGTTGTAGGTGAAAACTTATAAATATATTACAAAGCTACGTAAATACAAGGAGACGTGAAGTCGTCCCTGTCATAGATAATTAGTACATGTGGTCATAGATAGACAATAGAAGTTAGTTCTGCAAGTTGAATTAATAAATTTTGAAGTCAATGCTAGATGTTTAGTACGTGGGGCCATAGATAGACAATAGAAGTTAGTTCTGCAAGTTAAATTGTATAATATCAAAGTCAATGCTAGATAATTAGTACGTGGGGCCATAGATAGATACTACAAGTTAGTTAGTCTGGGGCCAAGAATGACCGCAGACTGTGGAATAGCGCCTGTCTCAACCATCAGCACCAATGGTGCAACATGAGCAGACAGAAACTACTAAATCGTGATGTATACGGATAGCTACAGTTGAATAGGAACCAGGAAGTTGTCACTGGCGTAGTCGGGCGCAGGAACCATGTGTGTGTTTCAGAGGGCCAGGAGTAAACGGTGTCACCATACGGAGCATCACGTGCGTGCGTGTCACGTGCACCCCCAGATGCGTGAAGATTCTAGAACCCTTATCCAGACCACCAGGTACAATTGCTGCCAGACCACGACCCGTGTCTGCTGCAATTGACCACCGACAACATGACAGTGATCATCGCCTCTTTGTAAGTACACGTGCACACGCGTTTGCCGCCGACTTTCTACTAACAACCCGCAGGTTTTTACCGTACACGGTGCACTTTGAGATTGGGCCCCACATTGCGGCCAGTTCCGAAGCGGCCCCCACCGGCAATATGCCGGCTGCAGACGAAGCGGAAAGAAGCACGCTGCAGCCGGCTTCGGTGCATAAAAGCGCAATTCTCCCCACCCTCAGCCGTGCGTCTTCGTCGCAGCACACGCCCCTCGCCCATTCCCCCAGGTTTCCGGAACCGGCCTCCGGCAGCGACGCCAGCCTCGACACGGAGGCGTTTTTCTACGGTCGTGCCATGAAACAGAAACGGTCGCTTACCGACCCCCAGAAGCTGCTCGCCGACAACGTGTCGGAACGGCTTCTGCCGCAGTACATCCAGCCGCGGTCCCGATACAGCAACTTGCGGCTCAGCGGCTCGATTGTCGACGCCAAAAAGGACAACGACGACAACGGGCTTCCCGCGCTCAAGATCAGCCGCCTGGCCACCAACTTGGCCGCGTTGACGCCGCTCTCGAGCAGCCCCAGCGTCGTGCTGCTGGCCGGTACCGGCGCCGGTACCGGCCGGCCCCGGCTCTACGGCTTGGCGCTCACCGGCAACAGCAGCACCAGCTCGCTCGTGATTGCCGAGGAGGACGACGACGCCGAGTCACGCGCAGACCCCGGCCACTACAACGACATGGCGTACGGGCGCGGCGAGCGGGCCAAACTCGCGCCGTACGGCGGGTTCTCCAACCCCGACATCTACAACAACCTCTTCAACCAGGACAAGATCTTCGAGACGGCGCCGTGGAAGATCGAGCCGGCCGAAAAGGGCAACTTGCTGTTGTCCAAGGCGGTGCAGTTGGCGCGGGACGTCGGGGCGGTGCGGCTGCACGTGTGGGTGGGCACGTTGGCCATGCCGACGGACGCGGTGCCGGCGGCGGTGAAGACGGCCATTGCGGCCGAGATGTTGCGCGACTACCACTGCGACACCGTGTTCAGCGACGACATCACGTTCCAGGGCCACTACACGTCCTTCTGCAAGCAGATCTTGTGGCCGACGCTCCACTACCAGATCCCGGACGACCCCAAGTCCAAGGCGTTCGAGGACCACTCGTGGGGCCACTACCGGCTCATGAACCAGTTGGTGGCGGACCAGGTGGTGGCGGCATACCGGCGCGAGAACGCGGGCGCCGACCCGGAGGACCCCGAGAACATGGTGTGGGTGCACGACTACCACTTGTTGCTCGTGCCGCTCATGGTGCGGGAGCAGCTTCCGCAGGCCAAGATCGGGTTCTTTCTCCACGTGTCGTTCCCGTCGTCCGAGGTGTTCCGGTGCTTTGCCCAGCGCAACCAGATCTTGCAGGGCATGCTCGGCGCCAACTGCGTGTCGTTCCAGACCGAGGAGTACGTGCGGCACTTCTTGCAGACGTGCAACCGGTTGCTCTTGGCCGACACCAACGAGTACGGCATCTCGTACGCCGGCAACTTGACCATGGTCAACACCATCCCCGTCGGCATCGACGCGGGCCAGCTCGCCAAGACGGTGGCCAGCGATGACGTCACCGAGTGGCGCCTGCTCATCCGCGACCGCTGGGCCAACCAGCACCTAATTGTCAGCCGCGACAAGTTGGACAAGTTGCGCGGCATCAAGCAGAAGTTGCTCGCGTACGAGGCGTTCTTGACGGCGCACCCGCAGTACATCGACAACACGGTGTTGATCCAGATCTGCTTGGGCACGTCCCACGACCCGCAGTACGCCGGCGAGATTTCGCAGCTCGTGGCCCGCATCAATGCGCTTCCCGAGAACATCTCGGTTTCGCAGCCGGTGGTGTTGTTGCAGCGCGATATTGAGTTTGCCCAGTACGTGGCGCTCCAGTGCGAGGCCGACGTGTTCGTGGTGGCGTCCATGCGCGAGGGCTTGAACCTCACGTGCCACGAGTTCATCACCGCCACCGCCGAGAAGAAGTCGCCGCTCATGTTGTCCGAGTTCACCGGCTCGGCCCAGTTGCTCGACTGCAAGGGCCGCGGCGCCATGCTCATCAACCCGTGGGACATCCGTAAGTTTGCCGACACGTTCGAGCGCCTGTTGACCATGCTGCCGGCCGAGAAGGCCGAGCGCTGGCGCAACTGCCACGACTTTGTCGTCACCCGGGACTCCACCCACTGGGTCGCCCGCTGCTTGGAGTCCATCAACGAGGCCTGGGAGCGCGACCTGCGCAAGGACCTCACCAGCCTCCCGCCGTTGTCGCGCAGCATCTTCCTGCACTTCTACCACCGCAGCAGCGGCGGCAAGCGCTTGTTTGTGTTGAACTTTGACACCCCGTACGCGCTCTCGACGGTGGGCAGCATCAACCCCACGTCCACCGGCAAAAACGCCTACTCCGAGCCCAGCCGGCTCGCGCACATGCTCGGCGTGCTTCTGGAGGACCCGACGAACTACGTGTACCTTGTCAGTTTCCTCCGGCGGCGCGACTTGAACATCATCTACGGCCGGTTCCCCAACTTTGGGCTCATTGCCGAGAACGGCGCCTACATCAAGCTCATTGGCTCGCACAAGTGGGTGCTGACCATCTACGAGGGCGCGTTGCTGTTGTGGATGGGCCAGGTGACCGAGCTCGCGCAGTCCAAGGCCGAGCGGCTTCCGGGCTCGTTTGTCACCGTGGGCGACTGCACCGTGATCTTCCACTCGGGCAAGTCGTTTGTCGAGGACCACGACAGAAGCGTCGACGCCATGGGCGACTTTATCCAGCACGTGAACGAGGTGTTCGCCAACACCGAGCAGGAGATCCACGCCACGCTCGTGAGAGACGCCGTGGTGGTGCAGCAGAGCCAGGCGTCGTTGGAGGCGCTCAAGTTTATCGTCAGCTACTACAACCAGAACCGGCTGCACAGCGGGTTTGAGCAGTTGTTGGAGGAGTACCGGCAGAAGTCGCGGGCCGTGACCCCGGGCAGCGGGCCGACGTCGCCGGTGCAGGAGCTCAAGCGGGACATTTTGCCGGAAGTGACGTCGCCGGGCGGCGCTACCACGCACAAGCCGCACGGGATCACGGGACTCTTGTTCAGCGGCGCCTCCACCGCCATCGACGAGCCCATGTATGAGTACGTGAACAATTTGAGGGAGACGGGCGAGGTGGAGAACACCATCACGGTGACAGCGTTGGGTGCCGATGCCGACGCCCGCACGGCTGCAAATTACCGCATTCGGGGCAAGAACGAGTTGTTGGGGATCCTCTCGTTGTAGTGTATATAGTATTTAAGTTTGGTGTTTAGGTTTGTATTTCAGCTCAGTGTAGGGTCTAAGGTATTACTGTAGAGTTGGTACTGTGGTTTGGTACTGTGGTTTGGTGTTGTAGTTTACTATTCTAGTTTAGTATTCTAGTTCACTACTCTAGTACTATTTTAGTACTGTTCTAGTACTATTCTAGTACTATTCTAGTACTATTCTACTTCACTATTATGCTTCTATTCTAATTTACTACTCTAGTCTATTCTACTTCACTACTCTAGTCCACTATTATTCTACTTTACTATTCTACTTTACTATTCTTACTGTTCTAGTACTGTTCTAGTTCACTACTCTACTTCACTACTCTACTTCACTACTCTACACTCTACTACTACTCTATTCACTATATCCTGGTTATGCATTGCAACTTACTCTACTATACAGACCCTCGCTAAAACTGCGCGTCCTTGAAACTGGCCGCTACCGTCTTGTTCAACTCGCCCAATGCGTCTAGCAACGCGCGGTCCTCATCATGGTCCAAAGCCGAGTACTTACTCCAGTACATATCCAAAAACTCGTCCTCCGCCACAGAATTGCTGTCTTTGCTCCGGTTCACGATCCAGAGCCCCTCCTTGGAACGTTTGTGCGACTCGCGGTCGTCCTCCATGCGCATTAGTATCTGTTTTTTGGATAGCACCGTGGCGTTGCGGTCGCTCTTGTCCTTCATGGAAAACATCCGGTCTTCTTCCACGGTCTCTGTTTCGTACGGGCCTGTTTTCAAGAGCTGCAACCGCTCGTACTCGCTCTGTCTCTTTTTGCTGAGCAATACCTGCCACGCCTCCACTAGCGGGTCGGCCGTTTTGCTGATGGACTCGGGCCCTATGGCCGGAAACGCAATGTCGCGGTCCGCATTCTCCAAGTCCTCATCAGAAAGAAGACTGGTGTTGAATTCGGCCACATAGGCGTCGCAGTCGATTTTGAAATGTCGCGATATCTTGGTCAAGCTGGTGTATATGTTGGCCATGTTGGAATTGTTGGCGTTGGGGAGCACCTGCAAGATGATGTGGGGCAACTGCTGCTTGAGGTTCAGCACGTAGGGGTAATTGTACCTGCCCTGCTTGGAGAAGTAGAAAGACTCGGAGATAAGCACCTCGATGAACTGGAACACGTTTGATTTGGTGTGGAGCTCCACGGTGCCATCCTGTAACACCTCTACTATGGTGGGAAATAGGTAGTCTTCGCTGTCGCTGTTTCGGAGGGCAAAATGTGCCGCTTTGGTGAGGTTTTGCAAGCTGGGAGTCAAGTTGCGGAGAATCTGCGCCAACTGCGTCGCAGCCTCGAACGCGTCCATGCTGCTGCGATGGTGTTTGGGCCCGGTTCTGGTGGGTGCTACTGGCCCATTTACTGTAGAGCATTTTGCAGAAGCAGCTTCGCTGAGTCAGCGCTGACGTAATCTTTTTTTTTTTCTGAAACGCGCGCACGACCACTAAAATTTTTATGTGAATTTTTTTCATAACGGTAGCAGACCAGTTGGCCAGCAGCATTATACACTAAACAGGACGGCAAAATGGCTAAATCCGGTAAAGGTAAAGGTGGTAAGAACAGAAGAAGAGGAAAGAACGACAACTCCGGCCAGAAAAGAGAGTTGATCTACAAGGAAGAGGGCCAGGAATACGCCCAGATCACCAAGATGTTGGGTAACGGCCGAATCGAAGTCAGCTGTTTCGACGCCGTCAAGAGAATGGGACACATCAGAGGCAAGTTGAGAAAGAAGGTCTGGATGGGCCAGGGTGACATCATCTTGGTGTCTTTGAGAGACTTCCAGGACGACCAGTGTGACGTGGTGCACAAGTACAACTCGGATGAGGCCAGAACCTTGAAGAGTGTGGGAGAATTGCCCGAAAACGCCAAGATCAACGAGACCGACACTTTCGGAGCCGACGAAGACGAGGATGTCAATTTCGAGTTTGGAGCCGAGGATAGCGACGACGACGACGACAATGACAAGTCTGACTTGGACATTGATGACATTTAGAGGAAGACCCATGTTGCATATACCCGCTGGAAGTCCGGCGTCAAGTTGTATTTTTATTTCTGAGTAGTTCGTCTGATAGAAACGGCGGTGTTCTCATGTATAGCCCAGTGTTATTTAATACATAATAGGATGAAACGGGTGTAGTGCGAGGGTGGTTGGGATTGTAAGTGGAAATTTGCAAGTAGAGATGGTAATGGAGTACTGGAGTGGTGAATACTGGAGTACTGAATACTGGAGTACTGAATACTGAAATACTGGAATACTAAATACTGGAATACTGGAATACTAAATACTGGAATACTGGAATACTAAATACCGGAATACTAAATACTAAATACTGAAATACTGGAATATCCCATCAAGAGGCCCGTATAATAAGAATTATTATGCCATAAATAAGTCTATACATTGTAAATAAGCAGCACTGCTGAACCGACTCGTATACAAAACTACAGCCAACCAGATACAGTGGCTTGGGGAAAAACCCATACACGAGCCATCTGTGCCTAGCACCACCCGGCACCAACACAAAACGCCCGAATACGAGCATCCCCCCGCTACACAATGGTGGTACTGCAATCCAGACAGCGCCCTGCCTACACCCGAAACGCAGCACACACTGCCACGCTCGTGGAACGCCTAATATACAGTGTGCGGTAGTGACGTGGTACCAGCACCTTATTTACTGTTGTCGGTGTTTTGTGTCTATTTACCACATTCATCTTTGACGACTGCGCTGGTGCTCCTCGTCGTCGTACTCATCGTCACTGCCAAGCTCAAAACTGTCTATATGTCTGAGACCCACCGTTTCCTCGTCGTACTCGCCCCGCGAGATCTGCATCGATCTTCGGATCGACAACCCGCCCACACCATTGTCCAAGGGCGCCATGTCCTTGTCGTTGTGCACGCCAAACAACTGTCTGGACTTGCCGTCGCTGTCGGTCCGGGAGATGTTGAGCAAATAAACCCCGCTGAAGATGATCAAAAAGCCGATCAAAAGCGAGATGATGTCGATGGCGGAGCTGGTGTTGAAGCCGCGGAACAAGATGAAAGAGGCCAACAACGTGAACGTGGTGAACGTCACGTAGTACAACGGGTTGACGATCGAGGTGTCAAACTGGTCGAGCGCCTTGTTGAAGTAGTTCATCTGCGTCACGATGCACAAGGCCACCACCAAAATAAACAAGTACGTGGACGCGTGCGAGAACTGGTTGTTTCCGGCAAACGTGAGCTTCAAGGCAATGCCAAACGCCTTGATGGACATCACCGAGATCGACCCCACCGACGAGCAGATGGAAAGATAGATCATGGGGTTGGTGTGCCCGTACTTGGGCGCTATCTTGTAGATCATGAACAACGAGTAAATGCTCACCAAAAACACATACAACAAGAACCCGGGCTTGGTGGCATAGTTCAAGATCTCGTCCACCGTCTCGATCTCCTTGTCCGGAGGCGCGTGGAGAATGATGATCACCGACCCCATCAAACAGATGGCGCAGCCCATCTTGCCCAAAACACCCAATTCCTCCTTGAGGAAGATGGCCGCTAGGACAGCACCAATGATGACGGATAACGCGCCCAACGGCGTGACCAAAATGGCAGGTGCAAACGTGTACGCGGCAAAGTTGGCGATTTCTCCGATGGCCATGGTCAACATCCCGGCCCACCAGATGGGGTTCTGCAAGTACTCGTGGCCCTGCACCTGGCCCCCGTTGCGGGCCGAGGCGTCGATCAAGCCCTTTTTGGTGATAATGAAGGAGGTTCCGATGGCGAGCGACGACGACATGGCCAAGCCCAAGCCGATGTATTTGTCGTCTATCATTTCCGAAAGCATGCTCAAAGAATGGACGTGTTAGATGCAACTGGGGCGCAGTGAAAACAGACTAGTTTGTGGGGCAAGCGCGCTGGGAAAAGGCTGATCTGGGTATACCCGCTGCTGGAGATGACGGTACAGGCAACGGCGGCTCAAAATTCGCAGTGCAAGCGGCCGATCAGTCGTGTTTTGCAGTTGGCGTGAATGGTAAATAGATGAAACTTGTCAGATAAAAAAGGGGACGAAATTTGGCGTATGTCGCGTGTCGCGGAATGTCGCGGTCGTGTGCGGCTCAGAGGTCTCTCCCCGGGCTGGTTATCCGTGGCGGGCAGTCGGGTCCCTGGTGCTCTCCGGTGGTGGTGGCAGCAAGTGTAGTGTTATGGACACCGCCGGGGTGACGGGTTTGCCTGTCTTTTAAGTCGTGGGTTATGGCTGTGCATCGTTGTCCCGATTAGGCAATGTCGTATGTGGTGAAAATTTGCCTTTTTTGGGTCTAAGCCTTGCGGTGTGCTACTACTGAAACAGCCTAGTTGTGGGTTGTGGAATTGGGGCGCTGCTCCATACTCAGCCTTCGACTGTGCTAGTATGTATACACGGTGTGCAGTTCCATGCCCCATCGGAATTATGAGTGTATCGCATCTGCCGCTATTTTGACCCATTCTTAGTTGCGCGATTCTTTTCACAGCCATTTAATTACTGCAAAAAAAGTTGTTAACCGCTGTGCCGATTTCACAACCGTTTTAAGACATCTCTCTACTATTGTACATCAGCTTCTACCCCTAAGTATTGCATTCGGATCATGGTAAAAGTCCGGCCTCTAACCACCTGGCAGCTAATCGAAGCAACCATCGCCAGTGTCAGTGTGCCCGAGTTAAATTTCCTTTCTCCCACAAACTTGAGTGTCTATTACACAAATAACGTCAAGACCAATCCTGTGGTACTCACACTAAGTCAGTTGTTTCTGGCTCTAGTAGCCGGTATATACCAGTACATTCCGGCTCCGCCTACCGTTAGTTTGATTCTCCACTATTCCTGGATATCGTCCCACCTATTGACTATTGGTGGTACCTTGTTCTATTCTTGTGAGTTAGGCAACAGCCGGCTGTTCTTGTTGCAATTTCAACCAACATTCTGGTACACGTTATCCGTCATAGGCTCCATTATTTCCTACTTCTTGGTGATATACCACCATTGCTTTGTTAGCCTAAAATCCAGCGAAAGCGAAGCCAGCGAGGCCACAGTTATCAACATCCTCAATTCGGAAAATTCACCTTTGCTTGGTATCTCTGTATTAACATTATTCACTCCAGTCAGCGCATTTAAGTTGTTCCCTTCTACCGTCTATTCTTTGTTGAATATAGTTAGTTACATCTTAATTGAGTTGTATCCAAACACCAGATTCTATAATCTAACATATCCACTCTTCATAATAATTGAAAATCATATGTTATTGCTAGCTGCAAATTTCGAATTATTCAACTTGATTGTTTATCTTTATCAGGGTTTACTTGATACTGGGTTTTCTTATGCTATAATTATTTATCTGATGCTAGTTTGCTTGAAGATCCAAAACTCCTATTATTCATGTTTGGCCCTTCAACAATTCTTTAAATGCACAAGCTTATTGTTTGGTACAAGAAATTCTCCTAGCGATGAATCTTGTTTACCACATACTGAGGAGGCCAGTTTGTCAGAAGAGCATTTAGCTCGTGATGTCTCACAATCAACCCAAACAAAAGACTTTTCGGCCTTTGATACCTTCAATATTCAAACTCCAAAACGAGCCAAGAGAATCACATCTCTTATGTTTGATAATTTAAGCGTTGTCGATGATTTGGACTTTCGGTGAACAAAGGAACTGTTGCATTTTACACAAGTCTATATATACATCTATAATGAAAATTTGCTAACTATTCTTTAGATCTTCCAATAAATCCTCTAATCTATTCCATCCTTCAGAATCCTCCCACGTTGCCTTTCCCTTTGACTTTAAGCTTCTGATGGAAGTTCGGGCCTTATACTTCCAATCAGAACACACTACATCACCAGCATTGTGCTTGCCTGGTAATTCACCCAACGATTCGTAAGCACTAACCAAATCGGAACATGCCTCTACAGATTCATTCCAGGCGGCTTCGTTGGTTTCTAACTCGGGCCTTTGTGATAATGATCTGTATGCCTTTTCGTAACATTCTAAAGAAGACCATGGCTTCTTTCTCCACCACTCGACTCTAGCAACAATTCTCCAACATCTCGACGAAGTATTGATGACTTGTGGTAATATATTGCACACCAAATCTATACAAGACTTCTGAAAATGTGTGAGTCTGACACTTTCATCAGTGGGAAATGGCTCACGTACCAATATCTCAACTAGTTTTTCGATTATTGGTATATCAATAGCATTTTCTCCATCAGAATTTTTTCTGATTTCAATAACCTCCTTGGTGGCCGACAACACATCGTTCCACTCATTCAATTTGGCCGCAACAATAATGTAGTTTTCATAGATTTTCCACGACTTCTTTTGTTCATTGGCGCTTCTAATAGCTTTTTGTAACGCATTGAAAGCTGGACGAGTCTTATCCAACTTCAACAATGCGCTAGCTAAGTTGGACCAGGCATGTGAGTTCATATCGTCTAACGAGACACATCTGGTGAAAGCTTCTGATGCCAAATCATACTGACCTGTCTCCAATCCACAACACCCGTAGAAGAACCAATTTTCATAATTGAGAGGATTAACATTCAAACAATCATGCATGTGCTCAATAGCTAAGCCAATGTCTTGCTTCATGTCTTTGTGTGGGAAATAATAGTATCTCGATAACGAGGCCTTGGCCTTGCTGTACTTTCCAATTTTCCAAGCCTCCTCCCACAAAGATGGATCCTGTCTGATATCACCCAAAATAGAAATAGCTCTGCAATCTTCAGGGTGGTTTTGAATACGCTCAACCAAGATCTTCTCCGCTTCCTTTTCGTTATCAATTGCTGCATAACATAATGCAGCTTCACAACTCATTTCCAATCTTTCGTAGATTTCAAGTGCGGATTTAATGACACCTAAAGACATGTATTTCTCTGCTAATTTAGCGTCCATCGTCCATTGTGGCATCAATGGTAACTGATGAATAAATCTCAATCTGGTGGAAACCGAATCATTCTCATTGGTATTTACAGCTTGCGGAATGATTCTGGTTTTGATTTTGATACCGATTTCTTCTATCAATGAGGTCATCTGTAAGATACCTCTCTCGACAGTTCTGGACTTGTTGGTTTCAAGTATCGAACGCTCCCAGAGGGCACGAGAAAATACACTCCAGTTGGTCTTAATACAATCCGAATAAATGACTCTACTGACGAGTGCAAATAACTCCTGCTGCACAAGGTAATCGTTAGATGGAGAAGTTTGTTTGAGAATTGTGAAAATCAACAACAATTGAAGACTGTCTAAATCGTTCAATCCTGGTTGATTGTTTGGATCTAACTCTTTCAATTCTGCTGGTATTTGGTCTTGCTTGGCTACAATAGGAATAAGCCTTTCCTCTGGAGCAGTAACGCTGTCTTCTTCTTCTTCGAGTCTAATTCTCTTACGATCAGACTGTTCTGGGATTTCGAGATCATCCAAAGACTCAAACTCAGGCTTCTCAAGCAATAAATCATCACCCAAGTTGAAGTTCTCCGGGTTACTATTCTTAGTTTCAGACTCGTAGATGTTGTCGATTTTACTCTTTGCTAAGATAATCAAGGCTGAGTTATGGTGTTTCTGAAACTTGGTCCTTTTGGCTTTAGCACCAGTCATCAAAAACGACAATTCAGACACCTTTCTTGCCTTTATAAGATGTGGAATTGCAAGATTTTCTATATTTGAGTGGATATTCAATCTGGCATATTCGAGGACATATAATATCTGCAAGTGTCTTTGGACAGTTACGGTATCATTTTGAAACAGTAAGGCTCTGATCAAGCTGGGGTTCAATAATATTGAAGAAACTGTAATAGCAATGCTTGGAGCTTCTGATAACACTGATAAGTGCACTTGTAAGGCTCTCACCATCCACCACTGAATAGAAGCTTTCAATGGGTCAGTTTCTGAACATTTCTGAAATTCCATAATTGATTCCCCAAACTTTTCAAAATCGGTTTCCACAGCGCTTCCTATGAATGTGAATTGCTTATCAAAGCCTAACAATTTCTGGAAGATTGCTACTGATACGATGAGAAAGAGGGGCTCGTTCATGAGATCGTACGCAATTTGGCCCTGTAAATTTAACAATTTTACGGCTTCTGATTTCAAAGCCAATTCGTTAGCAGTAGGAAACAATATTTGCTGGCATGTGTAATCAATGTTTGGGCCAGTGAAATTCAATTGCACAAAAGTCTGAAGAAATGCAATTGCAATTATATGGAGATGGGAAATGGCTACCTGGGGAGTCTCGAATTTTGCAGCAAATGATTCGTAAACCACGTCCACATACTCAAAGATGACGGTCTTCAAGTCTTTTTGGGAGTATTGAGTTAAAACGGACTGGGCCCTTTCGCCAAATAATAAAGGTTGATACTCTTCATGGCTGATCAACTGTGCAGATTGACCCCGAAGAACATACAATATTGGGTTCTCTATGGTTTGTAGAGCACCTTGCTCACCGGAAAAAGGGGAAAATTTCTCCGGTGGTATACTGAGCAAGAGCTGAGACAAGTAGTGACTGACACCCTCCGCAGACATCGCTAGATCCTAACCTGCTTACTAACACTGGAGATTTTTCAAGCGGTTCCAAATTTTTTTCACAACCCAAAAACTTTCGAGATGCGCGTGCGGCTCTGGCGCTACCACGCGGGTTTTATGCTACTAATGTGTATTCCCTATCTAGTTATAAATATGTGTGTATAATGAAGATCAGCCAGAGCCGCCAAAGAATGATAGCCGTTTACGGCCCTCGCTCTGGACACTCTCGCTGCGTTTGTGTTCTCCTGATTTGCGGGCTCGGGGAGCCTTCCGCAACGAATTCCTTATTTTGAGTCTGTTGAGAGAAGAACCGTTGTTGGGGTTTTCATCATCAGAAGCAAAGTCTATCACTTCTTCCTGGAACGTCATGTCGGCAGGATTCTGGATCGAGGGTATTCTTTTCTTGAATACCTGTTTGGACTCCTTGTTTTCATCGTCTAGGTCCAATTCTAGAAGCGCGATGCCGGATTCCACCATTCCCATATCCGAGCTCTTCTGTTTGGGCTTCAAAACAGGCGTATTGATGGAAGACTCCGAAGAATCTAGGCCCACCTCCAAATCGATCAAATTGGGTTCGAGGAACTCGTCTTTGGTCGGTCTGGGTGCCATTTCTACGGCAGTAGGTGCATTTTCTTTGCCCGCAGCAGCACCAAAATCGGTGTTACTGGGTACGAAGACCTGCTGGCTACTGGACCTGTAAGTGCCCCATGGATTAGAAGATGCTCTTTTCACTTGGGCGTCGGTGATTTCGGTGTTGGTGGACTCCTTGGATGAAACGTAAGGGAATGGGTTTCTGCTTACAGAAGACGCCGCAGTCATAGGAACCGCGTAGGAAGAAATGTCGTTATTTGCAGACTGAGATGCCACCGTGACCGGCTTTGGTTCGGAAACTGATCTTCCTGTGTCTGCTGGTTTCGCGTCGTTTTTGACATCTTCGTCCACGTACAAATCTATGAGGTCTACGTTTGTGTCCTTGGCTAGTATTTCTTCTGGCTGCACTGGCTGCACTGGCTGCACCTCGGCCGTGGTTTCCGGACTCGTTTCAGCAGGAGGCTCGTCCTCTGAGAAATTGCTCCTTTTCAGGTTGGAAACCTCCGATTTGTTGCTCTGGCTTGTTTTCTGGGCAAATTGGAAATCCGGCATTGGGGACTTGCTGTTGCTGGAAAAGATGTCATCGGCGAGCTGTTCGGCACTCTTGTCCATCTTGGACTGCAACCCCATCCAGCCTTCTTTGCGGTCTAGCGTGTGGTCGTTGCTCCTCTTGAGATGCTGCAAGTTCTCCTCGGTTAGATGCGATGGCTCCGAGGCCCTTTCGGGCTGCACGCTGACGGCGGGGTACTGGTGTTGATCCGGCAAGGTTATTTCGGGAAACTTGTCGGAAAACTGGTCACCTGCAGATTTGCCGTCCAACAAGTCGTCGAGGGAGGGGTAGCGCTCCTCCACGTTGTTCAACTCGTTCAACTCGCGTTCGAGGTCGATGTCTGAATCGTCGTCGAGAACGGACTCTTGAGTCTGGACGCGCAGGAGGGTGTTTTCTGGAGCGGCCGGGTCGGGAGGAGGCTGCGGAATTGGCTGCGAAACCGGCTGTGAAACGGGCTGTGAAACCGGACCCGGAACCGGAACCAGCTGCGAAACCGGCTGCGACACAGATTGCGACACAGGCTGCGACAACGGCTGCGACACCGGCACCGGCGTCTTGCCCAGGCGCACCAGCTCGGACGCGCTGTGCGCCACGGGAGAACTGTCGTACGAGCGCGCAAGACTCACGGCGCTGTGGTTCTGCAGCCCCGCCGCCAGACGCGCCTGCTGCTGCAAATAAAGCTCCTGCTGCTTCATGAGCTCGGCCTGTTTCTGCCGCTGGTACGCGTGCAAGGCCTGGAAGTTGTAGGGCCCGCGGTGGTAAATGTCGTCCACGGCCAAGGCGGAAAAGTCGGCCCCCGCCATGGTGCAGAGCAACATCAACACCTGGACAATGTTGGGGCGGAAAAGCGGGCTTTCCTGGAGCATGACGATGATCAAGTTCTTGAGGTCGCCCAGGTAGGCCGGCGCCGGCGGGAACAGGAACAGGGCGTGGAGAATGGCGATATCTCCGTTGGCCTCGAACGGGGTGGTGTAGTAGCAGAGCTTGAACAAAAAGCAGCCCAACGCCCAGATGTCGGCCTTCTCGTCGATGGCCCAGCCGCGGTACAAGTCGATCATCTCGGGCGCCCGGTACTGCGGGGTGGTATGGTACAAAATGTCGTGGCTCACGTGCTGCAACTGGTGCTGGTCGTGCGGCGCCGCCACCGGCGCGCTGGTCGAGCCAAAGTCGCACAACTTGAACCCGTTGCCGGCGTCGATGAGCACGTTCTCGATCTTGACGTCGCGGTGCACCAACTTGAGCCGGTGCATCTCGTAGAGCGCGCCGGAGATATCCATCATGATCCGGAGGATCTCGGGCTCGGAAAGCCGGGTTTTGATCCGGGCGTTCATGTAGTCCAAAAGCGACTTGTTGGGACACAACTCCATCACCACCAACACCTGGTAGGTGCCGTTTTGCAACCGTTCCGCGTGCGAGTCGTAGTAGCGCACAATGTTGCGGGCGTGGCGCAACGTCTTCATCACGTCCACCTCCTTGCGGAGCAAGTTGAGGCCGGCCTTGTCGGGCACAATCACGCGCTTCAAACACGCAATGTCACTGCCGTTTTCGGGGGGGTCCATGCGCACCTTGTAGATGTGGGCGAAACCGCCCTCCAGCAAGTACTGGAGCACGGTGACGGTGTGGCGGCCCACCGGCAACTCGGTGCCCTCGGGGAGCCGCGGGAAGTTGCCCATGTGTGCGCTGCTGCTGTCGATGCCGAGAATCCGCCGTGTGCTGCGGGTCAATGCCTTGTTGTATTTCGCTGTGTCTACACGCTACGCTACCCAGCCCGTTTTCGCCTACGCACATCCTGGTGGGGGGCGCCACGTGACCCGCGTCACGTGCGCGGCGCTACCAGGCCCCACTCGTCGGCCCGGATCCGGGCCATCTCGTCGTACCGGAACGGCACGAACACCCGCTCGGCCCCGGCCTCGTCCTTCACGAGCCGGCACATCTTGTGGTCCATGTACTCCTTCAAGAGCGTGCGGAACGTGATCTCGTTCGACGTGATGAATTGCGCCACGCACGCCTCGTACAACACCTTCATCTCCACCCCGCTGCGCAAGCTGCCCCTGAGCCCGTTGCGCACCGCGTCCGAGCTGGCTCCGCGCGCAAGGCTGTCCATCTGGAAGTCGAGCAAAACCCGGTACAAGTTGCGGTGGTTGGTCGTGAGCGAGCTTAACACGTTGTTGGTGCCGGTCTCGCCCACCAACTTCTTGGACCGGCCCATGCTCAACACGTCCCGGAACGACGACTCCACCAGGTACGTGCCGAAAGTGGTGAGGTCGTGCCAGAGGAAGTTGTAGTTTTTGAGCTTGAACATGTCCCACAAAAGCGGCGAGTTGATGTTGTCCACCGACGTGATGGCCCAGATCTCGGGGAGCGAGCAGAGCTGGGAGAGCAAGCTCTGTGTCTTCTCGTCCCGGAAGCACTTGCCGTCGATGTTGTGGATGAGGAGCACGAGCTGCGGGCTGGTTTCGTGCATGGCGGTGGTCCGCTTGCGGTTGACGTGGTTGATCAAAAACGGCACCGTCTCCGACACGTGCTTGGGCATGCTGCCAACCGACTCGGGCGCCACAAAGTTCCGGGCGATTTCCTGGATCGTCTTCTTAAACGACAAGGTGGGGTTGTACCCGTTCACCACGAGAATCCGCGGCATCTTATCCGTGTAGCACTTGGTGTACCAGTCGCCAAAGTAGCCCTGAACAAAGTCAAGGAGCAAGGCGCGTTTGGAGCCCACCCCGTAGAATAGCAAGTTGAACCCCTGGCTCAACTCAAAGCACCACTGGTGGTACAAGATCTTGTGCAACTGTGATAGCAACTGTTTCTCGTTGCGGGCCACCGAGCCGCACAAGTCTATGAGCGGGATGAACTCGGCGTACTTGAGGTTGGGCGCCATTTGCGAGAGCGACGAACTACTCAATATAGTTCTGCCACTGTGCTGCTCAAAGTACCCCTCGGACCCCTCCAAGAAAAACGCCTTTTCATCCAAAAACCGGCCCTTGGAGATGTCCGCAAACGCCTTGCCGCCAAAGTACTTATCCAAGAACTCCTTGTCGATGATGCTGCCCGACGTGTCTGTCTGAGGTATGGGAAGCGGCACAAACTCGAGTTTTTTGGTGTTTTCTTTCTCGTTGTCCGCCTGGGCCTGCTCTATCCCCGATATCACCGGGATTGTGACGCAAGCGTTACTGAGGGAATCGTCTTCGGCCAGACTTTCTCGCACGGACCGGGGATTAGGCGACCCGGACCGGCTAATGACGTTGTCTCGAAACAAAAGCTCGTCGTCTTCCTGGAAAATGCTCTTTACTTTGCCCACTACCCCCTCTGCCTTAGTGGGCCTGCCCATTTTCCCTCTACGCGGCGCTTTCTTGGGCTTGGCCTGGGGTTTGGCTACATCTATCTCAAGATCCTCTAGCTCCTCTTTGACCCTTTTCCGTCTAACGGACGTTGTTTCCGGCCCGTTGAGCCGTGTTTTCTTTGGTGCTCTGAACTCATCATCAGAGAGATCAAGCGACTCCAGCAGCAGTTCTTGCTCTTTTTCACTTTCAAACTCAACATCATCGACATCCTCCTCTTCCTCCTCCGACAAGTAGCTTTTCTTGCTTTCGTTGTAGTTGAGTCTCTTGCGCCTTGTCTGTCTTTTGGTGGTCAATGTCAAATCCTCTTCGTGATCCACATCGCTTCCGTACCCTCGGAATTCCCCCTCGTTTCGGGAACTTTTGATGATCACATCGGCTAACGCCGCATCTTGCCGGCTGAGAATATCGTTAGGGTCATCATCCTCGTCGTTATCGAGTTCCTGCATTAGCCGGGAACGCATACTGCTGTTCACTGCACGCTTACGGGCGGATCGGTTGAGCGCCTCATACGACCGTTTCACCGGAGAAACAAGTCCGGCCCGGCCGTTGGGAGTCTTGACAGGCAGAAATGGGCTCAAATCGGCCTTGGTGGGTGAAAGCCGTATGATTCCACGCTTTCCTGGAGATTTAGATGGAGATCGTGACCACACAGGACGCGATTGGGTGGCATTGGGAGCCTCTACCACCGGTTTTTTTGTGGGAGTAAGCAACAACTTGGATCCAAGGTTCATTTGGGCGGCAGCAGCTTAGGATCACACCTCGATTTCAGTGTGAACTGGTGGTGTAGCGGTGGGTTAATGGACCAGGACAGTAGACTGAAAAATTACGATCTCCGAGCGACTTCCGAGGGTGGCACGTGACAAGGTCGGATCTGATGTCTTTCCGACTCACGGGACACAGCCCCCGATACGTGGCCCAACAACTTGCTCAGGTTCACCGGTCGGTATCACCAAAGTGCCGCAGCCTATGCCATTTACCTGTTGCCATACATTTGATTTGCCTTCTGCTGCACTGTAAGTCTGTCTGAGTAGTAAGACCGATTTTCGACATCCTGCATATACTCTGAAAAAAATGTATTATAGCCAGATGCTCTTCTTATTCTCCACTACTTCTGTTTCTGTAACTGTGACAGCGCCATGTTGACCTTCTGCCCCAACTGCTCCAACATGTTGTTGATAACAGCATCGTCGGACGATGGCTGTAATAAGTTTTACTGTCCCACTTGTCCGTACGAGTTTAAGATCAGCGGGTTCCAGTTGTTTGAAAGAAAGAAGTTGCATAGAAAGGAAGTGGATGATGTTCTTGGTGGAGAAGGTACGTGGGACAATGTAGACCAGACGGCTGCGCAGTGTCCTATTGACTCGTGTGGTAGCAATAAGGCATACTACTTCCAGTTACAGATCAGATCTGCCGATGAGCCCATGACTACTTTCTACAAGTGTGTCAGCTGTGGACACAGATGGAAAGAGAACTAGGAGTGTCTCCACAAAACAGCATTGCATCTTGTACACATCAGGTGCCTGTGTACGATTAAATACCTGTATATTATCACAACCTGTATAGTAGTCCAATAAAAGCCAGATAGAGTTACTGCTCCGGCTGGGGGGCCATGCTGAGTAGATTCATGCCAAACCAGCTGAGCGGGTTTTCGGCTAGCGTACGGGAAATCCGGTCCACCTCGGATTCTGACATGTCGCATGTGTGTTTCTTGGGACTGTTTTCCGTCTCATACTCGGTGAATGAGCTGCGTGACATTTCGCTGGTTGAAGTTTCCGAATCTGTATCGCTGTCGTAATCGTACTTCCCTGGCAGAGACATCTTTCCCTGGTTTCTATATAGTTGCTGGTTTCTCTGGATGATGTCTCTGTATCGCGACTCTAGACGTCCGGCGATTATGTTCTGAAGCTTGTAATCTTTGCATCTCGCAGCCTGGATCTCTAATGTTTCCTGAAGCGATACATCTTCATATCTATGGAGTTGGCCCTTCAATATAGAAGAGGAATTGCGATTACCTGCCACATACTTTGACACCAATTTAAATTCTGCAAAACAGTCGTCTAAGTTCCATCTGTCTATAACTGCAACGGGCCTGTCTAGAATAGTAGGCTGGGGGTACCCATGCTGTTTGAACATCAAGGTGTCATAATCAAACTTGCATCTCTCATTCTTACATAGGTCGCCGAATAGCCTGTGCATGGAAAACCCAGATCTCCAGGCTTTTAATGATGACACACAGGGGTATATTTGAGCTGGTTTAAACATGGAAACAAACTCTCTGCATTCCAGATATGATGCGTGCCTTGAGAATAGTAGCTTTAGTTCACTGGGGAGCAATTCAGATCCGTGTTTCGGCAAAATCCATAGTCTGGAATTATACCTGTATATTTCGTTTCCTTGGGCAGTGGTGTATAGAAGCTGTAGTTCGTTCTCACTCAAAGTATGTATTGAAACAGGCAAAAACACACCAGTAAAATCAATGATATTAAAATCGATACACTGCTTGATGTTAACCTGAAACTTGCTTTCGTCGCCCTGTGCTACTTTAAAAATCGGACCCTTAAAACTCAGTTCTTCAACTAGCTTTCTAAGCAAGCCACCATACAGCAAATTACTGTCCTGGGCCATGACAAGTATGCGGTGTTTCAAATCTTCATTTACAACCAACTTACCCTCAAAAGTGTGTACTACCAGAGCCCAAGCCTCTTCAAACCCCATAATCTGGTCCAAGAAATTAAAGCAGATCTGGGGATCATCCATAGGATACACCTTCAAAATGTCTATGAGTATAGCGATCCCCTCCTTATTACTATTGATTTCGATATAAGGCTCTCCTCTATATCCAAACGTAGTGTCTAAATACAAGTTGGACAACTGCTTGGCACCATGAAAGTAAGGGACTAGTGACGGATTTATCGCTATACCCTTTAGCCACCATTCCTCTATACGAATATCACCTGTGACTAGAACCGATGACACGTCGTTCTCTATCAAGAACATGCAAGCTCCTGCGCAATGGTACGCAGGTATGAGTGTAATTGTCACTCTTGCACTGTCCAAGTATATGTCAAATGGACAATTGTATGCCACTGGAACTAAATACGCAATCACATGGCTATATTCCGAATTCAATTGGAGCATATTCTTGGTGGTAGCGGTGCAATATACTCTGGAGCGGAATGACGCGGCTGCTAAACCCACCAAATGATCGGTGTGGCAATGGGTAAGAAGATAGATTTGGGCCCCCGTATTGAATCTGTCTATTCCCATTCCAGGGAACTCCCGGATTAAACCATCAAAATTGCAACAGGCCCCACTCCCCATCGGTAATAGTGTCCGCAACTGTAGGACTTGTAATGCTTGCAAAAAGTACGCGTAGGAATTCTCGCAGCCTTTTTTCTGCCTCTGTAATTTCATTACACTTTCCCGGTAGTTTGTCGCTATTTCTCATTTTTCTCCCTAACTTTTTCTCGCTAGCCTCACTAATTCTCACTAATTCCCCCTAAAAGCCTGCGCTACACCAAAATACCGTAGTACTCGGCTCTTTCATATTTCTGGGCTAGCTTCTCCCATTGCACTATGAAGCGGTCGGCAATAGGTAGCACCAATTTGCCTGACAAACTTAGACTGTTAACTCTAGCAAGGCTCTCTACGTAGATGATTTTTGTGTGCCCGAGTCCCACAAACTTGAGAAGAAATAGTATGTATGCTAAGGGAACACAAGTTCCTGGACCATTAAGAAGCACCACTTTTGGTAGCTGCTTCAATTGCTGTAGTTTTATCACTGTGGATACCAATGAGCGCAATGTGCTCACCACTGACAGGGGAATAGACTCGCCTACTTTTCTGGCCCGGAATAATGTAACATATGTTACCGGATACCGTGACAGCTCCAAATTTTCTTCTACCGTCTGGGCTTTCACCAAAGAAGCTGTGTCTCCCGAGGAAGACACCCAAATTCTGGTGAAATTTGCTAGCTTTACCTTTGACAATATCCGCATCATTTCGCCAGTATGGCCGCCAGATCCTAGCAAGATCATTATGGGCAGCCCAGCTGTCTTTTCCGTGATTAGTTGTTCATTGCTCTGTTTCCTTAAATGGCTTGACGGAAGCACCTGAAGTGTCCTAACAGCAATCAATATTAGCGGTAAAAGCACTAGAACTGCGGTAATGCTGACCTTCACTTCTCTATCCATGGCGCAATTGGACGTATTAGTGTACTTCGGGTGGTGTTACGTAGAATAATTTTGTAGTTCACAGCATTTTTTCTAGTGTTGGTAAAGAGAACATGGGCCCCGAAACATTTCAGTCTTACAACAAGTGTACCTCGTAACGTAAATTACATCTATATTTCTTCCTTAAATACTACCTGATAGCTATAATCATAATTCGTAATCTGGCCGTAAGGCTTTGTATTTAGTAGCTGGCTTTGGCTCAATTGCCTTCTTTGGTTTAGGAGCCGCTACCTTAGCACTAGGCTTGGATTCCGTCTTCGTATCTTTCTCTGAAAGCTGTTTCATCACTTTGTTGACGACAATACTCAACTTGTGATGCTCGTCGTTAGAAGTGCCTAGCGGCTGGACTTTTCCCCAGCTGATTCTGAAAGGAAACTTTCCTTCTAGTACAACCATGCCTGCTGTAGATGTATTTGCGTTCAAGCCGTTGTTTGCTATGTCTTCAGCAAAGCTGACGGCTGCCTTTCGAGACACAAACGATAAATAGCCACATTTTGCCTTATGGATCAATGTCAAGGCTTTTACCTTTCCAAATTTGTTGGCATAATTAGTCACTGCGTAAATCGGAAGATCCAGATTAAATCCGAATACAAAGAAGGAAGTTAGCTCTTGGTTCTTTTCCAGGTTCAAATTGCCTCCGAATGGTAACTTTGCGATTAGTTTCGACAAATCCTTACTGGCTTTAGCAACATCCTCGGCATCGGTTGATTTTGCACTTTTGGAGGCTGTCTTGCTATTATTCTTCAATTTCTCGGCGAGTTTATATAGCATATCTCTCGCCTTGTCTTGCATATCTTCACTGTTGTCCTGTGAATCTTCGATTTTATACTTTTCATCGAGTTTGTCGGCTATCAACGCCTTGGTTTCCTGATTAGCTTTCGATGCAGTAATGAGCCCTTTTCTGTCTAGCCCTGCCATCTTGAGTGCAGTATCCCGTATTTCAAGCGGTATATGGTAATTAATATCAAGCATACAGCTTTGGCAGCAGTCCCGTGCCCGGGCACATGTATAGCATATTATTGTTTTGGCTGTTCTCCTCGAAGATGACTTACTGTTCCACCTAAACACTGTAAATGGTCTAGTACAAAGCTTACACTCCGCGGCATTGGCGTGCTTCACCATTTTCAAATGGTCATCGTCTCCGAGACACTCGCTGCAGATGGAGAAGCTGGTCTCTATGTTGCTTTCCATCTCTCTTCGTGTATAATCAGTATGCCACTAGATGGATACTATTTCTCCACTATTTAAATTTTTCAGAGATAAAAAACCCGATGCTCTTCGCCAAATAATTAGAGACAATACATCAATACGACAATAAACGTATCTATTCGCATGTGTGTATGCCTTATACGTATTACGAAGTTAGCTTTCGCTATGCTACAATGTATCTTTTGATGGTATTTGTTTATTGAATGCAGATTATGTACAGAATCTTAGACAAAACAGTTAGTAATCACACCAATTTTGCATCCGGCTGCGCCATTTACCAAATGGTTTCCCCAATACACTTCAAGTAACATTATCTTTAAAGTCAGTGTTAAAAAGCTCTGATATTATTTTATTCCACATGGTATTTCAGGTGAAGAAATTCGTTGTAGTTGTAATATTGTTCATCACAAAAGATAATGTTTTTTTGAGTGAATCCGAGGCCCATTGGACCCTTCTATAGTAATCTAAAAACATACCATTATCCCCTGTTCCTATGTACAAACCATTGCAGGCAAAATGAATGCCTTAAAGAAGAGTAGTAGTAGTTGTAAATTCTGGCTCTAGCAAAAAAATTTTTTTGATCTTCTCATTCCAGTTACCCGCAGTAACTATTTTTCGAGGTAAATGGCAGCTTGATTGGTAGCGCGCTAATTCAAGATGTAATTGAAGAATTCTATTTTTGACTTCAAAGTCTGGAGCTCATTTTGAAGACTGTTATTAGCGTGATATTCTAGTAGTAACTCTGCTACTGCAATTGTCACCCGAATGGACCTGGTTAACGTAGGATTTTTTGCAAACTCAATTACATCGTGTGAGTATTGTAGCTTTTGAAGTACAAGTAGATCTGAAACGACCTTAGCCTCTAATAATCCTAGCTGGGCTCCATCCGAGTCACAAATGTGAACTAAAGATTTCAGATACCCATTGATTACCTGAATATCATTCTTGTACAAATTATCCGTTTCAATATCGAATAACTTGGATGAAGACTGGTACTGAAGATTTGCAACCTCTGTGAAAGACAAACAGTTATCCAATAGTGACTTGAATATCAATTCTCTATACAAGTCAGCATCCTGTTTTGGAAACTTCGCTGTGAAATCAATCTTGGATAAATAAGTTGCAGTGGCAGGATAGTTGTATTTCATAATAATAGAAATGCAGCTACTGCTCAAAGAACGCAATTCTACGTCTTCGTCATACAATCCCCGAGAAACAATTAGAAACAATGATCTTATCATTCCCTCAGTAAGTTGGGGGTTTCCTTTGCAATATGAAACCAAACTTTTCAACGAGGAACCTCGGTACTGTAAAGGCTTTGCATCTTTAAGAGCTTCGTCACATCTTGAAATAAACCTCATAATGACTGAACGATCCCTGCAAGAACATAACAATTTACCGACGCACTGTAAAGCCTTTAGTCTCTTATTTTCGTCAGGATCGTTGTCGCAAATATTTAGGAGCTTAGTGAATTTGGATTCATGTTCCTCGTAGACATCAATATCATCTAAAATGTCAAAAGCGATAACTTGCACATAAGACCAGCAATTGTCATCGGCAACAACTTTCCAAATTAATGGCTCAAGAGATGACAGAAACGCCTTGTCAGCTGAAAGAGCTTCCCAATTTTCTTTAAGGAAGTTAAGTGCAGCTATTTGAGTATTATAATATTCACAAGAAAGCATCGCAAGTTCTGACACATCTAAGACTCCCTCAAAATCATGCAGCTGCAAGAATTGCTTAAGAAGAAATTTGACAGCACTGGCCATTGCCAAATCCTTTCCTCCTTCTAATTTTTTCAGGCTATCTGTTAATTTATGAATGAAGTAGTTTCCAATAACGTTCCTGAATTCAAAATCATCTTTGGATGTCACTTGTATAAGAATATCCAAATAAATCTTCACGATGTTGTAGCTCCTAGCCTGTGCAAGAAACAACGGGTATTCCAAAAATAAAAGATTTCGAAGCTCCTGCTCGGACGTGCTTGATTCAAATTTACGAATCCCCTCCAGCACCATCAACAATAATCCGTGAATAAGATTATTATCAACTTTTTGTTTATCGCAAAGTTTGATAGCCTGTTCCAACAATTGAAACATTTCTGAGCTGTTGAAATTATTGGACATACATCTTGCTGTCATTTCTCTGATTTTGAACGATTCACTGCTAAGAACTGATGGTAAATTGGCCTTCATGTTGATAACAGTTGGTGTCGATGCCGATTCCATATTCAAATTTTGCAATAGTAACAATACTGGCACGTATCTGTCATTATTTCTCGTTTCTCTCGCTATGTTTAAGAATTCCAATAAAACTGAATCAAGACCGCTAAACTTCTTAAAAAATAAGTCTGCCAGATACAATGATCCTCCCTTAGTGTTACCTCCAAATAATCTGTGATGAATAGAACTAAACAACATGACGGCACAATTTCTAACTGACCAGTTATCTGATGTGAAATGTTCTAAACTAAGTCTTAAAGCACTTGTCACGTACTTTGCACTTTCCAGTGACAATGCACTTTCCTGAAATATCTGTTTTAAACTATTAAAAGCGTGTACTTGTGGAATATCGAAAGCTTCATCATGCTTATGGATGTATGGTCTTTGGGCTATTGTAAATAAAGATTCAAATGTTGCAGAAATGATTTGTTTTGATTGTTGAGACCCCAAGCTGCCAATGAGGATTCCTGCAATCAGAAACGGAATTGATCCGGATCTTCTTGATATAAACATGTCACCTTCTAATTCAATCGTTGTTAATATACCTTTGAGCCATTCATTTGGAACATATGTATAACTCTCGTTATCAAAGCATGCCTTACATATTGCGATGTATGAAGGAAAGATAGATGAGAATGTACCTCTATGATTAATCTTTTCAAGCTGATCTTTGATATGATTGAAAGCTTCAATGATTTGTTCCTGTGGCACTATTTGTGTGGATATGTTGAGATTGACAACTAAGTTTGTTAATAAATTATTTGATTCCTTAACTGTCTTCCACCAATAATTGGAATCTTTATTGTACTCTTCATCACCTTCGTCTTCGATCTCTTCTTTGGAGATTTCCTTCCCTTTTGCAAGTATGTTAGTCACATAAAAACTCCATATATCCTTTGAAAGGTTAAAAACAACGTTGAATAGCCTTCTGACTGCATCCTTATTTCTCATATAAAATTCATCGCTCCAACTGGAAATAATCAAGTTGAGACTCCTGAAGATACCGTGCTTTGAATAAGTTACATCGCCGATTCTCTTGTTGGTTACCATGTAATTCAAAAGCTTATCCATCAAGGATATCACAAGTTCTTCATCTTTGAATAAATCAAGAGTTGTTAAGGAAAGATACTCAAGAAATCTTGCTCCTCCTTCACTTTTCCTACCTGATAGATCTTGAAGAATTTCATATAAATCAGCTTTTAAATCAAGGTTCTTGTAACCCAATTTGATAAATGCTGACTTCAATTGTTCCGTTGCATTCCTGTTAACTAACAAAGTTAAACTCAATTGTCTGACATTTTCGTAGTCATTAAATAAGTTATGAACAAGTAACTTAATGAAATGTTCATTTGAATATAAATGTGATAAGTTTGGCAATCTGAGAACTATAATCTCTGCTAACTTCAAACTTGTGATAATCTGACTGTAACTGCTAGTTACCGAAAGAAAGTTTAATAAATAATGTTCTAGCCAATTTAAAAACTGCTCGTGCTCGGAGATCGCTGTGTTGATTGAAGCATCTTCACTATTCTTTCCGCGACCCTTCTTAAGATTTGAAATGGAATTCTTAAATCTGGAGTTCAAAAAGTGATTAAATATAGACAAAAACTGGTTTCTGATTTCTATCTCCTCGTAGTCGTTCAAAAATATGTCTATTAAATAATTGTCTTTTATTATGTGAAAAATCCTTGACAGGATGGGAACACTGTTGACGGATGAATTACCCCCCAAAAGGATCTCTAAGCTGTTGATTCTAAAAGTAGGATTCGTGTGGGTTAGGAAGCTTATTAGGGTACTTTCTTCGATGAATGTGAGTGGATCTATCAATGATAGGTTCTGACCTATCTTGAGAATGCTTATTACAATATCGATTCTATGGCTCTGTTTTAGGTAAAATTCAACTAGGAAATTTAGACATGAAGAATCTGTTTTGAAAAGTGACGGCAAGACATAGGTTTGAACACTTTGGGAGGTCCTTTTGTTGGAAGATTCCAAGCCTTTTGATACAAAGGGCATCCAGCTGTCTGTCCAACTCTTCGATTCTCTTTCTTTGAAAGCATCATTGAATACTAACACCAAGGTTTTAGACACCACGTTTGCTAATGTGTCCAAGTATAGTAAATCAATTGAATTCTTTATGAAACTTAGATGGTCCTTCGTGATGAATTCTAGACTGGTTAGCCTTTTGAGAATTATGTTGAGAATTATGTATGTGTTCTTATCTTTTATTACGATCTGATCGTTTTCTTTTGTATTTTTATTGAATATTATATGGACCCAATTGGATAGTATCGATTGCAGGAGTTTTCCTTCACCAACTGACACCAAGTCTATCAACTTGTTGAATAAAGATTGAAGCGAATTGAATAGCGGACTCGACGAGTTATTCACAAACTGCAACACGTACTCGAAAATGTGATCGTAATCGCAATTTTCTAGCTTATGTTCTGGTTTTACCCGCTGCACCTGTGTGACTCTGAGAATACATATAGACAAGGTATCATTGAATAAAGTCAAGTCGGGCTCGCTCAAGCCTCCGTATCTGTAGATCACTTCGAGCTGAGCGTACAAGGATTGATATTGTGTGCAGATTTCATTCCACTCAATTGAACCGGGTTTTAAACCAATCAACAGTTTCTTTAGGTTCTTTAGCTTGCTACTATCCATCTCGTTGGGCATTACCGCTCTCCCTGTTTTCTCCATTATCCGTACTACTCCAGGGAAGAAGTACACTTTTGGCTGTGAATTTTTTTTAAGATGCACTGAAAAAAAATCCTGCACCAAATCTGCGTTATCATTTTGGCAGTTGCAACTTCCCATCAGAAATGGATGGCACATTAGAAAATGGCCGGCTTTTGGTGGCAGAGCAGATCGTGGTCACAATGCAAGAAATTGGCACGGAACTGAGTCTGTTGCCGAGTATTGTTGCATTTTACGCTTTTCTGAGACCTGTAGCCCAGAATTGGCAAATAATACGACAATTTCAGCCGAAAATGGCCCAAATTTTCACCAGGCCCACAACCCTCCTCTGGCTACACGCTGGACCAGCCAGCCGGCTAAACTGTCATAGAAACCGTCCCCGCTAGCAGGGCCTGAAACTGCCGCCGGTAGCTGTATTCCAGCAAAAAAGTGGGCTGTACACTCAACTTCCTCAATAGGAAACCGAAAAAAGAAAAGCGAGTGGATGATTACTGGTACGGTGGTGAATCACATCACACCAGAAACACATCTACTAACTGGTGCTATAGTGGTAGTCTAGGGCCAGAAACATCTGTCGTTCGCTTCATACTTGAGTCAGGTCATTTAGCTGGTAACCGCCATACCTTTTTTTGAGACCATACATCTTTTCTTCACCACACTAAACAACCCACATCATGTCACCAACCTCGGCCCAAAAGGTGTACCAGATGTACTACCACCATTTCCCGTACGTGATGTTGACCCAAACAGAAAGCTTCATGTTGCATATTGTGTTGTTGTCGTTCACCTTGTTGATCGGCTACAGTATCTACTACTACTTGCCATCGTCCATAATGTTTTCGCTTTCCAGAGCATACTACTACCTATTTGGGGATGAAGGTGCCGCCTCCTTCCACAGCGGATTCCGGTAGACGGCTGCCGTGTGGGCTGCTGTCTTTGTAGGCTCCGGAACTGCTTGGATCCGGAACTGCTTTTTTGCACATTGACGCCATTGCCGAATCCGTGAGCCGCTCCGGTCCAGCCTAATCCTCGTACGTACCGCTACGAACGCTTGCATATACAAAGAGGGCCCTCTTTGAGTACATTTTCTTTCTAATGCTAATTCTCCCTACTTTTTGTATAGAGACCTCTCTTTTGTCGTCTTTATCCGTCTTTTCTTTCCTTTCCCCCCCACCGGCAGCACTTGCGTATGTTAATAGTTAGGTCTCTGTGTGTATTTCCGCATCTTTTCACTCAAATACAGGCCGTTTAATAGTAATATCGTACCCAGCTCCGGTATCGCGTACCGCGTTGTTTACTTTTTTCCTACCACCATAGATATTTATCGTGCTACTCTCTACTGGAGCTGGAAAGTGGCCAACTTTTGCGGAGAACCTGGGCCGCAAAGTGTTGCTATGTATAACACCAGACCCAATGCTCCCTTCAGGGCCCCCCGGTTGGTCAGAAAAGACGGTGCTGCGGCCAACTCCGAGACGGTAGTTGTGCCCTCCACCAATGGCATTCCGAAGCTGCGAATAAGGTTACAATCCCTGCAAACGCCGCTGGCGAGATCACAGCCTGCTGCTAATGTGCCTGACGTGCGCAAGAGGGCTTCTTTTGCTTCCGGTGTGCCCAAAGAGATCAAAAAACCTAAAAGTGGCAGTCCCTTGTCCTCGCAAGTGTCGACTGGTGCTACTAAAGAGCGCTATGCGGTTCAGTGGAGGAAGAGAAGCAATAAGAAAAACAAAACCTGGGACGGCGATGGCTACATTGTCGTGCAAAGACTCGAAGCGACTTCGTTGTCTGTTTTCTTCAAGAACACGGAAACAAACCAGTCGGTCAAAAAGTCGTTTAGCAATCTCGGTAGCATTGACGATTTTTTGGCCTCCACCATTAGCATCGGCCAGTATGAGTTGGAAATAGACTACAAGATCAAAACTGACGACGAGTTTAGAAAGCTCGTTGGTGAAGAGGTCAATAGCGATAGTCCTTTATCTTCGCAGCAGTCGGTAGTGCAAACTCAGTTTAAAGCCGTCAAACCATTGCTCAGCGGCACAAACGCTGCTAATGAAGATTCGACATTGAACACACAACATAGAGCCGTACCAGCTAATAATAACGTGCTAGACAATAATGCCAAGAGCATAGCATTGCCCCCTCCGCCAGATTTGGCACCGCATGAAGTCATTCCAGTTCTGATCGACCCTCTTTTGGCATCCAAATTGAGGCCTCATCAGGTAGAGGCTGTAACGTTCTTATACGAGTGTGTATTGGGATTTAGAGATTTCAATGGCACTGGAAGCTTGTTAGCTGACGAAATGGGCCTTGGTAAGACGTTGACTACGATTTCGCTAATATGGACGTTGCTTAAACAAAGTCCGTTTAAGAAGCAGCCACATCCCGTTCTCAGTAAGATATTGATCTGCTGTCCAGCTACTTTGATAAATAACTGGAGAAATGAGTTCAAAAAATGGCTCGGTTTGAACAGAATCGGTGTTTTGGAGTTTAACTCTTTGAATGTCAATAATGAAAAGGAGAAGCAGAACATTGTCAGCTTTGCTAAGTATAACATTTATCAAGTGTTAATCATAAATTATGAGAAGGTATCATCGCATATCAAAGAGTTAGCGGCGATCAAATTTGACTTACTAGTGTGTGATGAAGGTCATAAGTTGAAAAATAATGCTGGCAAAATTCTTAAAAACTTGAAGAGTTTAGATGTATCCAGAAAGATATTGCTAACTGGCACACCTATTCAAAATAACTTGACTGAATTTCATACTATTATTGATTTTATAAATCCAGGCATTTTGGGAGATTTCAAGAGCTTCCAAAAGAAGTTCTTATTACCAATCCAGAAGTCTCGTGAAATAAACTGTTTGGACCCAAACATTAAGAAGAAGGGTGAAGATCTATCCAATGAGTTGATACAGTTGACTCAGAAGTTCACTCTTCGTAGAACGCAGACGATCTTGAATAATTATCTAACCATAAAGACTGATATCGTACTATTTGTTAAGCCGACTACCCTTCAAGCCAAGTTATTCAAGTCTATATTCAATTTAAAATCATTCAACCAATTATTGTTTTCTGAGAATTCCAATAATTCATTAGCATTGATTAACACCTTTCGGAAAATATGTAATTCACCCTTGTTATTGAAGAATGATGATTTGTTTAATAAATTGAAGACTGAAAATGAAGAGTTGAGTAGAATTAGGATTGACAAATTGTCAGGTAAGATCAATGTCTTGATTCCCTTATTATTGGAAATTATCAAAGAAGGTGAAAAGATAGTTCTAATCTCCAATTTTACTCAAACCCTAGATTTATTGCTGGATGAAGTGTTAAAAGTATTGAACATAAGTTTCCTTCGATTAGATGGGTCAACTCCAAAACAGTCTAGAATAAAGTTGGTAAATGACTTTAACCGCTCTCCTAGTATCAAGGTGTTCTTACTCTCCTCTAAATCAGGAGGAATGGGAATTAATTTAGTGGGAGCATCAAGGCTAATTTTATTTGATAATGATTGGAATCCGTCGATTGATCTACAATCCATGGCAAGAATTCATAGAGATGGACAACTGAAACCGTGCTTTATCTACAGAATCTTGACCACTGGATGCATGGATGAAAAGATATTTCAACGGCAAATTATGAAGAATAATTTGAGCTCCAAGTTCTTAGACAATGATTCTAAATCTGCAAATGATGTATTTGACTCTGAGGATCTTAGAAATTTGTTTGAGATTGATTTCAACTCATCTTCAAATACACATGATTTAATTGAGTGCGGATGCAGTGGAGATGGTTCACAAATAAGTGATGATACTTCGGAGGATGAAGAAGAGGGAGATGCAGAGATAGAAGTCAGAGATAGTCTCAGACAAAATTCATGGATGTCAGCATTAGAATTACAACAGAAGGTGGGTGATAACGCAACGGTTGCGAAAAAGAAGATTATCAGAAACGCTTTACATCTGTATAAGCATATTGATCCCGAGCATAATAACATAGAACTTAACGACAAAATCTTGATGAACATTTTGAAAAAGAAAAATGGATACTCACCAGGAGGTAATGAATACCCACTTAGTTTTATTATGACTAAAGTGTCAGAATCCTCTGAAGATGCAAATGCAGAATCAGATTAATGGAGCTGCACTACTTTAATTTACTTTATAGATCTATATATACGTCTACGTTAACTTTCCAAATCTTGCTTCGGCTGCACGAGCTCTCTGCTCTCTCATGATTCGCAATCTTTGGTCTTCAGAAAGAGAGTTCAAGTCGTTAATCAAGCCAGTGGTTCTGCCCAAAGTACCACTTGAAGAAATCAGAGGCTTTTTGAGTTCCATCTCTGTCTTCTTAGCAAGTTCGTCCTTGATTCTTTGCTGCTTTTCCTGTTTGATCGCTTCCGCCTGTGCCTTTTCTTCCTCTTCAAATTCCTCTTTCGATCTTGGAGGTCCAACTTTAGCCACGGCCCAGTCGCAGTAATTTTCTCCAAGTTTATATCTGCAAATTTGAAACATATTTTTGGTGGCACTTCCACTAGCCAATTCAACTGCAGTTTTGTTGAATTCGTTTGAAATGGTTGGGTCTGCCTTTAAATTTATCAACATGATTTGTACCATATGTGTTAACCCGTTGGCCGCACTATAGTGTAGTAACGTAGGATAGCTCACAAACTTTGAGTCTGGCTTTAACCGAAACTCGTTTACTGAAATCTTATTTTGTTTGATGTAGCTTAGAACTCTTGGGGCCTTTTGCTTTTTCAATAAGCTTATCAATTCTAGGGTATGAGTCTCCTCAATAGGTAACTGTTCTGGGGTTTTCAGCTTATTGCTACCTTGTTGTTGGTTCTGCAACTTTTCTGCATGCTGCTGCTTCACTAGCTTTTCATTTACTTTGGGAAGCTCCACTGGTTTGAGATACGCTAATTCGACCCAAGCTCGTTTTAGCTCAGATGTGGTTGCTCTTTTTGTTGTGAATGGAAAACTTTTTATTCTAGGATCATCGTTTTGTAACACACTTCCTTCGTAGCCTACTAAGATTTTCCTGTTGGCTATTCCATTAGCCCTTATAAAAATGGATGTACACTCCTTTAGTTGTGATTTCCATTCTTGAAGCAAATCTCTGATGTCTTTTGTTAATGCCTGTTCGTTGTATCTTCTAATACCAGCACCTGCGGAATTGGCTTTTCCTTTGGCATTGTCGTTGGCACTTTGAGCACCCCCTTGCTTTCTTCTAGTGGTATATCTATGGTAAGTCTTTGAAACTATGATATTCACAGCTTGTTCTTCCTTGCTGACTTTCATGTTTGGTGCATTGCCTCTGATATCCTTCTGTTTGTGAGAAATTATGGCTCCAGCAAAATGACCACCACCTATCATGAACAATGCTGACTTACTTTCCTTGAGCTTTCCAAAGCTTCTCAATGCTTCAAGTGGTCCTTGCACCAATTCTTCATCCGTGAATAAACACTTGTAGGCGCCATAAGCCATATCCGGCGATAAGAACTTTGATTTAAATAGAATGAATGGAGATCGCGTGTTCAAGTAGCTGACAAACCCTTTATCATCGTTATCTGTATTAACAGATAACTTGGCGAGTAGCACCTGCAATTTCAAGTCGTTTACTTCTGTATCGTCGTCTTCTGATTCCTCTTCGCTTTCTGATCCAGACAAACTCTCGATAGATTGTCTTTCCAAAAGGTCATCAAATTCCTCCTCTGATAACGGAGGCAACCCCAATACATTTCTCTTCAAGTTGTATTTGTGTAGATCCGATTTATAGTAATCTATCTCTCTCTTGATGGCTGTGGGTTGTGGTTTTTGTTTGAGCTCTGTTTCTTCACCGGGTCGTACTTGGACTTCTTGCAGAGTTTCAGAATCAAAATATAGTAATTCAAGTGACGAGCTTACTTCCTCGGCTATACTGAATATGTATAGGTCGTTCTTGTTTGTCCCGACTGAACCCATTAGTGATTTTTGATAGTGTAGTGTTGGTGGAATTTGGTCATATAGTACTGACTATAAATTTTCACCTCACCGTAGAAAATTGAGCTGAGAATGACTCTACGATTTGTGACTCTTATGTCAACTATCACATATATATTTGTATAGACACATATTTATAGAAGCCACAGAGTTCTAGAACTGAATTGAAAGTCCTTTGTTATGGGTCAGGGCATTATGTGGATATTAATAGCCAATGTACTTTGGTATATCTTTTCACAGCAATTGAGCTCTCAGACTGCAAAAAATTAGAAAGGTATATTTTCGTCTAGATACTATAATTACATAAGGTAAATTTATATTAGTTCGTAGTAGTCTTTACCGTACCACTCGTTACTGCGAGCCGTACTTGTGGCATTCCTTCAAGAAATGCTCGATTTTCTCTGGCTTCATGAAAGGATGAGTGCCGTGGCCGAAATTGATGATGTAATTCTGCTTACCACCACCGAAACCCTTGATCATGGCTTCGACCTTCTTGCTGATCACCTCGTCGGAACCGTAGATAATACCAGGGTCCAAATTGCCCTGAAGCGTGATTCTTCTTCCGTTGACTACCTTGACGGCATCTTCCGGCTTGTACAACCAGTCTAACGAAACGGTGTCGTATCCGGATTCGCACAAGTCATCCAAGGCATACCAGGCACCCTTGGCAAACACGGTCAAGGGAATCTTTTCCTTGACTCCTAACTCCGCAAGCCGGGCAGGCAATTTTGCAGCTATTTGTCGTAAGTATGGAAGAGAAAACTCGTTAAATTCGTTAGGACCCAACTCGCCGGCCCAGGACTCAAACACCTGCAACATCTGTGCACCAGCCACCACTTGCTGGGCCAAGAACTCTGTGCATGCATCTGTGATGGCCTGCAACAACTTGTGGGTTTCTTGTGGATAACTGTAGATCCACTCCTTGACGAATCTGAACATCTTGGAACCTTGGCCCTCGGTCATGTACACTAACAAGGTCCAGGGAGCACCCACGAACCCCAATAACGGGACCCTGCCATTCAATTTATGTCTGGTCAAGGTGATTGATTTGAAGGCCCAATCCAAACTCTTCAAGATGTCGGGCTTGAAATTGACTCTGGCCAAGTCGGCTGGACTGCGTATGGGCGACACAAATACGGGGCCCTTGCCTTCCACCATTTCGATTTCAAAGCCCATAGCCTGGGGGATGACGAGAATATCGCTGAATATGATGGCGGCATCTATCAAGCCGTTAAAGTGGTCAATGGGCTGGATGGTGATCTCAGAAGCAATCTCTGCGTCTCTGCATGTTTCAAAGAAGTCTCTCAGCCCCTTTGCAACGTGGTATTCCGGGAGATATCTACCGGCTTGTCTCTAGAACCGAGTTTGTTAGTATTTGATTCCGCCTAATTACGGTTTATTCGCACATACCATGATCCAGATGGGCGGTCTTTCGACTTTTTCGCCGCGGGCGGCTCTGAGAATCAAGTCATTCTTCAATGGCGCAAATTCAGACATGGCTGTCACTGCAGAATTGGCCCTGTGGTATGGTTGCTGGTGTCCCGGTTAGGTAGTGGAGAGATAGTAGGGAAAATTTTCAACGAGCGGGCGGGTCACGTGAGTTTCTCAAATTGGGTGCGAAAGCTGTGCACTGGCAGCTAGCGCTGTAGCGGGCCGATTTGGGCCCAGCAAGCGAGTGCGCCGGGATGGGGTGCACTTTTTCACATGATCCCGCCACTCATCACACCCGATTCTCGCTCCGAACTGCCGTTTCGGCGGCTGTCCAACTGCTGCGGACTTTGCAACTACTGCGGACTTTTTCCGCGATTAGTGGAGGGTCGTGCTCCCCCAAAAAAAGACTTATTTCCGAACCAGTATGGCTCAGGTTACAATGACACCATTACCACCGCTCCAACACAGCCAATTCCGCAGCAAACGCATCGCAACCGCAACCGATGTCCGAAGCAGACGCCCCAGCATATACCGGCGAAAGCAGCGTGCTCTCCGAGGCCGCCAACCCCCCGCTAAATAAGCCTGCGCAGCCAGCCGCAACCCCAGCTGGTACTACCACCACCCCCAACATCTTCATCCGGTTCGTCAGGGCTGTTTTCGGGTACAGAAAGACCACATTGACGCTGTTTGTGGTGTTGTCTTTGGTGTTCACGTTTTTTTTCTCGTGGTACGACAACAACTTGCACTATTCCGTGGGTCTTCCTGCTGGTGATCACGAAAACGCAGTGCTCCAGCAGGCGTGGCTCGACTTGCAAAACATCGCCAAATACGAACACACGTATGGCTCCGCTAGCAATGACTACGTGCACGACTACCTTGAAGGCAGAATTTTGGATGCCATTAAGGATAAAAGCTACATTGAGTACGACAATGACTTGAACTACACCAATAACATATTGTTCAGCGCCAGGTCTTCTCTCGACTTCAGTTCAGTCTCGTACTACGAGAGCAACAACTTGGTGGTGAGAATAAACGGTACCGATGCTCTGTTGCCGGCGTTTTTGCTCAGTGCGCATTATGATGCCGTGCCTTCCAGTTTTGGTGTGACCGATGATGGTATGGGAATTGCCAGTTTGTTGGGTGTATTGTACCACTACTCGAGGCAGACCACCGACCAGCCCAAACGTACCATTATCTTCAACTTCAACAACAACGAGGAGTTTGGCCTCTATGGGGCTACTTCCTTTTTGTCGCATCCCTGGTTTGCCCAGATTAAGTACTTTTTGAACTTGGAGGGCACTGGTGCTGGTGGCAAGGCTATTTTGTTCAGAGGTACCGATTACGGTATTGTCAAGTTCTTCAAAAGTGTCAGATACCCGTACGGCACCTCCATCTTCCAGCAGGGCTTCAACAACCACTTGATTCACAGTGAGACGGATTACAAGATATACAAGGAAAAGGGCTCTATTCGTGGGCTTGACTTGGCCTTCTATAAACCTAGAGACATCTACCACACAGGTGGCGACAATATCAAAAATATCGACATCAAGGCTTTGTGGCACATGCTTGCTAATTCCTTGGATTTCACTGATACCATCACCAGCCAATACATCGATTTAGACGATGAGTATCTCAAAAATGAGACCCCAGCTTACAGTCACGAGTTTGCTGCCTACAGTAGTTTCTTAAACTACTTTTTTACCTTCCCAGTGGCCCAGATGATCATTGCTAACATTACAGCCTTACTTGTTGTGCCACTTGTTGAGATCCCATTTTTGATCATCATTTTCAATTATAAGAGAGTGTGGCAGGTAAGCTTTTATAATGTTGTGAAGTTTCCAGTATCTTTTGTCATTTCGTTTTTTGCCCTTCATGCAGTAGCCATTAAGTCCATTGAATACAACGAATTCTTACCCAACTCGGGTTCAGGTCTATTGGTCATACTCTATGCTGCCATATTTTTGCTCAGTAACTACGTTGTGCTTAACTTGCTCAACGCTATCAATGGTTTTAAGGTGGTGAATCACGACGAGAAATTGATTGTCCTTTTTGAGATTTCTTTGCTTTACAAGGCGATCTTGATTTGGTCTACAATTAAACTTGCCAATGATCAAATTGGTGATGAACATTCAGGAGAATTCCCATTCTTGTTCTTGTATTTGCTCCAGGCTGTTGCCTCCATTTTTGGTTTCCTTGGTTGGAGTTTCAAGTCTTCCAAGAGTCCTATAGTTGTGGAAGCATCCGAGGAAACTCAACCACTTTTGGCTGAAAATGGCGTGAGCTATGGTGCTGAAGAAGGGGAACATATTTTGCTGTCTGCTTCCTTATCCTTTGATGAGGATGACTTTTTTGCTGGCCACGAGAAGCTTAAGAAGTTTTTGAGTTACGACTGGTCCATCCAATTCCTCATAGTCGTTCCACTCTCTTCTTTGCTTATCTACAACTCGGGTTTCTTAATCATAGATGGTTTTCATAAGTCTATCCAGGAATCTTTGGTATCTGAGCACCTTATCTACAGGTTCATTGTTGCTTTCTCTGTTGTGTGGTCCTTACCATTTTTACCTTTTGTTTTCAAGTTGAACAGAATCATCGTCATTGGTTTGATTGGTATCATTGTCTCAGGTGTTTTCTTGGTTGGCATTTCAGAACCATTTGACCAATTGAATCCACTTAAGTTGAGATTCATCCAGACTATAGACTTAGATACTTCCACTACGGACAGTTATGTCACTGTCTATGGTAGAGAGGGTACACCTTTAAACGATGTTTTGTTGGACATTCCATCCCTCAAGGAATCGGACCAAGAATTGAAATGTGTTTCCACTGGAGATGGAAACGAGGTTTGTTCGTACAAGAGTGTCCTTGCACCACATTTCGTTGAAGGGGTCACTGATTTCAGCGAGTACTTAGAGATTGAGGTCTTAAAGAACTCTACTTCAGGCAATGACCATCCATTCGGATTTTTGGTTGGCGAGTTCAAAATCAAGACGCCTAAGAACAGAATGTGTGTTTTACATTTTAAGAATGGTGTCGATACCTCTTCGGAGCTGTCTAACTATAAAGATGTACCAGTCAAGACCGTCATTGTATATGATGATAAGCCAGTATCTAATTTGTCGACCACTTATAACCAAAAGTTCGCTGTTGAGGCAATCCCAGAAGGGTATTCCAAAGATAAAGATGGTAATTTCATTTTTAAAGACCTTGCTGGTATCAATGAACTTCAATTGAACAAACTCTCCTGGACCAAGAACTATCACATTGGAGTACAATGGGTACCAAACTTAATAGAAGATTCATCCACAAACAAGTTGGGAGTTGGCATTGATTGTTTCTGGGCTGATTTGGCTCCGTTATCGACCGAAAACGGCGTCGTTCCAGCAATTCCAGCCTACGAAGAGTTATTGCATTACAGTCCTAACTATGTTAGTTGGGCAAACAGAGACAGAGGTTTGGTATCTGTCTCAAAGTATATCGAGATCTAATTTACTTCTTATTCTTCTTTTTTCTCACCATACTCTGCTAGTATGTTTGTATTATTTTTATCAATACGTTTCTGATTTAATAATGTAAAAGATACATCCATAAACAAGTTAATATACAAAAAAATAACATACAATCCTTACAGATATGATGCAAAAAGAAATGTATGCGATTTCTGTGGATCGAACACAGGACCTTCAGATCTTCAGTCTGACGCTCTCCCAACTGAGCTAAAACCGCTTAAGAACCCACGGCGGGAGTCGAACCCGCAATCTTTTGATTAGAAGTCAAACGCGTTAACCATTACGCTACGCAGGCGATTTGTTGAAAAAATAGTGCTCCGAAAAGTGAAATGGGTTCAAAGTAGAGTGAACTTTAATTGCCAAAATCTCGGCGATTTGGGCTCTAATTGCTCTTTAACTTATCTACAGTTTATTAGAGTATGAATTCTATGTATTGGAAGTTGTTTGGAGACGTTTTCTATTTTGGGTGCTGAAGCAGGCCAGAATTTTGGATATTTTTGGATGAGCCAATTTGGCTGGATCAATAATTTATAACTTTTAAGAAGCAAACTGCCATCATAATAAATGATCTCGGTTAGAAATCAGTTCCCGATTGGTGTTGATGTTGTTCTTTACTCTGATTGTTATGGTCTCCTGTGTGGCAGGAGCTTGTCGTAATTTCGTACCAATAATCAGTGCAACATTAAGTTCATGCTGGCTATGAACACTGAAGGTTTCGTGGTTCTACTCAGCTGTATAGTCAAAGCTACTCCATATCAGCTATTTCTTACTGTGATTTTAGAATTGCGAGTATTGCGTGTGCTACGGCGGTATACATTTGTCTATGAACGGTTTTCTCTAGCAATTGGATCCCGCTGTTTTTGGAGAACTGTGTCAGAAGCGTAACTGGTTCTTTGGATTTAATGGCATCCTTTCGACGCCCTTCTTCAGATCCAACGAGTGTTAAATACTGTCTGTGGGTATTGAGTTGCAGCCAGCAAAGCAACAGCATTTTCACAACATAAACTATTTTCCCAGAATTGCTGCGAAAAATTTACACCCAATACAAAGGATACTGTGCAACACCATCAAGATCATTTTATTTAATAAATATTCGACTTTATAAAACTATCTATAATTTCGAAGCAGTCACAAAAGCTACACCTTGGTCAATCGATTTGGCTAAACCGTCCAAAGCAACTTCAACCAACTGAGACTCCTTGCTGGTGATCTTCAAAAGCTCAAATGGGTTGACGTAAGACTTGATCTGGCCGTTCTGCAACACAACTGGCAACGAAAAGTAGTCGACGCCCTTCAAGTATTTGGTAGACAATTCCTTGCCGCCTGGCAATCCCGGCAAGTAAACGTAAGAGGAGTCGGGGATGGCGCCCGCAACTTCGTTTCCAGCCAACGAGTTCAAGACGTTCTCGGCGAACCGGTAGCCAGCATAAGCCATGGACAAAGTGGCGGAACCAGCACCATTTTTGGCCTTGACAACCTCGTCTCCGCCGTACTGGACCCTGTTGATAAACGCAGAGTATTGGTCGGCAGACAAGGAAGTGACCTTTCTGGCGATCTCGGGCGTGGCATTGATCAACGGGATAATGGTATCGCCCGAATGGCCGCCGATAACGGAGATCTTGCCCTGCAAAGAAGTGGGGCTCTCGTTTATCAAGTCGGCCAAGAAGGTCTCGGCTCTGACCGAGTCCAAGGTGGTGACACCAAACAACTTCTTGGGGTTGAAAACACCCAACTTCTTGAGCACCTCAGCAGCAATGGGAACCGTGGAGTTGACCGGGTTGGAGATGATCAAAATGGCGGCATTGGGCGCGGTCCGGCCAATGTTGGCCACGAGGTCTCTGATGATCAGCGCATTGATGTTGAACAAGTCGGCTCTGGTCATGCCCGGTTTTCTAGGAACACCGGCCGGGATAATGACCAAATCGGTGCCCTTGAGCGACTCAACGATGGCAGACTTGTCCTCCTTGTTGGCGGGCTGGTACCCGGTGACCACGGCGGGGGTGTTGATGTGGGACAAGTCCGCAGCCACGCCCTTGGCGTTGACGATATCGAACAAGGCCAACTCGGACACCTGGGCATTCAACTTCAACAATAACGATAAGGGCTGGCCAATGCCACCGGCGGCACCGCAAACTGTAACTTTAACCATCTTGGTGTGTGTATTGGCGACTATTTAGACGGTGGTAACTACTAGAGAAAAAGACAGTGCTGGAAGCAAGGCAGGGCCCGGAAATGGCACCCTGGCCCGTTTTGAATATCCGGGTGAGCTATCACTGGCTGGTCACATGAATCATGGTTTGATCCTCGGGAGATGGCACCACCGATATGCGGAGAAAGCGGCACGGAGGGGCGCCGCACGGCCGGTCACGTGATGCGCACGTGACATCACGTGACCACAGGTCGTGCCCGCACCGCTGCTGGTCCCCTTATTCGAGACGGTGATGCGCCGCCAGGGCCCCGTCCGGCCCAGCACCAGCCACTTCAGGAAACAGACATGAAAGTGGGAGCCGCAGCAGTAGCCGCGCTTGTGCTCGGCCTTAGCGCCGTTTCCGCCATCGATTGCTCGGCCAAAGAGTTGGCTGCGTACGATTTCGGGGCCCTCAAGGGCATCCACTCGGTATCCACCATCAAGGACACGCCGCCGTCGCAGACCAACGTCACGTGGTCGTTCGGGATGTGCCAGTCCATCAACGAGGAGGTGGCCCACTGTCCCAAAAACTCGGACTTGTGCGGCGTGACCTCGGTCCGGTTTGACAAGGACGCCCCGCCCCAGATATACGAGATTGTCGGGTTCAACTCCAACTTGCAGAAGACGTACAGCGTGCAGGACAACGGGGTCACCATCGCCTACACGGGGGCCAACTGGGGGGACAACTTGGTTAACGCCGAGTTGCGGTTTATCTGCGCCTCGGGCCACGAGGACAAGGACGTGCTAGACAAGTTTGTGTTGCAGAAATGGGACAACGAGAACTTGCAGGTGAGCATGACCACCAGGGCCGCGTGCGTCACCGGCGAGGGCGACAAGAAAAAGCCCGATTCCGGGCCCGATTCCGGCCGCCGGCCCGATAACGGCGAGTCGTGGGGCTGGTTCACCTGGATCTTCATTTTCCTCGTGTTGTTTCTCAGCATCTACATCGTGGGCGGCGCCTGGTTCCAGTACAACAAGGGCAACTCCATCGACTTTTCCAGCGCGTTGAGAGAGGTTTTGGACAACTTTGTTGATTTGTTGAGGGGCTTGCCCAGTTTCAGCCGCGAGATCATCGAGAAGTTCACGGGAAACCACAACCGGGGCGAGTACAGCGCCGTGTGAGTGTATATAGGGTCACGTGTGTGTATATTAGTGTACGTCTGTATGTTGGCGCCGGTGCCGGAGGGGGTCTCGTGCGGCTCACCGTTATTTCCGCATGCGGAAGGGGCCGGAGTCAGAAAAAAGAGTCGACATCGTCCGGTCACGTGCCGCACCCAATTACCAACATTTTTCACTCTGGTGCAGCAGGCCTAACGGGCCGTACTCCGCTCCACCCCCTTATCAGCCGCAGAACCAGACGTGTCACCAGGGGTATCGCAGCAGCAGTATCCAGCCATGGCCACCGTCAAACAAAAAATCGCCTCTTTGGGCCCCGACGACAAGTTCATCTCGTTTGAGTTCTTCCCTCCCAAAACCGATTCCGGGTTCCGAAACCTTTTGGCCCGATTGAACCGGATGCTGGCGCTTAACCCGCTCTTCGTGACGGTCACGTGGGGGGCCGGGGGCTCCACCAGCGAGAAATCGTTGGATTTGGCCAGCACGTTCCAGAACGACTTGGGCCTAACCACCGTCTTGCACTTGACGTGCACCAACACCAACAAAGAGATCATCGACAACGCGTTGAAAAAGGCCAAAAACAGCGGCATCCGAAACATCTTGGCCTTGCGGGGAGATCCCCCACGGGCAGAGGAGTACTGGACCCCCAACTGCGACTTCAACGCCGCGGTGGACTTGGTGCGCTACATCAAGAGTGAGTACGGCGACTACTTCTGCATCGGGGTGGCGGGTTATCCCGAGGGTCACGTGGACGGCTCCAACGTGTCGCTGCAGGACCCCAGCAGAGACATGCCCTTTTTGGTCGAGAAGGTGGAAGCCGGGGCCGACTTCATCATCACGCAGTTGTTCTACGACGCAGACAAGTTTATTCAGTACGAGCGCTTGCTCCGCTCCGTGCCTCAGTTGCAGCACGTGACGCTTATCCCGGGCTTGATGCCCATCACCACCTACAAGGTGTTCACGCGAGCCAGCAAGCTTTCGCACGCCTCGATTCCGGACGGTGTGCACAGACAGCTCCAGAGCTGCATCAACGACGATAACGCCGTCAAGAGCCTCGGGGTGGACATCGTCAATGACATCATCACCCAGATTGACGCCCAGACCCACGGCCGTATACGAGGCTACCATTTCTACTGCTTGAATTTGGAAAAGGCTGTGGCTTCGATTCTAGACCGGTCCAAGGTGTTGCGTCCTGTGATGGAGGCTGTTCCCGACACAGAGGAGCTGGGCGATGCTGTAGTGTCCGACTCAGACTCAGAGGAGCGCGTGGTGCCTCCGGTAGCCAAACGCAGAAGGTCGTCCATTCTCAACGAGAACACCTTGGCCGAGTCGGGAGCCCAGAAATCGCTCGTGGGAAAGGCCCTCTTTAACGACAAGAAGGTGTTGTTGGACATCAGTACCGGAAAGGGAGCGCTTGGGAAAGATGCCACCTGGGACGACTTTCCAAACGGCAGATTCGGTGACTCCAACTCCCCTGCGTACGGTGAGATCGACGGTTACGGACCCAGCTTGAAGATCCATTCGCACGAAGAGGCCACCTTGAAGTGGGGTACCCCCAAGACCATTTCCGAGCTTTCGAACGTGTTTGTAGACTACTTGTCGGGCCGGATTGATGTGTTGCCATGGGCCGATAATGCGTTGTCTCCGGAAACGGCGCTTATACAGGAGGAGTTGTTCGAATTGAACGGTAGAGGGTGGTTTTCGCTGGCCTCGCAGCCGGCCGTGAACGGCTGCAAGTCCTCAGACAACATTTTCGGATGGGGGCCCGCCAACGGTGTCATTTACCAGAAGGCGTTTGTGGAGCTTTTCATTCCTCGCGATGAGTGGGAATCGGCAGTGTATCCCCGGTTGAAGCCGCTTTTCGACGACAAAACCATCACATACTACCAGGGAGACTCACAGGGCCAAATCCTGTCCAATTTGAGCATAGAGCACAACACGAAAAACGCCATCACATGGGGCGTGTTTCCACAAAAGGAAGTGTTGCAGCCTACCATCATCGACTACGAGTCCTTCAAGGCCTGGAACGAAGAAGCCTTCTTGTTGTGGTTGGAGTGGGCCCGATGCTACAAGAAGAGCTCCAAGACATACGAGTTGTTGAACAACATATATCAAAACTACGTGTTGGTGAGTTTTGTGCACCATGACTTTACCGAAGAGTACGCGCTCTGGAAAGTGTTGCTAAACGAATAACTATCTGCCGGGTGGAAGCTCTAGTCCGCCCAATGTAAACTAGTGTATACAGAAATGCACGCATCATGACGTATTTCCCCTGCACTTCAGTAGAATACCGATGTTCCCAATTTATTATACATGTGTTCCTAGCTACTATTCTTCAACTGCTCGCTAAGAATCTCTATATACCGCTGCACTATGCCCTGGTTGAGCGTATCTGTAAGCAGCTTATCTGCGCCCACCAACCCCAAATACTCCACATGCTTTCTGTCCAACGCAATGGCTCCATTCACCACCTTCGCACCCATTTTTATCTGGATTCTGCCGCCTAGCTTTATGCTTAGTGGTGTGTATGTGGCTTCCACTCTGTTTCTAAGAAACGGTAGCGGTTCATATTCATACGCGTAGCAGTAATTGTTAGACAGATCTCTGAGGGTGAGTTTGAACAGCTCAGGCTGGACCTGCGTGGGCATTTCAGCATCAGGCTCCCGCGCAATCTCGCGTACAACCATTCGGGAGCGATTCAACCGATCTACCGACACGTTAGAGGGGTCTTGATACTGTTGCCAATCTTCTAGCTGGGTGAGTTTGGAGGTGGATATATTTTCTATGTGGACAATATTGAAAACAATGGGCACTTGGAGCACTTTCTCTCCAGTGCCAGTGTAATCGGACGGTCTGAACACATTGGAAGCCCCTGCAGTTTCCATACTGGAACTGTAGTAAATGTAATGATCTGGGTGCAATAAATAGACGGAGTATTCGATCCTGATAGCAGGAGTATTTGCTTGAAAAAAATTGTCTGGAGACATTTGCTCAGATTGGTATCTTGCAACCGTTTTCAATCCTGATTAAGCGGGAGACACCCCATACTGGTGACATGTCGTTATTTGTAGACGATAAGGAGGAACCGGTGCTTCTGAGAGAGGAGGGGAGTTTCAATGATGTTGCTGATGATCACACAGTCGCTTCCGAGCGTGGCAAGTCTTCGATTCCCGTTAGATTCACAGAACCTGCGGCTGTGCCAGTATATCCTTCACGGGAAATACGAAGCTCACTAACATTGAAGTACCACCAGGAGATAGTGGAAGATATGCTTGCGAGAGATGGTTTGCTCATTATGGGAAGAGGTCTAGGGCACGAGCTTATCACTGCAAACATATTGCACGCGTTATGCTCTCCCTTCGTGAGTCTCCAGCACGGCCAGCAGAAAGATGTGGAAAAGAAGGCGTTGATATTCTTGCTCAATTCCAGAGAGGATGAGTTGGTCAGACTACGTGAAGAAATAGCAGAATTGCAGTGGATGGATAGCGACGAAGACATTCCATTTGAAGTGATAACGGGGGAATCCCAAAATACAAGAAAGAACATATACCTCAATGGAGGTATCATTTCTGTATCTTCAAGGGTATTGGTAGTGGATATGTTGGCAGAACTTATATCTCCTAATGATGTTACTGGGCTTTTTGTGCTTCATGCTGAAAGATTACGTGAAACTTCAAATGATGCGTTCATCATTAACGTATACAGAGACCAGAATGACTGGGGTTTTATAAAGGCAATCACCGATGAACCCGAGTCGATTACAGGGTTTTCACCTTTAGAGAATAAATTGAAAGTATTGCGTGTGTCCAATGCTTTTCTTTGGCCTCGATTTCACTTGGATGTCACCACTTCATTGGTTCCAAAGGGCAAGCAAAATAGCAACTTAAAGATTGTAACTGAAATTCATGCTAAACTCACATACAAAATGAACAAGATTCAGTCTGCAATATTATCATGTATTCAAGCATGTCTTTTCGAACTTAAGAGGCACGTGAAGGATTTGGTAACCGAGTACTGGGATATGGAAAATGTTCATGATCCTGATTTCGTAAGAATCATCCGTGGGACGTTGGAAGTGCAATGGCACCGCATTTCTTACACAGCAAAGCAGCTTGTGTTTGATATCACTACACTTGTGGACTTGCTCAAGGACTTGATTAGTCTAGATTCTGTAAGCTTTCATCAAGTAGTGGATGGAATTATATCGCTGAATATGCAACTAATGAGAAATACAGGTATGCATGTCAGCATGAGTCCATGGTTGAGTTTGCCAGAATCCAATACTATAATAAGCTATGCTAAAGAAAGGGCTCTACTAGATTTGGGTAACGGGAAGTATGAATCTGAAGAATTACCAAAATGGCACGAGCTTGGGTTATTGATCGATGATATTGTACATGAAAAATCTTTGCATCCCACTCAGGGTCCTATCTTGATAATGTGCACCAGCATGAGAACAGTACGTCAGTTGACCGGTTTGCTTGATTCTATGAAAGAAGAGAAGGATCAATTTGGAAGAAAAAGATTCACATTTAAAAAGTATATGTTTCAGAGAGTCAAAGAACTTCCCAACTGGACCAAACTCACCGCAAGAGTTAAAAAGCTTAATGACGAATTCAACGAGCTGCAAGAACAACAAGAACAAGAGGCAGAAGAAGTCAATACTACAAAGAGCTTCTCAAGGAATGGTCAACCGGTGAGCAAGAGAAGAAGAACAAGAGGGGCATCTGCCACAGCTAGAGTTGAGAAACTATATTCGGCAGATTCGAGCAAACCGATTAATGTGGACGATGAGATTTTGGACAGATTGGAGGATAATATAGGTAGCAGTAACCCTAGTGAAAACGACGAGGAAGAAGAAGAAACAAGAATTGAAGATGTTGAAGTGACAAACCTATCAATGTTGGGAGAAGAAGACTTAACTTTTGATCCAGATCAAATTTTATTTGAGTCTATCGCCAGTAACGATGAAATAATAATACAGTGCTACAATGATGGTTTGGCAGATTCATTATTACTAGAACTATCGCCATCTCATATCATTATGTATGAACCGAATGTCTCATTCATACGACGAGTGGAAAGCTATCAAGCTATCAACAAGGATAATCCAGCGAAAGCGTTCTTGATGTTTTATTCAAATTCTGTTGAAGAGCAGAAGTTCCTTTTGCGGATTAAAAAAGAAAAGGAAGCATTTACAAAACTAATTAGAGAGAAAGCAAATTTGAGTAAGAGATTTGATACAGCACTTGATAATGCCCGATTCCAAATAAACCGATCACAGGTGGTTAATACTAGAATTGCCGGTGGATCTACGTTTAGAACTGAGGCAGATGAATTCAGAGTTGTCGTTGATGTCAGAGAATTTGGGTCATCTCTACCTAACTTATTATACTGTGCTGGAATCAAAGTAGTTCCATGCATGATTACGATTGGAGATTATATTGTATCCCCAAAAATCTGTGTTGAAAGAAAGTCTATTCCTGATCTTATATCGAGTTTTAAAAGTGGTAGGTTGTACAATCAATGTGAACAAATGTTCAGGTATTATGAATTGCCAACTCTTTTAATCGAATTCGATGAAAGCAAGTCATTTTCTTTGGAGCCATTTTCTTCCTCAAAATTTACGAAGGTGAATCCTATGAATCCTACAGTCAACCAGGCATTACAGCAAAGTATTCAGAGTAAGATTTTACTGTTACTAATTGCTTTTCCTAAACTTAAAATAATTTGGTCTTCTTCTCCATACGAGACAGCTCAGATATTCCTCAAATTGAAAGCCAATCAAGAAGAACCAGACATTGGTATGGCTATCGACAAGGGAGTCAATAAAGAAGTGATAACAGAAGACGGAGGCCCTGCAGTATTCAACGATGATCCTATTGACTTTATTCAAAATATTCCTGGAATCAACAGTCTCAACTACCACATGATCATTCAAAAAGTCAAAAATATAGAGGAGTTGGTTAAGTTGAGTAGGGAGCAATTTATTAGGTTGTTGGGCGAGGAAAACGGAAAAAAGGCTTATAATTTCATTAATCATAAGATTAGATAAAAATAATTGCAAAAATGGTTGGTTGCTAATTGCATTACTAGTTGCCAATTGCAATAGCGATATTTGTATTTATATTTATATATAAATATGTATAGTTGAGATAACTTTCTACAAGGCATATTGCCTAATTTGGTAGTGCGGCGTTGCAGCTTTTTATATTTTTTTAGGTTTGTTTACAAATTGCGAAAATGGGACATTTTAGGGTAATACGGGATTTGACAGAATGTTGCTAAATATATTTGAATATGAAACTTCGATGATCTTAAAACAAGTCTTCGTGCATGATATATATGTAAGATTCAGAGGAAAAGCTTCACTCAGCAGTAAATATAAGACATAGCGAATTCGTCCCGTTATTGTCTTCATTCCTGCTATTGTCTACGTAACTTAAAAATGAAGAGGAGACAGTTCACTCCACAGAACTCTCACTACCATCACCAGAATAATTACAATGTGGAATTCAAATATCTTTACTTTTGCATTCAGAAATTGATCAATAGGAAAGTCGTCCTAAGCTTGAAGTACGAACAGTTGAAAAGTCCTGAGATATACTCCACTCTCATCAAACCATTAACTGATTCGATTCTAAATTTATCAGAAAACAAAATCATAAATACCACCAACAGGCATAAATATGGCGAGAACACTAATAAGGTGTCTAACTACGTGATATTTATATTATTACTAATTAGATATGAATTCCTTATTCAGTCAGAGAACAACCTTATCTTATACGAATTATTGAATACAAAAGCCAATGTCTGTGAATTATTGGCCATCAGACTATTGAGAGAATACAAAGCGTATAACCGAATCAAGTTATTATTCATTAAGCCAATGAAGAATCACGATTTCAATACTTTGCAATTGAGTGTTCTTAGCAACTCTAAGAAATTTTTGTCACAACCAATTATTGTCAGAATTCTAGAACGATTCTATAAAGGTGAATTGATTGACAACTCTGATGAAGCAACTGTTTTAGCTTATGAAAATGACGACGAACAAGGCCTTTTTAGTAATGAGATAATCAACTACAAATTCAACAAGATTTCATTTAAGAATATAATAACGAGATCAAATACAGTACCAAAATACCAGTCTATTGTCATAAACCTTCAGTTAATATGTTTTATGATATTATACTTTTCAATAGTATTAACTAAGAAAAATCAGAGTCAGAATCTGATAGTTCTTATCAGCGAAATGATATTTTGGTCAATGGGATTCAACTTCAATCTTGAGTTTTTTACTAAAATCTTGCATATCGAAATGAAGTATTTCAGAATGATTATTTGGAATTACATTGACTTCATAATAATAGTTCTAATTGACATTCTTTTTGTATTTAGAATGATCGGTCTGGACTATTATGATGATTTGTTCAGCGTTTTGTCTATAATTTTGGTTCCTAGAATCTTGTCAAGCTTCAATAACTACAGGTTCTTTAATCTTATTATAGTATCATTTAACAGAATGATGTTTAATTTGATTGGATTGATTTGCTTTTTCATTACTTTGATCAGTGGATTTTATTTCAGTTTCATATCTTTGTCAAAAAATAAGACCAACTATGACATTATGTTTGATATGACCAAGATCTTCTTTGGATTCACTCCCTCAGTGTGGAACAACTGGGATAATTACAACACTCTTGGAAAGATTATTCAAATGGGTTATTTGTTTTTGATCCAATTCATAATTGGTACAATCCTAGCAATCGTTTTGGGACAAATATTCTCTAAGGTCAACGATAACAACCAAGAGGAGTTCAACTACTTTAAAGCAATTAATATCATACTCTACTTCAAAATGGCTGAATTGAACAAGAATAAAGGAATCATCACTTTCATTCTAAATATATTGAAATTGCCAATCATTATAGTACTATTTTTCTACGAATTGGTTTTGTCAAGGTTCAACAATAGTCCAAGCATAATACCTGATGGAAATCAACTAAAGTTTTTCACATTCCTAAGCAAAGATGACTACGATCTTGATTATCTTAATTTCCAGGAAAGCATTGATGATGAAAGCTTGCTCATCCAAAAATCAAGAAGAACACCATCGCAATTCAAGAGAAGATATAGCAATAAACAAGGTAACTTGTTGGCACCCAAGCTTAACCAAGCCCAATCTATAAGCACATTAGGAGGTAACTACCGAAGCGCTTCCACAGATTCTACATTCATTGATGAATTGTTGAATAAGAAATATGGCGGGGGTAGTGGCAACAACAGGGGAATTGAAAAGACGAAAACCAACAATAGCGAGCTCAGATTGAAGACACCCAATCGGGCATTCCAAAAGAAGTCTTCAATGGAAATCCTAAACCGTTTGAAGAATTTAGAGTTCTTGTTGATGAACAACTTGCGAGAGATAAACGATATTGAGTCGGTTGTACACAACGACATAGCAGTCGATGGCGACTACGAGTTAGAGGTACCACTGCATCCGTTCTCCGCTACTACACCAGTGCAGTATCATCCAGATCTCGAGGACGTCCGCAGCTCCGTTATTAGATCGCATCAGCTGACTGAGGGGATATACGACATATGCGAGACATCGCTAGATGATATTGAACTGATTAACTCAGATGCATCCACCATCGATGGTTCACCAACAAGGCTCAATGTAGACGACAGGCGAGCCAGCGACGACGACGAAGAGTATAATGTAGATAATGATAAAGAAAGCACGATAGAAGAGATTAATTACGAATCAGATGATACGTTCTAGACAAAAAAAATGATTGCAAAATATACAGCGGAAAATTTCAGGAACTCTTTTCCTATTTAGGATATAGCTTACTTTTTGTAGTGTGATGATTGGCCAAATGCGAAAAAGAGCCATAGACAAGTAAGGCAATAGAACCGAAGCGCATCCTGATTCTATTGTTATTATCTCTGAGAAAGTGATTCTGTATTACATATATAGTACTTGCTATCCCCCCTCGTAGAAATATCACATTTGTCACCAGTGCTATTTGATAGATCCTATTGTTTGTTACCAGGCAAAACAACATCGAGATTCAAAAAAAAAAGTTCACAAAAAAACTAGTGGTAAAAATTTGCTCCTCCTGTGATAATTGAGAATCGTTATAGCACAAACTATAAAGGTAGTCGGTGGTCCTGTTTTCTGATTGCAGCTGTCCAGGATATAACCTACACCACTCATACTTGATATATATACTTGTTTTTCAGTTTGCTTACGCTGTCACATTTTCCTTGTTGTCATTCTGCTTGTCTTGAGACTTATTTCATTGCAGAATTTTCATTTCATATCACATACACCATTTTCTAGATGCTGCCTCACAACATTATGACTGATTCCATAGCTAAGATAGACACCACAGAGTCTGTGGTCTCCCACGAGCACCATATACAGATCGGGGGTAGAAAATCTGAGCTTGCCGTGAAGCAATCCGAGATTGTTAAGAAAGAGATCGAAGCCGCATTTCCACAACTAAACTGTTCTATATTAGCACTTAGTACTTTGGGAGACAAAGTTCAGTCAAGACCATTATATTCGTTTGGCGGAAAGTCTCTCTGGACCAAAGAGTTGGAGACCTTGTTATTGGAGGCTGTAGAACCATTTCCCAAGTTGGACTTGATTGTACATTCCTTGAAGGATATGCCCACAAACTTACCAGAAGAATTCGAGTTGGGATGTATTATAAAGAGGGAGGATCCCAGAGATGCCGTCATCATGCCAAAGGGGTCACCATACAACACCTTGAGAGATTTGCCTGATGGTGCCTTAGTTGGTACTTCATCGATCAGAAGATCGGCGCAATTGATAAAAAACTACCCTCACTTGAAGTTCGAGTCAGTGAGAGGCAATGTGCACACCAGATTAAACAAGTTGGATAACTCAGAGTTGGGACCCAAGTACGACTGTATCATATTGGCCGCTGCGGGTTTGATCCGGGTTGGATTGGGCCACAGAATTAACCAGTACTTGGACGCTCCAGACATGTATTACGCAGTTGGACAAGGTGCGTTAGGGGTCGAAATCAGAAGTAACGATAAGAGAATGCAGAGGATTTTGAACAAAATCGAGCATTTGCCCACTGCTTACTGTTGCTTGAGTGAACGTGCATTAATGAGATTCTTAGAAGGAGGGTGCTCGGTACCATTAGGAGTTGAGAGCTCCTACAACCCAGAAACTAAGGTGTTATTGTTGAAGTCAGTCATAGTGAGTCCCGATGGGTTGAAGTCAGTAGAAGATTCTATTGAGAGAGTTGTGAACTCCAAAGAAGAGTGTGAGAAGTTAGGACAAGAATTGGGTGAGAATTTAATTCAGAAGGGTGCTAAGGAGATTCTAGATGTGATTGACTATGAGAGAATCAACCAGCCACCGGTATCGACACCCACTTCAGACGCCAACAGTTTGGCGTAGGTTTCATGTATATAAAGGATTGAAGATTGTAACGACTTTTTAATTGTAAATAGTATAGATTAATAGAATACTGCTTGCATTCATAGCCCGTGTAGAGAAAGTCGTATTAGCGCATGAATGACATCATTGCATCTACAAGCAATTGTTGAAAAAAATGTCAAACCAGTTATGACTCTTTACAAGGATAGAGACAACTGCCAACAATCATACAAACTAAGCCTATCAATGGGCGGTCATAACCAACAATAACCAAGAAAAATGGTTATCTCGGAGTTGGCTCGGAGACATGGAAGCCAGCGTTTTTAGCGGGTAAAGCCACTACACAGTTGCGAACATATTTTGCGGGATATAAGGAATAAGGATAAGGAGTTAGATGTCATACGAGAAACCGGCAGATATTTTACACAAATCTAATACTAATACGAGTCGAACAAAATTAGCAGAAACCAGGGTTTCCGCCGACCACCATTGGACGAATCAGCGTTTACCGGTGGTCTGGTACAGAATAACGGTTTGATCATTCATTTTCTGCGTTAGCCTAATAACCACCAGTGGATATCAGCGAATTTGTGGGCACCTTTTGTGTATTTTGTGGGGGAGGAGGCGAATGGTGGGGGCTATGATGCCTGGAATAGCAGGACCACAATGCGACAAAAAAAAAAAAAGACTGGATATTAGAGGGAGAAATGTCGTGGTAGCGCCAAGAGGTAAACGTCTGATTTCTAATTGCGCTCAGGCCTTTTTTTTTTGTCGGTGGTTTGTTTGTGTCAATTTTGTGGGGTAATAAGGTTCGTCTGGTAGACAAATTAGAGATTGTCGTTTTGTCACTACTCGGAGTTTCTGATTGGGTTTCTGTCCGCTCCGTCACTGCCATACATTTGCACTGTTTCCATCTACGACAAGGTTTGATTGCGGGACGTTTGGCGCAGGAAGCATGCTGGGGCGCGGGCGAGTGCCGACACAGACAAAAGAGACGTCTGCCGACACGACACGGAAGATTAGACGACACAACGGACCCCCGGCAGACCGGGCGACGTATGTTGAGACACTGGCAACAGACGGTGCTGTGTGGGGCGCCAACCACATCTGGCGGAAGCCGTAGAAAGTGTCGGGGGCAGTTTTGTCCGCATTTCAAAATAGGAGTGGAAAACAACACGAGAGGGGTAGTCGCCTGAGAGCCAACAAAAAAAAGACAGACACTTTGCTCGTTTTACGGACTTTAAAATAATCCTCACAAAAACCCAAAAAAGATCTCTACAATAAAGCTGGTACCCACTATAAATACGGTGCCAAATCCCCCATCCTGCCGGAGCAGCCAGTTTCAAGGCCATCACCTGTTTAGCGCGTTCGACTCAATTGGTGCCCACTGTCTGCTACAAGTGCGCCGCCGACACAGTATCCCCATTACACTGCCCGATACTGACCCCGTTTACGCTACTCAGTACTGACCCAGTATCACAATTACGCCGCTCGATAACTGAACCAGGACCCCAATTACGCCAATCATACACCGTACAACCCCCCAGCCACCATGCCCGAATCAACCGCCCAGTCCCACATTCTGTTGGACCACGAGAAGAAACACGACCCCCCCGCCGGGTTCTTTGAGAGATCGGCTTTGAAGCCCAACTTGGCCGATTTCGCCACCTACCAGAAGTTGTACAAGCAGTCGATCGAGGACCCCAACGCCTTTTTCGGCAGCCAGGCCAAGGAGTTTTTAGACTGGTCTAGACCCTTTGACTTGGCGCGGTTCCCGGTCAGCCCCAAATCCGACTTTGAGCACGGCGACTTGCCCGCCTGGTTCATCAACGGCCAGCTCAACGCCGCCTACAACGCAGTGGACAGGTGGGCCATCAAAAACCCGGAAAAACCCGCCATCATTTACGAGGCCGATGAGCCCAACGAGGGCCGAATCATCACCTACGGCGAGTTGTTGAAGCAGGTGTCCAAATTGGCGCAGGCCTTGACCAAATTGGGCGTCAAGAAGGGCGACTCGGTGGCCGTCTACTTGCCGATGATCCCCGAGGCGGTGGTCACGTTGTTGGCCATTGTCCGGATCGGGGCCATCCACTCGGTTGTTTTTGCCGGATTCAGCTCGACCTCGCTCAAGGACCGGATCTTGGACGGTGACTCACGCATCGTCATCACGGCCGACGAGTCCAAGCGCGGAGGCAAGACCATCGAGACCAAGAAGATTGTCGACGACGCGTTGAAGGACTGCCCCAACGTGCGCAACGTGATTGTGTTCAAGCGGACCGGCAACCTGCACGTGCCCTTCAACCCGGCCCGTGACTTGTGGTGGCACGACGAGTTGAACAAATACGGGCCCTACTTCCCCGCAGTCCCCGTCGACTCCGAGGACCCCTTGTTCTTGTTGTACACCTCGGGCTCCACCGGAAAGCCCAAGGGTGTCCAGCACAACACGGCCGGCTACTTGTTGGGCGCGTTGATGTCCACCAAGTACACGTTCGACGTGCACGAGGAGGACATCATCTTCACCGCCGGCGATATCGGCTGGATCACCGGCCACACCTACGTTGTGTACGGCCCGCTTTTGAACGGCGCCACCACCGTTGTTTTCGAGGGCACCCCCGCCTACCCCAACTACCTGCGCTACTGGGACATTGTCGACAAGTACAAGGTGAACCAGTTCTACGTGGCCCCCACCGCGTTGCGCTTGTTGAAACGGGCCGGCACCAAGTTTGTCGAGAAGTACGACTTGTCGTCGCTCCGGGTGTTGGGCTCGGTCGGTGAGCCGATCGCGGCCGAGGTCTGGCACTGGTACAACGACAACATCGGCCGCGGCAAGGCCCACATTGTAGACACGTACTGGCAGACCGAGTCGGGCTCGCACTTGTTGACCCCGCTCGCCGGCGTGACGCCCACCAAGCCGGGCTCGGCCTCGTTGCCGTTTTTTGGCATCGACCCCCGCATCTTGGACCCCACCTCCGGCAAGGAGTTGGTCGACAACGACGTGGAGGGTGTTTTGGCCATCAAGCTGGCCTGGCCCTCCATCACGCGGGGCATTTTCAACGACTACAACCGCTTTATCGACACCTACTTGAAGCCGTACGCCAACCACTACTTTTCCGGCGACGGCGCCGCCCGTGACAACGACGGCTTCTACTGGATCTTGGGCAGAGTTGACGACGTGGTCAATGTGTCTGGTCACAGATTGTCCACGGCCGAGATCGAGGCCGCTTTGATCGAGCACGACTTGGTGGCCGAATCCGCCGTGGTCGGCTACGCAGACGACTTGACCGGCCAGGCCGTGGCCGCCTACGTGTCCTTGAAAAAGGACAAGTTGGGCCCCAGCGACGACTTGGACTCGATCAAGAAGGAGTTGATCTTGACCGTCAGAAAGGAAATCGGACCTTTTGCGGCTCCCAAGACCATCTTGTTGGTCGACGACTTGCCCAAGACGAGATCGGGCAAGATCATGAGGAGAATCTTGAGAAAGGTGTTGGCGGGCGAGGAGGACCTGTTGGGCGACATTTCCACCTTGTCCAACCCTGGCGCCGTGCAGCAGATCATTGAGGTTGTGCACGCCGCGCTCAAGAAGTAGGATAGATGTGTCTTTTATTTATAATCTGCTTGTTGTTATTTATTATATGTCGTATAATAAGCTTTCTTCCTGCGACAGTCGTCTATAGGAGTGAGATAGATACGTATTTTATTTACACCCTGTTGTCACCTGTTATTAGCGTTCCGACTATGATCGTGGTCCATCTACTAATGCCATCTCTGTCCCATCTACCGCTGTAACCCATCACTGGCCAAGTTCGTACTCGGATATCGCCCCGTACAAGGACTCTGCATCCGGCTTACTGGCCACTATCTGCGGCACGATCCCGTTCTCACGAAGAAACTCATCGGTAGTGGGCCCAATAACCCCGATCCTGAACTGGTTCTGGTGCTCTTTCACGTATTCGAGAACATACTCCGTGCCCTGCGGACTGAAGAATACGATCCAGTTATCTTTGCTAGCTCCGGTACCGGCTAAAAATCGGTCGAAATTACTGGTGATGTCCTGCCTCGTACTGGTAGCGTATATCACCTGCTTATCTACAGCAAACCCGGCATTGGCTAGATTTCTCGGTATGATATCTCTATGTACTTCGCCCGTGAAAAACACTACCGAATGGACACTGTCTCTACTACTCTGCAAATCTGCGATAATTATCTCAGAAAGCTTCTGTCCGTTACCCGCCAGGGCACCACCTTTGATGCACTGAAAGCCCAACTGTGTGAGCTGCGAAGCGGTGGCCGGTCCCACGGCGTAGCCCACTTTGCTAAATATTTGTGCCCGGACTACGCTATTCTCTACACCCGCTATGCATTCAGCCAAGATTTCTACTCCTCGTTGAGACGCTATCACAAATACTGTCAGCTGTAGAAAGGCCTCAGACTGAAGAAATGCTATCGTAGACGTCTTGTCACACGCCTCATGCGCTAATAACGGCAAAAATGTCGGTTTATACGTATCGTCCGTGAACTTCACCTCATACTTGTCCACAGGAACTGTCTTGTTCTTGAGCAATAACACATCCTTAACCATTTCTGGCGGCTGGTTGCTTGGTGGTTTCTCCAGTACCGTGAAATGCTGTGAAAAATCACCCTAGATATTTGGCTCTGCACACGACCAAATGGTGGCATATATTCGAAACTTGTATTAATTAAGATATCTAGTAATAAACCTATTCAAACTGATAACGAGTACCAATATTAAACTAATAAATAAGCGCAGATAATAAAACTATAGGAAAATTAAATAAAATATGTTGAAAACATAAACACCATTCGTAACTTCATTACAATAATTATTAGAAATAAATCTCCTTATACCTCCCATTTGCATTTTTCGTGGGTCTATTCCCGAAGTAGATCAGGCATTTACAATCAACCGCCTGGTCTCGGCTATCACATTCCGTGTTTCGGTATTAAACACTCTGCCGATTCTTTCGTTACCAACCATAAGGTTACCGATCGTAGTTCTGACTACCGACTTGATGGACTCAATGAATTCAAATCTGTAGCCCATCACACTGACCATAAAGAATAAGCCAACAATGACAATCAAAGTTGGAATCCAGAAAAACAACAACATCTTATCATTTTCCACAGCCTTCCGAGGATGGTTAATGTACGAAATGACCATGTCCTCGGAAGAGTCAGAAGAAATTCCAGCATCGTCTTGTTCCACCTGTTCGTTGGTAGTAGAGCTGCTGGTTCCTTCATTTAAGCTTCTTTCGATCTCTGTCTTTGGCTTGGAGTTCAAAGACGATGGACCGAATGGAAACAAATCGTCGTACGATGGCAAGTTCTCTTCTTCTGCTTCGTTGTTGAAGACATTCTTCACCTTCTGCCATAAACCACCTTGGTTAGCAGTATCTTCATCAACCACATTGGCTGGTTCATTGTTTGGAGTAGTGAGATTTGATGAAGATCCAAGCAAAATAGTGGAGTTGGAAGTCATGGACTCCGTTTCAATAAACACATCTTGCTCTCTTTCATCATCTGCTTCGATACCATCATCAGAAACGATTTCGTCTTCATCGTAGTCTTCATCAGTCTCAAAGTCTTCAGATTCGTCATCATTGTAGAAGTCTTCGTAATCACCAGACTCATATTCTGAATCAGCAAATTCTGAATTAGTGTCTTGGTTGCTGCTGTGTACATTCTCCAAAAACTCTCTTGACAAAGCATTGTCCAAATTACTAGCGCTGGTGATCGAGTTCTCCTGCATAACCATTTTGGAGATATGGCGACCGTAATTCATAGCAAACATCGAGTTCAATGAATCCAAACTAACCGACTTGTTCAACTTGTCATCATTGCTCGAGTCACTTGCCTGTTCATTACTGTTAACAGCATTGGAAACATCAACAGGAATGTCCGTAAAATCTTCATTTCCACTGTTGTGCACTTCTTCCAAGTTGTTGAAAATGTCTAGAACATTCAAGTCGCAATAATCCTTGAGATACTTGTCATTCTTCAATCTCAAGTTCCAGTTGGACTTGCAGTCAATGAAGACATTAATCAAATCACGATGGCCACACATCGACGCCAAGAACAAAGGAGTCAATCCCTGGTTGTCTTGCAAGTCTATTTTACAACCATGGGTGATTAAGAACTTGATCAATTGGCCGTAATTCTTCAAAGTGGCTAAATGCAACAAGGATTGGCCCAATTTGTTGGACAACTGCCAGTTTGGAATGATAATTGGACAGTTTGGCAAGTCAACCAATGAAAGGAAGTTAATCAAAATATCTTCGGTTGACGAGTTAGGATTAGACAATTCCTGAACAGCCTTATGTGCACTATCAAACCAATCGTCGTTGGCCTTGTTGGTGATGACGTTACTGCTACCAGCTTCGGTAACCTCGCTGGAGTTAGCATTAGAAGGCGACTTGCCTGTGGCATCACTACCAACAATTCTCTTAGCAATGTTTCTAGCATCTTCCAACTTACCATTCATCTTCAACCCAACTATCTGCAACGCCAATTCAATCAATTGCCTGTCAGTATCATCAGTGTAAGTGAAGATCTGCTGCTGTGTTTGGGCACTATTCATCAAGGCGCTGCTCTCGTGGTTTTCAAAGCTGACTAACACCTGGCCCGGCTGTGCAGCTGCTGGTAAGTAGGTAACAATAGTGGATTCAGACCAACAGTGAGTTGCCAATGCTAAGTTAGCACCGAATTTTACTTTCAAACCAGGACGGAAATTGAAGCCCAACAACGTGACCTCAATACCGCCTCGAATAGGGCCCTGTGCGGGGATTATTCTCTGAATGTACGGCATATTAGGCTGAATATTACCATCGCCATTGTTGCTTGACTGCAAACTCTGGGTATTGGCCTGTGTCAAGGGAGACAAGCCGCTGGAAAAGTTGGGAGCGTGCAATAGCATGTTGTTGTGGTTAGGCTTAATCAGTAGGTTATGGTTGGTAGTCGAAGTGTTTGTATCACTGTTGCTCAAGGGCGAAAACCCGTTATGGCCGCCATTGAACAATGGACTGCCACCAGAATTGTACGAGTCATCAATCGACAACTTCTTTCTCTTCAAAGATCTGCCATCGGTATCGGTATTGGTTTGAATCTCCGACGCCGACTCGTCAATGGAATTGGGCGAGAGGTTATGCAAGGGGCTCTTATTGTCGTTTTCGTTATCAAGATCAAGATCGTCGCTATCAGAGCCACTCTTCTTCTTCTTGAGTTCTTTGCCCCGTTGCGACAAAGTCTCGCTGCCAAAACTGGTATTCAATGCCTGCAAGTTGGTGGAGGAGCCTGCTACCGAGTTGGGTCTGGAACCCTCGCTTCTGGCAGCCGCGGTGGTCTTCTTTCTGTCCATAATCATGATGGGCGACGACAACTGTTTTGCCACCACGTGACCGTCACTATTTTTCACCACGAAGAACAACTTAAACCCGTCGGCTTCCTTGTGGTGTCTACAGTAACAGATGATTCTGGCCGACAACTCCAACGACTTGCTGGAATCGCTGTTTAAGCCGGTGGGAGGCGGAAACGACACAATCTCCTTACAGTTGAATATAATGCCCTTTTTCATCATCTCTTCATCGGCCCACGAGTTGGGGTTGTTCTTGACTACGGAGTTGGCGTTGGCGCCGGGCGTGTTGTACGTGGACTCGTCTGGCGCGTCGCCGCTCAACTCAAAGCCCGTTTTTCTTCGGGAGGCCCGCTTCTGCTCACGCTTGATACAGCGCGAACAGATGTTGCACGAAGTCTTGAGGTCGGACGTCATCACGTACACATCCAAGTACAACAAGTTCTCCTTCAACTTGTGCGACAAATCGTCGATGCTTTCGTTCAAGCAAAACTTGTTCTTGGAGATCAAGTCCTGCGGGATGTGCAACAACGTCTGGGGCGGCGGCGGGCTCAAGGAGAACTTGATTTTGATCTGGGTCTCGACACGCGAGTAGCTGGGCACGTTCAGAATCTGCAAGTTGTAGGGCAATTTGGCCATGGCGTCCTTGGAGAAGTCGAGATACGTGGGGTCCGTCACGTGGATAGTGTCGGGACACACGTTCATGAAGTGGTTGCCGAACTTCAACTTGGACAACTCGTCTCTGATGTAGTCGTAGTCCGAGAGCTGCGACAACGTCAGGCCGCCGTTACCGGCGGAAAACGGCTGCAAATGCGCAGAAAGCTGCGGCTGGCTGTGCATGTCGTGGAACCCGCTGGAGTACGTCGAAAGGGGGCTCTCGTTGTTGAGTTTGCCCTGGTCTAGCGGGCTGGCGTACATGCTGTTGTTGGTGGTGTTGTTGGCGGTATTCCCGGCGGATTTGGCGGTGGCCGGCGGGAAGTTGAGCGTCTCCAAGTACAAGTAGTCGTTGTTGGGGTATCCGTGGCCGTTTGCCGTGTTTTTTGGTAGCAGGCCGTGGTTCGGGGCGGCTTCTGCATTCGGGGGATCCACGGCAAACAAGCTGGTCATAAAGTCCTCCTGCTCAAGCTTCACCTGGCTGCCGGACACAGGCGTGTTGGTGCCGATGGAGTCGTACACGCGCTGGTCCAAGAACTCGTCTAGAATGTCCTGGTCCTCGGTCTGGCTCTGCAAGTGCTGGAAGCTGTCGAGAAAGGAGTGGTCCAACAAGCCGCTGGCGGCATCTCCCTGCATGGTGGAGGAGGTCATGTCTGTTGAAGAGTACGCGTGGGTTCAGGCCCGGTTGCGGCGAGTTCTGGCTCGGTTCCGGTGGGTGCTGGGGCACTGGAGGGGTGGTGGGACACTGGTGCCAAAAAGGGCGGTTTCTGGGGCGGTTGCGGCGGGAAAAGCGGCCTTTTTGCGCGTGCGGTGCGGTCTGCGGGGGCTGCTGCAGCGGACGCCGGTCTCAGATACGTCGGTTACACTCTGGAATGCCGTGTTTGGGCGTGGTGGATCCGGGCACTGGTGGTGGATTCCAGATTTTGGGTTGGCACTGCAAAATGCGAATTTTTTCTGCTCGCTCACAAAAAAATGCTACCTACAGCGCTTAGTTTACGGCCTGCTATTTACTGGGCAGATGGGCTTACAAGAGTAAAATTATATACCGCCGACGCACCTTGCCACCGGACAACAACGTAAACAACACGTAGCGGGCGTAACCGTTGGGTCCCACCATTTTTGAGCCAGCCCGTGACGTCTCCTATTTTGGGGCCTGGCCTGTGTGCCGGAAAAAAACCGCACTAGCGAATCGTCGTCTGATTGTGTGCAGGACATGTTATATGCAGGTCGCCCGACATTGTCTCCGCCCGCCGGCCCCCTTTTCGCCTTTTTGTTGGGTAGGTCGTGCGCGGTGCCAGAATGCGTGTCGCGTGACCCGGATCACGTGCCGCACGTGACTCGCCGCCGGTCGTGCGCCGCGCCCGGTTTCGCTTCCCACCACCAAATTTCACCACCACCATGCTCGTATGCCGACACGGACCGTCTGGAACCCACTCCACCCCGTTACCATGCCCAAAAACACGTTGTACGTGACTGGTTTCAACAAAGAGACCAAGGCTGCCGACTTGGCCCCCGACTTCGAACAGTATGTATCGTTTTGAGTGCTGCCCCAGGATATTCCTCGGTTCTGGTGTCAGCCGGTGGACTAAAACCGCTCCAGTATCGGTTCGAACGCTTTGAAAACGGGCACCGAGGAGGTGCCCACTTGATTTCTAGGGTTGGTGATGCTTTTCGATCTTTTTTGCTGATTTGTCGGATTCATGCTCTGCTTTTCTTCTCACCCTTCTGCTTGTTCTTTTTCACCGTGGTTTCCAGGACTAGTTCACGCTACACTCCTTGTTCCATGCCATTGTTTCTTTGCTTTGACTTTGCATTTCACTTTGTTTCATTCCGTTCCATTTCTCACTGCCTGTCATTTTCAAGTGCCCGTCCCATTCCTGGCTGTTCAGTCACTCCTTTATGATTCCTTGTTCACTTTCCCTTCCCTCCTCCAATCCCCCCATGACCCATTCCTCCTTTTCTCCTCCATTTCCTTCTTCCATGAACTTCGTCACGAAGTTGTCTCGTCCATAGTGTTTCCCAGCCAAATCAATAGAAAAGAATAGAAAAAAGGCCCCAATCACATCAATGTGTTTTCAAGATTTTTCAATCGTACGAACGACTGGTTCTAGGGCATTCAAACACAGGAATTCAAGCAAAATGCAGAAACACAATTCCAAGAATAGAAAGAAAATAACAGTGACTAACACGTTCAATCTAGATACGGTGACTTGGTCAGATTAGACATCCCACCCCCAAGAACCGACGATGGTGAAAAGTACGCCTTTGTCGAGTACAAGGACTATGAAAGCATGGAAAAGGCCCTCGAATTAGACGGCAAAACCTTGCCCTACTCTTTGAAGGACGGTTTGGTGGTCCAGATCGCCAGATCCGATCCTTACAGCTCTAGACCCAGAGGTGGCTTCAGAGGCCGTGGTGGCTACGGTTACGATCGCGGTTACGGTGGCCGCGGTGGTTACGACCGTGGCTATGGTCGTGGCGGCTACGACCGTGGCTACGGACCTCCTCCAAGAGGCGGTTACGGATATGCCCCAAGAGGTCGTGGTGGTTACGGCGATTACAGAGGTAGCCGTGGCGGCTACGGCGATTACCGTGGCGGTCGTGGTGGGTACCGTGACTACAGAGGAGGTCGTGGCAGCTACCGTGACGAGCGTGACGAGCGTGACGACCGTGAAGACCGTGGCAGAGATGGCGAGGGCCGTGACTCCGGTAGCGGAGACAGAAAGCCATACTCGAGATCCCCATCTAGATCTCCCAGCAGAAGAGAAAGATCCAGATCCCCAGAGCGTTTCTAGAGGATCCTGTAATATTGTAAAAATAAGTATGTGTAGACAAGCAGTATTGTCTATGTAAGTAGACGAGAATAATCGCAAGATGATTGTCAATCGCGCTGTAGGGTTGCAAGATTTTCCTCTTTGGGAGTAACCGCTAACAGTGGGGTAGCCGGATCAATACGCTCAACATTCGTAGACTGGATCTATGCCTTCACGATGTCTTGGCTGTTCAGGATATACCGGCTGCACGCACTTGCATCTCTTATTCAAGTCCCAGCATTTGCGTAGTAGTCTCAATCTCCTAAACCACTACTCAAATGGAGCACCCCGAAGTCCCATCGTTTGCATCTCACTTGCTAATACAATACAATAAATATACACACCACACCACTCCTCAGTTAGTATACTATTACCTGCACTAAATACGCTGGCACTACATGCTACACCACGCACACAGACTCACAAACCAGCCGCAAACCCAAATGCAGTGACACTGGCATTGGGCGCCGGAAATGCTCCAAACCGACCCACCGCCCCAAAGTTGTTGCTAGGTGCTTTATTGGAGTTCCGCACCGACGCTTCTCGCAACGTGGTCATCACACACGTCAACACCATCGAATCGATGTCAAAAGAAAGCGTGCTGTTCAAATTCATATCACGCATCTGCAGACTGTCCTGGTACACCTCGATTTTGCCCGCTTCCGTGTACTTCTTGGGCAAAATGTTACCAGGATCACGCAAGTACAACAAAGAGTCTTTAAACGCACCGAAAGGCGGCAAATTGTCACTAATGTACGTGTTTTTGCGCTGGCCACCCGTGTTGAGGAACGCGGAATCCTCCAAAAGAACCAGCTTCGGATCGGGATACGCATTGGTATAGGTCACGTTATTGATGGTCACGATGTCGTTGCTGTCCACCGAGTCTGTGTTCGCCGCGTCATGTTTACGTTTCATCATCTTCAGGATCTCAAACCCCGGCTTCTTGTTGATCATATTATCGCACAAGGACGGCTTATCGTCGTCTATCACCAATAACCGCAAGTGAGGGTTATACGACATGACAAACCCGCTCGGAACAGGACCAATCACCCGGAACCGGGTGTTTTTGTAGTTGAAATCGGCGTACGGCTTGAAGTTGTTCAAGAACATTATGAGCCGGAACTCCTGCACCTGGTTGTTCTTATCTATGTACTTGAAGTGCATGATGAAACGCCGCACCCGCTGGAAGTACTTGGAGTACACAGTGCAGAAGTTATACGTTTCGTAATTGTCCAACTCATCCTTCTCCTTTTCGATCTTCTTCGAACTTTCATAGTCCTGTTTGACTGGCTGGGTGGGGATTTCCCGGTACTTTTTGAATATCATGAACGGAGCGTTCTTTTTGAAGGTGGACATATAGGGGATCACCACCTTGAACAACGGCATTCCCAACCCCTTGATTTTGTTGTTGATGGGCACAATGTGCGTTCTGTCATCGATTAGAAAATCGCTGTTGCTGGAGCCAGCCAATTCTTCCCGTTTCACGTGGGACAACCGCCGAATGCTTCCGTTTTTGTCGTACACTATGACCAGGTTCTTGCGGTCTCGCTTGATGTTGCTGCGAAGAAATTTGAACAACTCAAACGACGCTGAGTTGGGGAACACATAGAGGTTGTTTTTGATAAACTCACTGGCAAGCACCACTTCCCGCTTGATGTTGAATTTGGAAGTGGACTTGTTCAAAATGAGATTGGACGCCACGGCTGGATTCACGCTTATGGTTTCGTCGATGACGGTGGGCAAATCATCATCCATGTCGTCCAAGCTGTACATGGGGGGCACGGCATAGCGATCCCGGGCCGGGTTTTCGGGCGGGAACATCGATCCGGCCGATGTGGGAGCCGGTCCGTCAGTCTGGATGTAGTTCTGGGCCGGCTGCGCTAGCGCCGCATTGAATCGTTGCGTCTCGATTCGCATCTGGCGCACAATAAACGGCAAGTACAAGGTGAAGTTCTCGTTGTAGGTTTCCTGGAGCTCTAGTCGGTGTTTCTTGTCGTAGTGCAAAGTTTCTGTTTCCGAGAGTGCTACCGACTGGTTATCCATAGACGTTTGGGGAGATACGCTGTCGTCGTCGTCTAGAATGGCATTTTCTGGCGCCAAAAACCGGCTCCCGGAACTGGAACCGGTGCCGCTGGAATGTAGCAACTCTGAAGAATACAGCGGTACCGAGTAGCGCCGGTCCACACCCCTGGGCGTGGACGCAGCGATGGTGGAAGTCACATTATCAGCATCGGACAGGTGACTAGAATTCGACCTGACACGTCTGGCAAAGAGCTTTTTCATAGCCAACACTAAAAAATTCACTCTTCTGGCAGACCGGATATAGCGTCAAATGGTTGTACAAGGTGTTTTGGCCGTAGTTTTTCACAGTGTTCTTTGCTTGTAACAGATGGCTCTATTAATGGGGGGCTTTATTTTTCCAATATCGCACAAAATCACTGATAACGGTTCAGTATGGATGGATTTTACTAATGCTACAGAATAGGCATATTAGGGTGGGTTGGCACAGTTACAGTGGCCAAATTTAGTGTATAGGCAATGTAGAAGAGATAGGGGTTGCCGGGTGTGCGGCGCAAGTGTCGTGAATCGGTTTCTGTATATGGTACTATGAAAGCTACGGGATTATAGATATGCGCTACCACGTACCCACAGAACCAGCAGAGACAATGCTTCATTTAAAGCATATTCCATAGCAGCGGATGGATAGTTTTTGTATCGGTTGATAGAGCAATAGGCATAAAGTCCACAGTCCAAATGGCTGGAAGCACTGGTCAAAACACGACCCACGACCTTCTCTGATTTACCATACTTGACATAATACATAACTCTATATAAATACACACCCACCTCTACAACACAAACTCTATAACACAAACTCTACAACACGAACTTGATGCCGTTGCTGTCGGAAATGTCGATGGAAGCCTTGGGTTTCCGGGGACTGATGTTGAACTCCCGCAAATACCGCTCATTTTCCTTATTGGACCGAGTGGGAGAAGTGGCCATTCGCACAATCGGTTTGGGGCCACTGCTGTGATCGGACGACGCCAGAATTCCGCCAGAAGACGTCAGAATCACACTGACATTGGCGATGTTCAGATCCGCGAGCCGTCGGAGTTTGGTGCTCTTGGTCAATCCCTTGATAATGTGGTCTTTGTCCTTGAGCATTTCTCTGAGCTGCAAAATCTCTTCTTCCTGGTCCTTGAGAATGGCATCAAAGTGCTTTTCGGCAAACCGGTCGTGCCCAATGTCGTTCGTGGGGCTGGTATGCGTGCTGCTGCTGCTAGAAAGCGAGTCTTTACTTACAGTGCTCTGCTGGTAGGCCAGCTTGAGCTGCGATTCAAGATGCAAAATGTAGCCCTTGTACTCGTCCATCTCGTAGTTGACTCTTTTGCAGTACTCCTCAAAGTTGGCCATCACTATCTGCAGCGAGTGTGATCCCGAGCCCAAAATGTCGTTGAGGGTATCGTTTTTCAATATCACTGTTTCTGTTTTCTGCAAGTCGGTGAGTCGGGTGAAATGCTCGAGTCTCTCGTGAAGTATCCTGATTTCTGCCTCTAGTTCTGCTACGGGGGAATTGTCCGTCATGTGATAGTCGGGCGAGTTGTCCGAGTGGTTTGCGTTGAGTTTCAACATGGCGATTTCATTCTTCTGGTTCTCGATGGTTCTCTTAAGCTCCTCTATGATCTTGAGGGAGTCGGTGTCGCTGAGCTTGGAGGCCGAGTTCTTTTCCACCGATATCACTATATCTTTGGCGCGCGAGGCGAATCGCAAGGTGTTGTAGGTCTCGGCAATGAACTGCTGGTTGGACGAGGTAGATCCAAGATGGATGGTGCACAAGATCAGAATGAGCGAAGACCCCGATAAGGCGGGCTGCAAGAGCCGCGTGAGTTTGGAGTCTCGGTACGGGATGTGTTCGCTGGTTCCGTTTCCGGTTGACATCATCGATAGCTTGCTGATGACGGTAGAAAGCGCCAACAACGACTTGTTGATAAAGGCGCCTTCCTTGCGTCTTTCGACGTTGGAGGTGGCCCGTTCGGACCCGGCGAGATCGCACAAGGAAAGCGTGGCGTGCGTTTCGGTTTTGTTCATCAAGTCGATGGTGGACAAGCGGATCTGGAGAATGGAGTGCGATCTGGACGAGCGGGCGTTGAAGTCGGTGGCGCTGGTTCGCCGGTTGTTGTCGCCCTTTTTGATCAACTGCAAGAGCTGGTCTTTGGATGTGATGGCAGGGTTGGAGATGCCGACGATCCTGGTGCCGTGGACGGGATCGTCTCTTATCTTTAGGTCCGCGGCCATGGCGGTGCCGACCTCGAGCAAATCGACCACCTTCTCGTTGTATATCTCCAAGTAGTTGACGGAAACCTCGTACTCCCGGTGGATGTTGTCGCTGTCTATTTTGCGGAAGATGTCGTCTATGGCCAACTCTACAAATCCGGGATCGGCCTCGTCTCCCTTCATGGAAAACGTTTTGCCCGACCCGGTCATCCCGTAGGCAAACACCGTGCCGTTGTAGCCGTTGTTCATAAAGTTGCGCACGATATTGGCACAGCTGCGGTCGTACACCTCCTTGTTGGTCAACTCGGCCATGGGTGCAAAAACATTGTCGAACGAGAAGGTGCTGAGATCGCTGTTGTTGGTGATGGTGTTGGACACATGGTCCACCTGCCAGGGGCTGGGTTGTGTGGGGTTGTATGTGCGTGGGTTGGGTCTCACCGATACCGTTATGGTGCCGGTGTACGGGTCGTGGTTCCGGATAAAGGACGGGGTGCTGGGTCTGCTTCCGAGGGTGCCCAAAGCGGAACTGGGTCTGGACCGGGTCTGAGACTGGGTGGCGGCAGGCCCCACCCGGGGCGACGCTGTTCTGAACGTTCTAGAAGGCGGTCTGAGCTCTGTATAGCTGGGCCGCGACACACTGGTCTGGCTGGAGGGGGTGGATAAGGGCCCCGTAAATGAGGCCCGTGTGCGCAAGGGGGTTCTCTGGCTGGACATGTGCTGCGCTGGAGGGCCACGTATGCAAAAGGTATGCGGTGGGGATGTGGTTGTCTATAAAAATCGGGTGCGGTACCGGTACAGTTTGGCTAGTCCGTGCAATTAGACGAAAAGTGCTAATCCACCATCCTACAAATGCTTGTTTTGGTTATAAATCGGATTTAGTATGGCGTGTTTACGTATTGGCCCGATTCGGAACTATAATGACTGGGTTCCAGTATTTTCTGGTGCGTATGCATTTTATTTTATTTTATTTTGTTTTATTTTTTTCTGTATTTTTTTTTGCAGTAATACACTCATTACCCTCCTCCTACACTGTGTAGCAGGGCCAGTCTGTTATGTCGCGCCCGTAGTAGATGTGCCAGGCCAGGTACTTGCGGTGGAACGCGGACCCCGCGCTATCACACTCCGCCTTTGCCGCTATGGCGGCCCGGACGTCGCTGTACTGGAGACTGAAGCATAGCTTGCGGGAAATAACCGGAGCAGCATCTGCAATCTCTCCAAACACAGAAAAGTCCTTCTTGATGCCCTCTATGTCGAATCCGGGCGAGTAGTAGTCGTACGGATCCGGATATGTACGTGTGTGGCTGCGTTTGAACGCCTTCCCTTCGACTGGTTTGGAGAAAAGCAAGAACCGTCTTGCGTGCGAGTGGACCACCTCGTACATTAGATTCCGGGGAACAGCGGGATGGAACTCATCCAAGTCTTCCGTGTTGGATTTATCTGCCCACTCCACCGTGGTACGCAGTCCATTGATCACAAACATGCCGGTGCGGTTGGCGTAGTGATAGAACAGCTTGGCGTGATCGGGGAGGAAGAAGTGCAACTCGATCGAATTGTTGCTGGTTTGGTTCAGCGACCGGAAGATGAATTTCTCCAATGGACCCCCACGTACTTGAGCAAGCACAATATTAGCACTGACGGCTGCTGGTAGATTTTTGAGAAGCACAACTCTCTTGATTTTGAAGCGGTCGACGCTTTTACGCGCAGCCAACTTATCGTGACTAGACTTCTTCATTCTTGAGCTAGGCTCATTACTGTTAACATTGGCTAGGGTGGAATTCTTTACCTTCACGGTATTTTTCTTCCTAGGGATAGTCGACTCCTTGTTTTTGTCAAGAGCAGCAGCCACATCGCCGACTGTTTTCATTCTTATCTTTTCTTCCTGGTGATTCTTTTCTATCTGCAGAATCTTCCTATGATCAACTCCAAGGAGGTCTGCTGTTTTATCAAATGTACCTCCTGTTGTTTCAAGGTTAACTGGGCTTGGTAGCAGTGCCGTGCTGGGATTTGGGGTCAGATTGAAAACTATCCCACTCCACTTTGTAGAGCAGACTTTAGCAAACTTGCGTATCAGCATTCGCTCAGTCTTGTTATCATCACTGAATAAGCTGTCACCTTCATCACGGCCCTCCAGCTCAAGTTTGTCTGAAAGAAGATTTGGTGTTAGCGATGTCGAATCATATGCTGGGGGTACCAAACCAGCTGTTCTAGTCTCAGCCTGTCCTGCTCTTTTTAGCATTTTGATATAATTCTTTGACAAAGAATGGGGTAGCAAAAAGATTGTATTTGATTCAGCAATTAGATCAGAAATAACCTGTTATAGAAAGCGACAATTGATAACTAGCTGTTCCTACCAGAAGTTCACTTGTAGAGTACGCAATAGCAATTTGTGTATTTTGCGGCCAGCGGTTATATTTTCGCAGCGATCTTACTAGTATACTGAAAATACCACCACTGAAACAGTGAATAGCTACTGGCATCGTTATCATATATAACAAAAACCATGATTTTTATAACCGTTATATTCTTACTCCAGATATAATTTAGCTAGTCTAATTATGGTGCAAGAAATCATGGCAATACTAAAATATTAAAAATACCTTAATTACTACAGCCATCGCATATGATGAGCTGAAAAAAATTGTTCAGTAAAAGTTCAACTATCTACTGTGACAACCAAATGCTTAACGCTTACAAATAACTATTCAGAAGAACAAAGAGTTTATTTCAAAATAAAGTAAATTTTGGCATAAATCTTTGCAAACATTCAATTATGGACCAAACTAAGAGACCACTTGAAAATGAGTCGGCCTCACCGTTGAACAAGAAGCCCAAGTTTGAAAATGGCCAACCGTTTTCAGCTATTCAGGAACATCAGGTAGGTATAACTGAGTTCATCAACAAACAGGGAAATGGATTTGTTGGATGTATCAAACAGCTCTATTCAGACTTTCAAGTGAATGAAATTGACAAGGAGAATAACGTGATCCATTTGTTAGATGAAGGCATTGACGTTGGCAAGACCAAGAAGGAGAAGAGGCTCGAAAAAAGAGAACAAGAAAGACAAGAACTTGAAGGGAAGACTCCAGAAGAAGTAGAAGCTATTTTGGAAGAGAGAAAGGTTCAAGCAGATTCACAACCCAAGTACGAGTTGTCAGATGAGCACCGCGCAGAGTTGTTAACCCATATCACAGAAGAAGAGTTACAACAGGTCGAAGATTTATTCACCAATGGAGACAATATGGAAACTAAAACATCGTTTTCTGATAAACAGGTAAGAGGTAAATTGCATCAGTTGTTTAGAGCCGCTTTCCAAGGCAAATTGGAGACCATAACAACACCAGAAAACACATTTAAAATTGCGATTGCAAAGAATCCATCCAGAGGGGGTAGACAACGTCCCCAAGAAAGTATGCATCACATAGATGAAAACGGTGTTGTTAATTATGGTTTAGGACCTTTCAAACCCTACCTTCATTTCACAGTGTACAAAGAAAATAGGGAAACCATGGATATTGCCTCATCCATTACCAAATTCTTGAGAATTCCTAACAAGTCTTTGACATTTGCTGGTACCAAGGATAGAAGAGGTGTCACTTGTCAAAAGTTCAGTATACACAGAGGCAAAGTTCTCAGAGTTAACTCCTTGAACAAAGCCATAAAAAATACTGTCCTAGGGAGTTTCAGTTACGAGGACAGCCCTTTAAAGTTGGGTGATTTGAATGGTAATGAATTCGTAATTACTATTCGGGACATTCAACCAATAAGCAAGGAAGACGACATCAAGGAGGTTATTGCGACCTGCTTTTCATCGTTGAAAGATCAAGGTTTCATAAACTATTTTGGTATGCAAAGATTTGGTTCATTTTCGATTTCCACTCACCAACTTGGTATTCATACTCTAAAGGAAGAATGGGAAGAGGCTGTTGAGTTAATTTTGTCAGAACAAGAAGCAGTAGCTCCCGCTTCCGTTGAAGCTAGAGCAGTCTGGGCAAAGGCACGCGATCCCTCTTTAGCATTGAAGAATTTGCCCCATTACTTTTCAGCAGAAACCTCTATTTTGAAAGTGTTGGAGAAGGAAAAGGTTGATGAAAATGGGAAATATGGTAAAAACTCTTATTTCAAAAGCATTATGGCAATTCCAAAGAACTTGAGAATTATGTATGGTCACGCGTACCAGTCTTACATCTGGAACAAGGTGACATCAAAGAGAATCGAGTTGTTTGGTTTAGAATTACAGATAGGTGACTTGGTCTTTGATAATGATGTTGCACCACCTAAGCCAGAAGAAGATGACTTTGAGGAAGATGTGTTAATAAGTAACGAAGTTAAGGTGAAAGCGTTAACAAAAGAAGATATAGACAGTGGCAAATACACCATTTACGACGTGATATTACCATCACCGGGCTATAAAGTTGTTTATCCAGAAAACGAGCAATTGAAACAGGTGTATGTTGACACAATGGCACAGGATGGACTTGACCCATTCAAGATGGCCAGAAGAATAAAGGAATTCTCGTTGACTGGATCGTACAGAAACATTATGTCTAAACCGCAACAATTGAGTTATGAATTTGTCAAATACTACGAGGAAAACAAACCCATAGTAAGAACAGATTTGGAGATTCTTAAGCTCAAGAAAGAAGGACAAGAGAACCCATCCAGAGTTATTGCTTCTGAGGCCAACGAACTGCAAGAAGGCAAACACGCAGTGGTGTTAAAAATGCAGCTCGGTGTAAGCTCTTATGCTACTATGGCTATGAGAGAATTTATGAAGGCAGATACTGCTCGCTTTAGCGAGACCATGTTGAAGTCTATATAAATAGTGTGTGTCTGTAAATAGATAGTACAAAAAAATTAAGAGTCCGAGATTGCGCAATCATTTCGAAAAATGGGGAGAACTGCTCCAAAAAGTGAAATAATTCGATTGATCCAGACATCAATTGCTAATTTGGGGATAATTTACGATGTCTAAATCTGTGCTAGCAAAGTTATCACCTTCGGCCTATAGGGCTCTCTTGGTCACTCAAACTCCTAAGGAGCGGGTGGTGCCAATTGATGCCACATGGTACATGCCTAATAATCCGAAGAACGCTAAAGAAGAGTTCTTGAAGGGCGAGAGACTCAAGAACGCTGCATTTTTCGACCTTGACGCCATATCCTTACCGGGTACTCCATATCCTCACATGTTGCCAACCTACGATATATTCTCGAAGGCAATTAAAAACTTAGGTATTGAAAAAGATGATAAATTGGTGGTGTACGACAAATCGGGCATATTCTCCAGTCCTCGTGCTGCTTGGACATTTGCTTTGTTTGGGCATCCTCGTGTCTTCTTGTTAGACAACTATGAATATTACAAACAATTCAGATATCCAGTTAATACGAATCCCGTTGAAACATTAGCGACTCCTTTAGAGCCACTGGTAGATGAACCTTATGAGCCAATTTCCAAGGAGGAATTTGAACAAAATTACAAAAACCAAGTGATATCATATGAAGAGTTATTGGAGTTGGTTGAAACAGATCGATTGAGAGAAGAGTATTTCACGTTTGACGCTCGTCCGAACGACAGATTCACCGGAAAGGCTCCCGAGCCTAGGCCAGGATTGAGTTCAGGTCACATTCCATCTGCATTGTCGCTCCCATTCAGCAAACTCATCAATCCAGCCACTAAAGGATACCACGTACAATTTGAGATTTTGAAAGTTTTCAGAGAGGATTTTGGGTTAGATCTTTCCAATCCAGATTTCTTAAAAGACAAAAAGGGAATAATTGTGATGTGCGGATCGGGAGTTACGGCTGTTATCTTGAAGTTTGCTATCGAGTGTGTTCTCAATTTAGACGTTCCCGTGCGTGTTTACGACGGAAGTTGGACTGAGTGGGCCAGCAGAGCGCCAAAGGAGTTCATCCACAAGGATTTCTAGAAACAGTGGGCTGCAGAAAAGAGGCGTATAGGATGTAGTAACAAAGAGAGATTCGGCTTATTTCCACGAATTAAATGTAGCAGAAGCATCAAGAACATGCCACTATATCGAAGGATTTGCACAACACATATAGGAGTTGTGGTTGAGATGTTCATATGAAATTTCAGTTTATCACCTCAAGAGGCGATTTATTAGTCGTAAAAAATTTTTCGCCTTAAATTGATGCAAAATTTAACCTTATATTATATAACATGATGGTCAAGAAAAAGGGAATGGATCTGTTTAACAGCTTAACTCTAACTTAAAAGAATGTATCTGACTAGATCTTATTATTGCGTACATGTTCACTTTTCGGGATTCTGATGGGTTTACAAAGCAAAATGCTGTATCCTGTGAGCTACCGCTGGTGTACGCTAGATTAGAATGGTTGCTCGTTTACGATCTCGATACGAAAAATTTAATTTGTGGTATATTTTTTAGACCCATGAACCCTGTAGAAATTTCACTTGTACTGTGATATACAGATATTTTTTGAGGTTATTGGCTAATGGACGTCTAGAAAAGGTAATTCGCTACGGTTAATATGGTGTGGAGAAGGAAGCAGCGTGGGTATGGAAGCAATCCACATGCTAACATTGGCATACTCGTACATGAATGCTACGGCAAAGGGTTTAACACCTCAGCCCGAGCACTTTCTATTGGATAACATGGGGAATTTGGAACTTACCGAGGCGAACCTCCGTCAATTCTATATCAATGCAATAACAGAGTCTGTCAAATAAGGGACTATAAATATGACACCATAATACCACCAACGTAAAAGAAGTAACCGATTCTCTAGCTAAAAACAAGTTTAAACACCACTACAAAATGAAGTTCTCCACTGTCTTGTCCTCTGCCGCTGTATTCTTATCTGTTGCCCAAGCTGCTCCAGTTGCTGAAAAAAGGGACTTATTAACCGAACTCAACCTTGGTGGATTGTTAAACCAACTCAACAATTTGATTATTAAAGAAACCAACCCCCTTCAAACTGTTCCTTCCATTGTTCCTGGCCAACCATTCACTTTCACCTACCCAGTTCCAGCTAACTTGTTAGACATCCAATTGGGTAACCTCCTTCTGTTGAATGTTATCCCAGAGAACTTTGAATCTTTGCTTTTAGATCTTGGTTTATAAATGCTGCAAATATTCCATAGATATCTTCATAATTAACTAATACACGTAATACATTGTAATCATATGTCAAATTTGCTTCAGAAGTGATAGAATTTCCTACTATGGCAAATTTTCTGTCTCGTAATTATTTAAGTTTTTCCTCTATTGTGTACATAGAATCTCACTTCCTGACATGGATTCCACGTTTTTTGGCTGGGCGTGCTGGTGCTAGGTATCTGTAGGCGAATAACTGACCAACCATACAATCCATGACTGTGGATACAGGTTAAGGTTACAAGGGTAAAACTGAACTTTTTTTGAATACAATAATTATAATTGACCACCAAATTTCACAGTAGTGAGTTGGAACACTCGGACAATAGTGTAACGTATTTTTTCGCAGTTTTTAACAATATAAAAATATTGAAAAACTCTTGTTTAGGCAAAAAGTTAAATCATCAATGAGCGTTACAGACAATCACAGTTTGACCCAATATCCACAAAAGTATTGCAACAATCCATTTATAGAGTTAAAATAATGGAATTAATGGGTTGGTTAGTTAATTCTTTCTCCTTTGGAATTACCAGCCAGGGAATTCAAGGGATGACACGCTCTCTAGGAAATTGTATAAATATGCTGTAGAAGTACACTCTGATATAAGACATTATAATAAGTCAGCACGACAACTGTCTAACAAATCATGAAATTCACTACCATCGCTACCTCAATCGCTGCTTTAGCTTTAGTCAACGCTGCTGCTGTTCCCACCACTGAAGAAGTCAAGGCCGAATTAGCTAAGAGAGAAACTCTTGGTGAATTGTTGCACTACATTGAGAGTTTGATCTTACCAAACAAAGCTGGTGCTCCCACTCCAAGTGGTGTTCCAACCAACCCAGGTTTGACTAGTGACATTCCTCTGGACTTATTGGATATCCAATTGGGAGACATCGCATCCCTTGGTGTTGCTTCTTTGCCAACCTCAATTCCAGACTTATTAAACGAAGTCGGAAGTATCTTATAAGTTATACATCATCTGCCCATATATAATACGCTAGACGTATGGTCTCTCTATTTTACTTATTTCAATTCAAGTTTATATAAAATCCCGAATTGTAGCACCAGTAGGCTTTGAGATCTTAAAATCGAATAAAATCGAGGAATCGTAAATCAGTTCAAAGGGTACTAGTCCTTCCGATTGCGATAAGTACGCAAAACATACGATGCAGATAATATATGCACCACGAAACAAGAAGAGCCTCATATCTGTCAAACATGAAATTGGAGCGTTATAGGGAAATCTGAGAAGCATTAAAAAATACTTCAAAATAAGGAAACTATTTCCTTGGATGGTGGATGCAGTATTGGGCTCATACACGACTGACCCAATAAATTCAGCTACCATTCGACCACCTTGAAGGTTGCAATCATATCCCACGCAAGGGCCTGCTGTCTGTGATAACAGAACGCTCGGGACAGACAAAGAAGCAGTATCAATGCGTTCTTCTACACCTTGTTGCGCCATGTTAATGATAATTGAAGCTATGCGCCCCCTCTTAACCAACATGGACTAACATGAAATTTCAAACTATTGCAGCATGATTCAGATGCAATGCACTCTATTTGCTATCTTAATACGACACCGCAGGTTAAGGAGTACGTATTGGTACAATTGTTTCATATTCCTTGCATACACAGCTGGGCCTCTTCTCTAATTTTCCAGGCAACTGTTAAGCTTTCCCTGCATCCCTCTAGTATTTCACTCATGTTATAACGTTTAATTCAGATTTGCTATAGCAGATCCCAAGATTCAAAGAAATTTCAGGAGCTGCAATTTTTTCTGCAATAAAAGGGGCGTTTCCCTATACTCTTGTTTTTCTTGGAGATTGCTTAACTTTACAAAACACAGAAAGTGGTAGGAAAGATCCCAGAAGGCTCCAGTAAAACATTGCAAGTCTTAAACCAGTTTCAGGTCAACGGGATTAGCAGCTGTGTCTAGTCCATTTGCTGCCCCTTGAATTGTCCAACAATATTTTTATCAAAACCTTCTCAACTCTCATCTCTCTAAAAAATAAACGCCAAATCAATTAAAATAGACATTTACTACATTCCGCACAAACCGTGTAATAGACCGAATCAGCTCACGGGAAGAGCCCGTGGTTTACAATTCACACACAGCTGATGGTAAGATGCACTACTACAAAACCTTAGAGGGTTGCAAACAAAAGTGTGGTGTCATGGATTAAGGTTCTATGAGGAAACATGAGAACAATCGTGAGGTGAATGCCAGCAGTATGCGATGATGACGTTGATGCTCTCCTCCCTCCTTGTTCTTAATTTATGGATCGCATTTTCCTCCCCCGTCATTATGTTGCTGTTACGCCCAGATACAGCAATTGTTGTCACAATGGCGGCTACCTTCCTTTACATCATAATAAGCTTAAGAGAATGGTCAAGCTATTTGAGTTAAGCGCGAAAACCTGGTTACGAATCGGAACGTTTTACTAGCAGCAAACAAGGATGTAGCATTTGTATTTCTTTTGTCTTTATGTAGACCGGAACAATGACTTTTATGCATCCAACTCCTTTGCAGTATCCCACGATTGTCGGTAGTTTTGTGAGACCAACGATGGTGGCTTATTTTTTATGATTCCATTATGTCTCTCAAATTAGAATTGGGCCATATGTTAGCCTAACTAACTTAAATCGGTATTGAAGTTATGGCCTAAAACATATAGGGTACGAACAGTCAGCACAGTCAAATATACCTCAACCTGTCGCTACATTTGCACAACAAAAATTTGTGGCAACCAGGTACTCCTGTTTTGTTCCCCTGAGAACAGATCTGAGATCCATGTCGCATCCTCAAATGTGGCAAGATTGCCTCCTACTTTACCATCAAAAGCCGCAAACAAGATAAAGTCGGAAATACGGCCCTAAGAGTTGTTTCTGATATTATCTACAGTGAAAAGAAATGACTAATTGTTGCTCAATTTCAAGTCGCCAGAATATATGGAGTCCATTTGGGGACAGCAATATACTGCATTTGGAACTTCAACGCAACCAGGCTGTTGTTCCTTGCACTACGAATTTACGATAGCATGTAGATAATTAATAGCCGGGGTCGTTGGGTCTTCTAACCATCAATGAATTTGTAATACAACCTTTAAGCTTCTTGAGAAATAAAAAAGTAAGAAATCCCGATAAGTCGCATTTGACAGATTGAAAGCTTAAAAATATTTAAGCCTTTACCTAGTATGAATCTAGGGCGTTGCATTCTTACCAACTACACACCCAGTATGCGGATATATCATTATCGGAGGTCCCTTGGAAACATTCTGAAAGCAGCGGGCTCCGAAATTATGGCGTATTATCTTTTGGGAATTTCTAGCCCTTGTCCATAGAATTACTCCGGAAACCACGAGTTAGTTCGACGATTAAAACCCATTTCAATTTATTTTTAAACTGTATTTCATTTTTGATCAGAGTCCAAAACAACGGATCAGAAGAAAAGAGCATACCAAGGGGGAAAGAAAACAGAATGTAACACACACACCTATACCCGTTGGTTGAAATCGATTCCAACTCTAAAACGACGTTATACACGTTTGAGATAAATGAATGCAAATCGTTTTTTGTGGACAATGAAAAAGTACACAAGGCCTCTTCTTTTTTATTTTTTAGCCATTTCTCTTATTGTTACAATTGCTGTATCTTACACCACCATAATTGCTGTGATTTGGATTAGCATGCCTCTAAGACTTCTGGAAATTATGTATGTTAATGGAATACAGACATAAATCAATTATTTTTATGTAAAACGTACTAATCAAATCCCCTGCCTGGGCTAGGTTTTACTAAGGCATGGCGTACATCCTCATTTACTATTTAAATAATCGATAATCTGCTCTCATGGCTGAATCTTGTGTAGTCACAACTATTGTCTAGAAACTATTATACCCTCCTTTAACAATACAGTATAATGAGATTGTCTTTAGCTTTAACTTGCTTTACCGCCCTCACAGTTGTCAACGCTGCTGCTGTCAAACGGTTTATTGATAAAGACACCTTCGAAGGAGACGACTTTGGATTAGGTCCAGCAAAGGAACCAGAACCTCCAAAGGCACCTCTTCCTACTCCAACCATTCCAATTCAATTTAAGGAAAATCCTTTCTGGTGTTGGTGGTTCTTCTGGCAATTTAGCCCAAAGGGTAAAGGCTTTCCTGGACATTTTAACTTCACTAAGCCTGCTTTCCCAACCCACTCCTTTTCTAAATTTGAGAACTTTACCTTACCACCTTTCCCAGAACCAACTTTCTCATTCCCAACCGAGTTTTCATTCCCACCATTCCCTACCGACTTTTCTTTCCCACCATTCCCAACTTCCTTCCCAACCGACTTTTCCTTCCCACCATTCCCAACTTCCATCCCAACTGACTTTTCCTTCCCACCAATCCCAACTGACTTTTCTTTCCCACCAATTCCAACTGACTTTTCCTTCCCACCAATTCCAACTGACTTTTCCTTCCCACCAATCCCAACTGACTTTTCTTTCCCAGCTTTACCAACCGAATTCTCATTCCCAAGCTTCCCCGTTCCAACATTTACTGAGCCAACACTTGCTACTGTAACTACTCACGCAGGCTTCCCAGGATTCCCCGGCTTCCCAGCTTTACCAACCCCAACTTTGCCAACCGTCGCTAAAGATCCTTTCACTGCCGAAGAGCCAAAATTGCCATCTTTTCCAACAAAGTTAGCAGAACCTCCAAAGGAAGGCTTCTTCTAAGTGACAGTTTTGAGTTAGTATAAAACTTTAGGTTAATTTATCAATCATAAAAAAAAAATAGAAATTTAGATTCTTTAAGTTGTCAGTGCCGCTATATTTAAAAAACGAGAACGTTTGCTTAACATGTTTCAAAATTTTATAATTCGACTTTGCTTTCTGAGCTCTATTTTTCCCATTGGGTATAACCATTTATTATTATCAAATTTCGGTGATAGTTTGCTATCTTATGTTTTCAGTTCTTCTAAATAAACACTTTAAAAAAATTCGTTTGAAAGACTGTAGAAGTAGTTGCGAAACTTTTTCGTGCTGTAGCTCCTTTATTTTTATTTTTTGTTGCCACAAAAAATAACAACAATACGTGAATGAAGGAGGGGTGGGTTCAATACACCACATTATATTCATAAGTACATGAAACCATATTGAGCCCCTTACATATTTGTTTGTCTAAAATATTTTTGAGAGTCTATCACAACGTACTGCCTAGCGAAAGTGTTGAAAACATATTCCTTAGCGAAAAGTGGGAGTAACTTTTCTGGGTGCTTTTTGCATTCGAGGTATGCAAAAAAAGCAAGTGCTATCAATTTATCGAAGTGTATATTGTACATGATACCATATATGCATTGAGTAAAATGAAGATAAAGTAACAAGGGAGCAATAACAAAAAAATATATAATAATTAATGTAATAATTAGATTGATAAAAAAAGCTGTATGACAGAGTAAAAGTAGACTAGCTAAGACAGATATCAGAAGTAATAGTTAAATAGATTAAACAAAAAACATTAAACTAGGACCTTATAACAAGAACTAAGAGAAGAACAAAAAGAAAGAGCAGAAGTCAAACCATACCTTAAGATGAAAATGAGGGTTCAGCAAGTGACAAAAATTTATACTTTTTCTTTGTAATGTCGTAACAGTCCTTCAAAGCATCATCATCGACAAACCAACTGACTCTACCCGCTGCACCTTCATTAACGATAGAGGAAGGCAAGCCCTTCTCCGGTCTCTCCATAATAATCCTCATGACTGGAGCCTTGGTTAAACCCTCAACCACGAAAGCGACTCTAGCAGCGTGGCAGATGACGGGAATTGACAAGGTTATTCTGTTTTCAGGGCCTGAAGGTGCCTTCGATACAGGCAAGCACCAAGCCAATTTCTCTCTCAACTGTTCTCCGTGGTTAGGAAACAACGATGCAATATGGCCATCGGGAGCACAACCTAACAATAGAAGATCAAACATGGGAAGTTTGACCGAGTCTTTTCTGGCAAAGTTGTTGATCAAAATCTTCTCATAGTCATCAGCGCACTCCTGGCTATCGTCTATGAGGGCCTCGTTAATATGGAAAATTCTTGGTTTCTTGTCGCCCTGGATGAGATCAAAGATCTGTCTCTTTGCCTCTCCGTAGTTGGAGTCCTTGGAGTCAAACGGTACCAATCTTTCGTCCGCAAAGTAAATGTCCCACTTATCCCACTCGACCAAGTCTTCAATCTCCTTGCAAGCGGGCGACAACAAGCCCTGGTTCAAGATTTTGATCAAAGAACCTCCGGAAATGGCGATCTTGAATCTGATGTCTGCGGTCTTTCTCTTCTTGTCCTTCTTGAAACCATTGCCATTTGTTAGGCCGTTGGACAACTGTGCGGAACTCGAGGACAAGTTGAGGGTGGAAGGGCTGGTTGAGTGGCTGGTGGAATGACTTATGGATGCGGCGGACGAAGAGGGCAACAAAGAGGGCCTTCTGGCCTGTTCTTCCTTGATTAATGCAATTTGTTGGCGATCCAACGTATTATATAAGGTGTGGTTCTGGGCCGATATAATGTGGTCGGCCACAGCCTCAGCTACACCCGCAAACTCGGGGAACGAGTATATCAATGGCACCGTAGTAGTCATATCGTCGTTAGTGGATGTACAGGAGTAGATGGAGAATGTGGTGTACTGGTACTCAATTCACACAATCGAGGGTGGGGCAGGTCAACTTGGTGCGACTTGGGGTGGAAATTGGCACTCAAAGCTATGCTGCAATGCGCGCAGTGACTTCTAATGCGTGGCTAGTGGGTGCTGGCTGGACAATCAAACAGGTGAACGATTTGATCCCCCAAACGGAACGGACGCTTTTGGACTGAGAAATAAACAGGAAAGTAACGTATGGAACCGCAGTCTGGTGCAATGGGCAACTGGGTCTGCGGACGGCGAACTCGCGGGACGATACACTGGTTGCGTTATATACCAATCACTCGCTGGTGGTTCTGGCACTAAATGACTATTCTGCAATCTATTCTGTGATTTTCTGTAATTTTCTTTTTTCCTGTTCTTTTTTCCCTTTTCTGATTCTCGAATTAATTAATCGGATCGTGATAGCACCACCAGATCAGCCGGATTGTCCCACAAAAGCAGGAGGCCGAATACGCTGCCAACCGGGGCGGGACGCCGGCTGCGCCCCTGCGGGCCCGCTCCGCCGCCCAAAACCGGCCCGGCCCTGCCGCCAGAGGCCGGAACTGGTGAGGCCAGATTAGCTCGGGCCTCCGGTCACGTGACAGATAGGGGTGTGTTTTTGTGTCACCAGACGTGTGGGTGTCACCGCCGCCGAAACCCTAAATGGCAGGCAGATTCCGCCCGTTCCTGGCGAACCCGTGACCGGGGCTCAAGAGGGAAGCTACGGAGAGGTGCCCCGGCGTTTGCTGGCGCAAGAGGCGTGTCACGGGCGACATTATACGCTGTGGGGGCTCTGTCGGGGGCCCAGAACGCTGCTGACGGCAACCGTCCGTTCCCCGGTGGTTGGCAGGTGCAGGGCAGCCCCAAATTGTGGCCTGGTTACCGACTCCGTCGCATTATGGCGGTGTGGGATTGTGGTGATGGTGGACAATGGCCCGGGTGGGGCGACATTGTCGCGGTTGCGGAGGCGCGACATTGCCCGACCCGGTCACGTGAGCGGACACGTGACCCAGCACCCCATCACTCCACATATACCAGCACCCGGGTCCACCAACTGGGCCCCACAGTCCAGCACGGCACGACCCAAAATGGCCATCGACAGCTACTTGGAGTTGACCTCCAAGCTCTTCCACAACTACGTCGAGGACCAGTACCCCTCTTCGTCCAACCGGTTTCTCCACAAGGTTGTGCACAGCACAGAAACCTCCCACCAGCAGCAGGTCTACCTAGTGGATAGCGCTGCCCACTCCGACATCCTCTTGTTCACCTACAACATCACCCCCATCGGACAGGAGAAGTTGTTTTTGATCAATGTGATCGCCGACTCTCCGGAAAACACCCCAGCCACCACCGTGGACAATATCGTGGTCAACTGGGCCGATATCGTATCCACCAGCCTTACTTTCCCGATTGACGAGTTGAACTTGTCGCAGGATCTCATCTCCGCGTTTAACGCCAAGGTGAAGTCGGTGATTTCCAACCAGCGGTTCAAGGCGGTGATTGCGCAGGTTTCGGCCGGCGATAGCACCAACGTCTTGCACCACCAGTTGTCGCGTTCGCCCCAGAACCAGCCGGACGACTTTCTTCCTGCAATTCCGTCCATTTCGGCGGTGGGTGGCGGTGGTGCGTCTCGGCCCAACGACATGCCGGGCTTTGACGACGAGTACGACATTCACAGAGGCGCTTCGGCCGCTGCCACTAGCGCTTTCCCGTCGATTGGCGATCTGGACCTCAACCCGCCCGGATTACCCCGAAACCCGCAATTGCAGCCCTATCTTGACCCGCTCAGACTGGGCGGTGTATCTGGGGACGGAGGTATGCACCCTACTGCCAACCATCCGCTTTTTGGAGGACCGGGTTCTTCTGGAAACACTTCGCGTTTGGGGGTTCCTCCCGGCGCCCGGTTCGATGACCCGTACGGCGAAGATAACTTGGATGCATTGGGAAGTGGGTTGCCGGGCAACTTGAGGGGTCCTGGTGGTTCGGGCCACAGTTCTGGTGGTGCAGGCTTCCCTGGGTTTGGTGGTCCCCCTGGTGGCGGGTTCCTCTAAGTATACTGTGTAGTGTGTTTGCAGATTGACTCTCGCAGCATTCCGACGGGCCAGGAGCCAAGTACATGATGCTTAATACAGCTGATACAGGGTTTGTAATCCTTTTCTATACAGTCTAATGGATCCTATTTACATGTCTATGTACAATCTCATCCATCTAGAGACTCAAATATATGTTCTCCAAGATGGGTCTGAGCTTATCGTTTTCGTTTCTTGTCTTGAGTCGTAACAACGCCTTGAGATGTTTCTCCAATTGCTGCTCTTGTTCAGAAAGCTTCTCGTCTGGTTGGTCCTTTAGTGAAGTATACACTAGGTTGATGGACTTGGATATGGCTGATGACAACAAGGTTTTACCTTCAATTTTTGTCAACGGGGTGGGTCTGTACATTAAGATACCAGATTTGATGATCTGCTTATGGAGTTCAACATCCTTGTCCGTCGTCTCAAGCCATTGGTTTTCGTAAATGCGATCAACAATCTTGTTGTATGATTCTATATCAGTGGTGAAAAGAAGCTGATCCTTGAGCTCTTTCTTATCCTGGTTTCTCATCACCAATAGAGAGTTGACAAGCTTGTCCAAATCGGCAAGATACGATTCCAATTGCTGTTTGGTGATGGACTTTTTGGGCACTTCTGTTTTCGCTTCCAGCTTCTTAATCAATGTATTATAGTTGTAATCACTATAATAATGTAAATCAGTAAGGAAAGATGCAAACATAGCATCCACAGTCTTGCTTCTAGGCTTCAATCCTCCAAGGAGGTTGCATTCTTTGGAAACCAACACACCAAATATCTCTGTAATCAAAGACGTAGAGCACCTTCCATTGTTTCCAACATTCTCGTGAAGTTTATATATGAAGTTCTCAACTGAAATTATATCAACCACATCTTCCAAATACTGCAAATCCGATCTTTTGATATATGGCAACGCTTTCACAGCAGCAGCCTCTTTCTCAGTTTTCACAAATTTGGGCAAATACACGGCATCGACACTAGTTTGCAATCTTCCTTTGTTGGTAGGTAAATAAATTCCACCCCACTTAGACAAGATATACATCATAGAGAAATGTAACTGTTCATATCTGCCCAAGTAGACCAAAGCGTCCACCATACGATGGAACAAGAACTTGTTAACACCGACTCTTTCTTTGCCTAATTCTTCCTTTTGGCTTCTGGAAAGTTGAGTACCAAACTTTCCCTTTGAAGTCTGGAAAGACCTATCTTGCGCAAGCATCCGCTGCTCAGCGGAGGTTAATCTAGAAAAATCAACCAATGGCTTCTTCACATTACTGAAAGTTGCCTTAGTTTTGTTTTTAGATGCTAAGGGCGGAGGAAAAACAACCAATGGATTGACTTCAGCAAGACTAGGATACGATGGACATACCTTTTCCGGGAGGATTGTAGAAACGTCCACTTCTGCTTTTTTGGAATTGAAGTCAGCAACAGAATTAGAAACACGACTATCGGTCATAGCTTTCACAGCATTGGTTGCGTGTATCACATCTCCAATCTTCTCCTGATTCGAATTGAATGCAAACTCTAGCACACTATTTATTTCCTTAGACCAATATCTCAAATAGGTTAACCCCTGTTCCACATATCTATAGTGGGCGCTTTGATTAGATTTCAATCCCGTTCCAATTTTGCTGATAAAAGATCCCGTGAATACAGATGCAAATGCCGGTTCAATGTCCAAAAATATCCTGTTTCTAACAGATCTATATTCTTCCAACAATTCCGGATTTGCTGCGACATCTTCCTTGCTTGGAGGAGGAGGTGGAAGTGCACTCTTTATAACTTTCTGTAATATGGTTTCAGAGGTCTGCACTAATGCTGCTTGAATCTCTAGCAATTTGATTTCTTTTTCATTAGCAGATAGCTTGGCATCATTCTTCACCTGATCTGCCTGATGCAAGGCGTACCGATTAATACCGTCTATAAATATGGTGAACGTCTGGCAGTCTGGATATAAGGTAATAAGATTTGACTTAGGATCAGGCACAAGTCGGTCAAAGAAATCCCAGGCAAGCTTTTGGTCATCATTAAAGTTTCTCACCAAAAAACTCAACAAGGCATTAAAATGATTAATGGTACATCTGCTCTTGATGTATGCATTTTTAAGTCTTTTGTTGATGATGTCGTCGGGCTTGTTACTACTTTGCTCTCTGTACCGGTCAAATATATTGATAATATCCTGTGCAAGGCCATCTGTGACGGTGCCCCATGCGTGATTCTTAGCTAAACCATCAAATAATATGATATAACTTTGAGGATTTGGCTTGATGCCCCACTTGCTCCTGTCGTGGAAGTTCTTGACGGCAGATTTTATATCTCCCCGATCAAAGTGCCATTTGCATACACTATTCATTCCAACTATTGCTGCCTCTTTATCACATACCCGCAAAAGTTTGTATGCTCTTTCTGTGTCCTGGTCCCACTCTAGTAATTGTATCACGTTACTGGTTATCATATAAGGGTCCTTTAACTGGAAAGCATTAGTGCCGAGCAAGGTGTGTAGAAGATTCCAGTCTAAACCAATACGGATGGAGTCTTTAATTCGCATCACGTTTTGAAATATCACTTTAGAAAGCGGATTCAGCACTTTAAGATCTTGGGGACTCAACTTAAAGATATCTATGGTGGATCCATCTTTGTTAAGGAATGGTGCACCATCGAACAGATTTTTCAAGTTGGCAAGTGCTAGCTTGAGTCTCTTTTCTGCAAATTCTTTTGACCTTGGATCAAACTTTCTTTTCTTACTCTTGAGAGGAGAAGAACTGATCTCACCGGTCTCTATGAAATAATTCAACTTTGACTTGATAGTCTTTGGAAGCAACAGCTCAGCAAGCTGTCTTTTAGTTTTATTCTGGTAAGACAGAGATCGTGCTGATTTCACCGGACTCAGAGCATACTGCCTTATTATAATGCTCCGTACCCGCTGCAGCACAGGAAGGTTCAACTTTCGTACAGACAACATGTACCTTATTGAGTATATCTGTATAGCGGTAGTACCAGTAAATTTTTCAAAATATTTTTTTGCTGCGTAGAAAGAGATGCCCCATCTTTAGGCTCGATCTGTAATAAATTAATATACACCACAATCACCAGGACGTTCCAGAGAGTATCCTCGGTCAAACGAAGTGTTAGCTGCATCTAGAGACGGAACCCCAAAAATCATGCTGCTCAAAGAGGTAAACCGTGATGATTTACCAACAACAAACATAAGTCAAAGCAATGAGCAGGAACAGAAAGAATCGTGGAAGAGGACCAAACAAAGGATAAAACGGCTCTTGGGGTCGGAATTATCGGTGAAGACCGTGCAGCATGTCTCAATTGAACTCTTTAAGATCAACTTGTTTCGTTACCAAGGCATTCTAGTGCGGGCCATAATGCAACAACAGTTGCGCACTGTTAGTAGCACCGCAGTCTTAAGTGCATTGGTTAGTGTTTTGAATTCCAAAATACCTGATATTGGTGAACTACTATTGCACAGATTGGTGCTACAATTTAGAAAGAATTTAGTTTCTAAGAACTACTCGTTTGTGAGATATCTGAGTCTATTTCTTTCTCATCTTTTGAACCAGAAGGTAGTGAACGAAATAGTTGTGCTACAGATTTTACAAAAATTGTTAGAGGACGGCAGCAACGAGAGCATCGATGTTACAGTGCGCATTCTATGTGTCACGGGTCAATATCTTAGTGCTAATTCCTTAGTAGCGCTCAATTCAATATTTGCTGGTTTGCTGACACAGTTGAACGAACAAAATGGCTTGAGTTCCAGGAGCAAAAAGCAGATAGAAATGATGCTACAGATTAGAAAAACCAAGTTCAAAGATTACCCCATGATAGGCGCGGGATTAGATTTGATAGAAGAAGAAGATAAAGAGACACATGTTGTGCTTCTAGATTCACTGCTACACGCGAAGAGTGACCAGAATGTGTTTAAGTACGACGAAAATTATAATGAAACCGAAGAAGAGTATGAGAGAACACGAAAAGAGATTCTTGGCGATGATGAGGAAGATGACAGTGAGGAATCGGATGACCAGGAAAAGACTGAAGAAAAAGGGGAACCAACAACGGTAGTCAAAGATATGACAGAATCGGAACTCCTCGAAACACAGAAGAAAGTTTATCTCACTGTGATGTCTTCACTTTCCCCAGACGAAGCTGTTCATAAGCTACTCAGACTTAACTTGAAAACCAGTAATCAACGAGATAACGACGAGGTAATAGTAGACATGATTATCAAATGTTGCTCGCAAGAAAAGACGTATTCCAAATTCTACGGTCAAATTGGGATCAAGTTGTGTCTGTTGGGGAAAAGTAAAAAGTTCCACGGTATATTTGTGAAGCTCTTCAAGTCCTACTACGGCGACATTGAGAAGTTTGAAACCAATTCACTAAGAAACTTGGGAAGGTTTTTTGGGTCGCTATTTGCGTCGGACTTGCTTTCCATAGAGCAAAGTTGGAACGACATACGATTGACGGAAAGAGACACCAACTCAGCGAGCAGGATCTTGTTGAAGTTCGTGTTCCAGGAGATGATCGAGGAGCTCGGAGTTGAAGAGGTGAAGAACCGAGTAATCAAGGACCGCTACATCAAGCCATTCATAAATGGAGTGTTTCCGGTGGTTGATGCCACTTGGGAGAATGGCGAGGATCTACGGTTTTCCATCAACTACTTTACAGCCATAGGGTTAGGTACATTGACAGAAGAGATGCGTCAGGTACTCGAAGACTTACCACCGCCGCCAGAAGACGACAGGGGTAGAAGCAGGAGCAGAAGCAGAAGAAACAGCCAATCCAGTTACTCCCGCAGTGGCAGCAGCAGGAGCTACTCGCGAAGCGTGTCTTATTCACGGTCACGGAGCCGTTCCCGGTCGTATTCACGGAGCCGGACACCGTCACGCGACCCCAAACGAAGACGGGCAGATTAGTGTGTAGGAGGGAGAGTAGGATAAAGCAAGAGTCGCGAGAAGAAGGCTTCAGCGTAACAGCAAGAGTCCGATTCAGTCAACTGTAAGAGTAGAAGACTTGAATGCATGTAGCAGTAAGAGTAATCAGTCAACCACCAAGAGTAGAATAAGAATTAGAAGTATATAACAGTAAGAGGAGTCCCATTCAGTCAACAACCAAGAGCAGAGTTAGAAGTATACAACAGTGAGAGGAGTCCCATTCAACTACCAGGAGTAGAAGCAGAATTAGAAGTATACAACAGTGAGAGCAGTCCCATTCAACCACCAAGAGTAGAATAAGAATTAGAAGTATACAACAGTGCGAGCAGTCTCATTCAGTCAAGCATATTGCTGCAAACTAATGCCAAACGCCATACTAAAAACAGTAGAAGAAGATTAGAAGTACACAACAGTAGAGTAGTCTCATTCAGCCAAGTACCAAGCGTAGAATAAGAATTAGAAGTATACAACAGTGCGTGCAGTCTCATTCAGTCAAGCATATTGCTGCAAACTAATGCCAAACGCCATACTAAAAACAGTAGAAGAAGATTAGAAGTACACAACAGTAGAGTAGTCTCATTCAGCCAAGTACCAAGCGTAGAATAAGAATTAGAAGTATACAACAGTGCGTGCAGTCTCATTCAGTCAAGCATATTGCTGCAAACTAATGCCAAACGCCATACTAAAAACAGTAGAAGAAGATTAGAAGTACACAACAGTAGAGTAGTCTCATTCAGCCAAGTACCAAGCGTAGAATAAGAATTAGAAGTATACAACAGTGCGAGCAGTCTCATTCAGTCAAGCATATTGCTGCAAACTAATGCCAAACGCCATACTAAAAACAGTAGAAGAAGATTACAAGTACACAACAATAAGATTAGTCCCATTCAGCCAACTACCAACAGTTAAAGACTACAACTACACACCAGCAACAGCATTCCCATCAAGCATCCTGTACTCCCAAACGCCAGCCTCGGGGTTTGCCTGCTCGGACTTATCGTGGCCGCCCCTCCACACCCTCCACAAAACAGCCGTGTCTGTTATGAAGTCATTTTGCAAGTCATCTCAGTGTGACTCGCGGGAAAAATGCTGGGCGGACAATTCCGGAACCGCGATGCGACCGTTCACGGTGCCATTTCCGCCCACTTTTGTATGGCAACACCCGCCCAAACTCGGCACACGCCTACACACGGCCCCCCACAGGCCCTACACCCGCTCACCGCCACCAGCAACACGACATATGGTGCAAAACACCCTGCCCCTGTCCCCACGGCTAGGGCGTGGAAATTAGCGCAGCGCGCACCTGCACACAGCACAAGAGCCAATTAGAAGAAAGTTGTTAGTAAAAAAAACTCATGATTGCCCGCAGGAAAAAATTTCAGAGTATAAATAGCGGAACAGATCCGAGTTTGGTGTTTGTTTGTTGGACCGCCAATTCCACACACACACAGTAATACACCACGATGCCAGCTCCATACGAAAAGGGTTCCGAAAAGAAGGGTGCCACCTTGTTCAAGACCAGATGTTTGCAATGCCACACCGTCGAGGAAGGTGGTCCCCACAAGGTTGGTCCTAACTTGCACGGTGTTTTCGGCAGAAAGTCCGGTAACGCTGTCGGCTACTCCTACACCGACGCCAACAAGAAGAAGGGTGTCACCTGGTCCGAGCAGACCATGTCCGACTACTTGGAAAACCCCAAGAAGTACATTCCCGGCACCAAGATGGCCTTTGGTGGTTTGAAGAAGCCTAAGGACAGAAACGACTTGGTCACCTATTTGGCTGCCGCCACCAAGTAAGCCGCCTGACCGCATGTGCATATACCGGCGGGGATTGCCTTCCGTTCCCGCTGGAAAGATATAGAGATTCTCGGCCTCTTTTTGTATTCCGACTTTTAGTTCAGATCGCGGTTTGTACCGCAGCCGCGATGCCATCTGTATATAGTGTTCTAGCACACTTTTGAAAACGTATTTATAATATACTTGATATACCATGTACTGTGTCTGTCGTCGCGGCGCTGGGTGGGCCTATTCCGGCGAGCCGCACGCACGTGCGCGGTCACGTGACCCGCCCGGATCTGCGTCGAATATCAGCCATGAAAAATGGGCCCCGAAACGGTACTGGCACCGGACCCCAGCGCAAACACAATGAACAACGCCAAGGTGCAGGTCGAGGTGGACCCCACCGAGGACACCGAGTGGAATGACATCTTGCGGGCGCACGGGATCATTCCCGAAAAGCCGCCGTCGCCCACGGCCCAGCTAGAAGAAGCGTTGGAGCAGGCCATAGTGCGCCAGCACGAAAACCGGCTCGAAAACAAGGACTTGGACGAGCTCGACGAGCTCGACGACTTGGAGGACGAGGAGTTCCTCGACTTCTACAAGCAGAAGCGCATGTCCGAGATGCAGGAGTTGCGCTCCCGGCAAAAGTACGGTGCGGTGTACCCCATTAACAAGCAGGAGTACGAAGCCGAAATCACCGAGGCGTCCAGGGACGCGTACGTGGTGGTGCACTTGACGTTGCAGTCGAGCGTGCAGAGCCGGTTGTTATCGGCACTTATGCGGCAGCTAGCGCCGAAGTTCTCCGAGATCAAATGGTGCGAAATTCCGGGCAACCGGTGCATCGAGAACTACCCGGAATCGAACTGCCCCACCCTCATCGTATACCACGGCACTCACGTGGTGAAGCAGTACGTCACCTTGACGGAGTTGGGCGGAAACGCCACCCGGCTCCAGGACGTGGAGCGGGTGCTTGTGGACGTGGAAGCCGTGCCCGGTTCCGATAAGCGTCTCGTGATCAATCACGAGGACGAGTACGAGGCCGAGGTCCGGAAAACGCGGTTTGTGAAGAAGTCCTTGCGCGGCAGCAATCTCAGCGACGACGATGACGATTACGAGTAGGCCGTTTTCGGCTGTGGGGGTTTTCCCGTGTGTTTGCAATTTGCAATTTTGAGTAGCACCGGTTTGGGGAAAACACCCAAAACAGACACCAGACACTTATATAGACCATATACACCCGCACATGCGCTCGCACATGAACACACCCACATATACGCCTGTACATAGGCCCTTTTCGGCTGTGGGGACAGTTTCCAGTCTGCTTGCAATTTGCAATTTTGTAGTAGCACCAGTTTGCGGAAAATACCCCAAAACAGACACCAGACACTTATATAGACCATGTAAACTCGCACACACACGCGCACATACACACCCACACATATACGCCTGTACGTAGGGCTTCTGCCCCGGCGCCGGCCCCGTTACCTGTAGCTGCAAAAAATGGGCTCCCCCTAACACACCCGCAAAATGCGGGCTAGTGACATTTTTCTCACCGCGAAAAGAATTTGTCTTCTGAGTTTCCGGTGCTGGACCGGTACTCACACTGTGCACCACAGAAACACCGGTACAGGCGTCCAGATCCGTACCGAGACCCCCACGACTCCACACCTGCACCCGGTGGAAGCTGCTGCCACCGTACATTTTTGGTCCCGCGGGCGTCACGAATAGCTGTTTGTGGCCCTGTTGAATTCTGATCTCACTTACTTTGCGCTGGTGGTCTGGAACTCCCCCTGTCTGCGACACAAACCCCATCTATTCCCGGCCCGGCCTGCGTCCAGGTAGATCCCGGCGCATTCCTGCTGAAACACGAAGTTTTGGCGCATTTGCTTTTGTTGTGTCATTTCCTGTTGGATTGCGCTCCATCTCGTCGCTTTCTTCCTTCATCGGCCCCCACCAGAGCCATCTTGCATCCCCGCTGTCTGGCGCCGCTACAACAGAGTTAGCGAGCAGCTGCAATGGCATCGTCACGAAAAACGACCCCCGGCACGTTACCCACGCCTCCGATCATGGAGATCAAGAATGGGCTCAATGGCAACTACGCCAACGGCCAGGCCAGCCATAGCCATCTCCACCATCAGAACCACCTCATTTCATCGTTCAGCAACTACATGGTGATACCTCCGTGTTCGCATTTAAAAACCGTGTTGGAAACAAAGGCCAAGGACACTTTGCTCATCACCTACAAACAGGCAGTGGCTCTCTCGCGGCCCATCACCAACGCCAATGTGTACATCAACAAGAAAGACGGCTCCAAAATCAACTACTCACTGTTGAACAACAGAAAGGTCCAGGCCTTGAAATGCACGGACTGTGCCAACAATAACTTCCAAAATACATTCATGTGCTTACAATGCCCCCATGTCGGCTGTTATTCCGGAGATAACAACTACCACGCCTACACGCACTACAAGCTAAGCAGCCACACATTTGCCATTGATTCATCCTCAGGCTTGTTGTTCTGTTTCCAGTGTGGCAACTACATCAACCATCCTGAACTAAACAGAATTAGACAGGAGGTCCTTTTGGACAGTCCTGCAGAAGAAAACGAACACCATTCCGACGAACAGCTTGATTCCATGGAAGGTAACTACACCTCGCCCAACCCCATGGCAATAACGGGACTAAAGGGGTTTATTAATTTGGGGGCAACATGTTTCATGAGTTCAATCTTGCAGACTTTTATTCACAATCCCATCTTGAAGTATCAGTTTTTCAATAACGACTTTCATTACTTCAATTGTGAAAAGAGACACTATGTCAATCCCGATGACGATATAATGGTTGATGAGAATAGTGCCTGCATAACTTGTAGTATTGATAACATTTTTCAACTATTTTACACTTCAAGTTCAAACGAAGGTTACGGTATGACCAATTTATTGGCTACGGCATGGTACAAGAACAAATCATTGGCTGGTTTCCAAGAGCAGGACGCTCACGAATTTTGGCAATTTATTTTGAATGAATTCCATTCGGATCACGAGAGGGTGTTGAGAAATTCAACCTCAGAGGACGAACTGTTGATCCTTAATGACAACAAGTGTCAATGTATAACCCATACCACATTCTCAGGAGAATTACAGAGTTCTATTAAGTGCTTAGCTTGTGAAACTATCACTACCACGATTGATCCAATGGTAGATCTTTCCCTAGAAATTAATCATCTCAAAAATTCAATTCATTCACAACAAGAGATTGATCTCTATGATTGCTTAGACTTGTTTACATCAGAGGAAAAATTAGACGTCAAATACTCATGTCGGTCTTGTGGAGAGAGAACAAGAGCTATCAAATCGTTGAAGTTAAAACGGCTCCCTCCTGTTTTGTCAATTCAATTAAAGAGATTCAAGCATAACTCATCTAACGATACCTCGTCGAAAATAGAGGATGCAGTTCAAATCCCTCTTTATTTAAACTTGACCAAGTATTGCGTCAAAAGGGAATCAGCGGAAATAGACGGTGACAAATTCTATGAATTATTTGCTTTGGTGTGCCATATAGGTTCGGTTAATACAGGACACTACATTGTCTTAATCAAGAATAGACAGGGCGAATGGTTCAAATTTGACGATAGCATCATCACAATGGTCACTCCTGAAGAAGTCCAGAAAACGAATGCATATTTATTATTCTATATTACTCGGAAGATTTAGTTTTGGCATAATAATACATTATTATACAGTAAGGGGCTTGTGGAGCTTATATAGTAGCAATATATGATACACTCGGCTGTAATATACGTCATAGAGATCAAACCAATTTTCCTAATCGAGAAAAATGCAAGTTGGAGCTAAATTAGGCGATTGGGACTATTAGATGCAGTTATTTCCATATACAGAGCTACAACCCTAACAATTAACCAAATTAGAACACCATTAATAGAACTAAAGTGGTGGTTGTTACGTAGAGGTGGGCATTAGCAAACGAAAATTTAGCAACTACCATAGTTGGTTCACAAAGAGTCGAAGGAGGTAGGGATAATGAGTGATTTATTTCTCAGTATGTAGAAATTATGATGAATATGATCGCAGACATAATTCGCAGGGGTCAGCGCGATTGTCAACTAGTGAGTAAGATTCCCTTGCGTAGCATAGCACCGTTCTGTAAGATTGAAATGAGTGGTTATTATTTATCTACTTCAATATAAGAGTTAGACCTACCACATGCAAACAAATTTAACACATTTCACTCAGAAGAAAAAAAGAGGAGATACGTGTATCATAAGAAAGGACACGATGCACTAGCTAGTACTGGTATTATAGAACCCGAGTGTTCGAAATAATCGAACTTCGGTATAGAAGTTAAATGTATAATGACTGAAATTTTCACCGTAGAGAAATAGCAAATCGATTTCATTCGGTTAGACAGGAAACTAAAGCATTTAGGTTCTTCCATATTTTTTATTGTTGCACAGTGATCCCTGATCTTATCATCACTATTGCCTAAAACGGAAAATTAATTGAAAACGGTTGGCTTTTAATTTTTTTTTCTATTCGATTTGAGATCGTAAAATTCTAGAACTGAATATCAGTTGATTCCATTTAGATTATTCCACGACATAAAGGACTGGTTCTTGAATTAAGCTTTGGCTAGTAAATTAACTAGAACGAAACCTCTAACTGGTATCAGATGGTCATTGGTATAGTTTTACTTCGGTTGGGGTATCACATCGTGGTGCCCCATACACACGATTTGACATTAAATCAGCCTCTATTTTGATGCAATACGAACTTTTAGGATATTTTCAGTATCAATTTCATATTGTTTCCACCAGTTGGTACTTGACAACACCCTTTGCAACTGCTAGATACAACATTCTCGGTTTACCGAAAGGAGCCTCAAATCTCATGTGGATACACATCACCATCTTCTTAATTTAATTTCTAATTTATATATATACGCTTAAATATCCAGTTCAAGTTGTTATAATGCCTTCCCCAATATTATTGATAGTTGTTGAATTCATTAATTTAGCCAGTTAGCGTCCCTTCCTTGTATTATACCCTTCACTCCTTTTTGTTCGAATTTACCACTTGCTATCTGGAAAAATGTTGTTTTATCCTGTACTTCTTTCTTTATTTTCAACTGTTCCATTAATATTCAGTCATCCGATCCAGCAAATTGACAGAAGAGCCGGACAAGTTGTTACTTCAGGAACTGCGTACAACGCTGCCTTAGGGGTAACTTGGTCCAGCTTTTGGAATTCGGCCCAGAACGCGTGGAATGAAAATGATCAATCATGTTCTGGAGCGGGTTACTCTTCTCCAGTTGTCTGGGATGTTTCAGTTGCTTCTAAAGTTATTGTTGACTCTGGAAATACTCAACAAATTCAACTCGTCGTTAATGATATTTTGCAATATCAAAATCCACAGGGTTTTTTCTCTGCAAGTACTGCAAAAGATAACGACGTTTACCTTGACGATGATTCCCAAGTAGCTTGGGTGTTGATAGGCGCTTATCAAGCCCTCGGTAATCAAGAATACTTAACGGCTGCCCAGACTTTATTAAATAATATTATGGGGCAATGGAACTCACAACTGGGTGGTGTCAACGAGCACTTAAACTCTGGAGATTATGTTGCATCAATCTCTACTTTGGAAGCCGCTTTAGCGGCAGTTAAATTGAATGAGGTTGCTCCAGATCAAAATTTAGTTTCGTTTGCTGACAATTGTGTTAATTGGATCTACCAGAACTTGCAAGATCCTAACGATCATTTGATTTATGATGGTTTAACCCCTTCTAATGGTAATGTTAATGATGGAAAATTAACATATACCGTTGGCGTTTTGATCTCAACATTGGCATACTTGAACAAGATTACAGGTCAATCGACTTACATTGATCAGGCAATAACAGTAGCCAATGCTGCCATCAATCCTAAAGGTGCATTTTATACCGCCGAAGGATATTGGAACAATCAAATACAATACGTTGAGCTTTTATTTGCTGGTTTTGGTGATTTGTTGAATATTGGGACTGCCACTACATCCGAGCAACAAACAGCTTTCAATACATATGCACAAGAGGTTTACAAGCAAGGAAGTTATATTTACAATTTCTTTCAGGTTGATAATAGTGGTACTTACATTGATTCGGTTTTCACCACAAGCCAGGGAATCTATGACAAGTATGTCAGTGCATTTCCAAACACTGGTGAATTTTCTCCTGATAATTCAAGCTTTTGCGGCGGGACCGTGGGTAGTTCTGTTAAGACTTCATTATTAGATCAAGCCTCTGCAGCAGAGATCTTTTATCAACTTTCTAGAATCTCTTGAACTTACTTACAAAGATTTCAATTAATTAAAATCTTTTTTGATACCCCTTTTTTTCTTTCCATAGCTTCGTTTCTTTTACTTTTGTTACATGCTCTTAAAAATTCTCTTTAATAAACAAATAATTTCGTATTAAAATATAACCTGAAGAAATGAAATCAAAAGTGGTATCAATATATAAAATCATGAACTTTTTAAATTTAATGTTTGTGCACTGTATGGCACAAACAAAATTAGAAATTGAAAGTTTTAAAAATCATCAGCTTTAATGTTAGCCTTTTCACACATTTGTCTGAATAAACCATTAGATTCAAACAATTGGCTTGGTGCACCTTTTTCGACAATTCTTCCCTTGTCCATCACAATTATTCTATCATAATGCAAAATTGTCTTCAATCTATGAGCAATACATAAAATTGAACATTGTCTGAACTCATTGGTGATTGTTTCTTGGATTCTAGAGTCGGTCTCAAAGTCAACCGACGATGTAGCTTCATCTAAAATCAAAATCTTGGAATTACGAACCAATGATCTGGCCAAGGCAATCAATTGTCTTTCACCCAAAGAAAAGTTAATACCATCTTCGTCAACTAATTGATCAAGATGGAACTTGTGCAAATCATCATAACCCATCTTATTCTTAGGATCATATTTGGTGCTTTTGACCAATTCAATTGACAGATAATCTAATAAACCAGATCTTCTTAAGGCATCCAAAAGTACATCATCCCCATAAGATTCAAAAGGATCTAAATTCTTTCTGATAGTACCTTGGAATAAGACTGGATCTTGAGGGATAATTGATAAAGCAGATCTCAAATCATGTAACCCCATTTTGGAAATATCCAAACCGTCAATAGTAATCGAGCCCTTTTCTAATTCTGTTAATCTGTATAAAGCAGTCATTATTGAAGATTTACCAGCACCGGTTCTACCACAAATACCAACTTTTTCACCAGGATAAATGTTCAAGGTGAAATCCTTCAAAACCAAAGGTAAGTTGTCTCTGTATCTTAATCCAACATTCTTGAATTCAATGTAACCAGATGGAGGCCATTCTGCTGGAGGTTGACATTCCGGTTTAAGATATGCAGATTCTTGTGGAAGGTTGAAAGCATACTCGTGTAATCTTTCTACAGAATTCATCTCATTTTCAACCTGAGTCATCGATCTAACAGTCAAAGCCAATAACCCAACGATTTGAATGACATAGTTAAGTAACAAGCCAGTCGATGAAGCACTAATTTCAAACTGCTCAGTGATGCATAACATGCAAATGATCAAAGCAAACAGACAAGCAATCATATCTAAATGAACACATAACCATCTTTGAGTGGCAATTGACAAGTAATAAGCTTCATTCATTTTATTTATGAACAAGTCATTCTTTTTAATGAAATCGTTTTCAGCACGAAATGATTTAATGGTGGACATACCGGTCAAGGTTTCATTGAAATTGTTATAGACCAATGATCTTTGCGTTGCTTCTAATCTTTTGAGTTCACGGGATGATCCTTGATAAAAGTTAGCCAAGAAAGTAAAGCCTATTCCTAAGAATGGAACTGCAACAGCAAACCAAGGCAAGTAGCAAATACACAAGATAATGATACCAATAATGGTGGCCAATGGGAAAATGAATAATCTCAATTGTTCACCAATTTCATTGTCTAAGGAGTCAGTATCCTTTGTAAATCTGTTCAAAATCCGCCCAATAGGAGTAGTATCCATGAAGCTCATTGGTGCATGTAAAACTTTGTCAACTGCTCTAACATTCAAAGTCTCAGCTGACCTGTTATTCATGTACGCTAACATTGTGAACTCTATAGCAGTGAAAACAACAGTCAAACCTGCAAATCCGACATAAAGGGCAATATAGAAATGATCTGATTTACCTGAAAACTTCTTCTCCATCCAGAATGACAACCATGTGTTAGTGAAAACCTGGCAGAAAGTAGCTAAAGCAACCAAGAAGATAAAAATAGGACCAGCAGTCCATCCAAAGATACCTGACCCTAATTGAATATATTTTTTGTAAACATCCCATGAAATAGCATTGGTTGCTCTTTCTTCTTCAGTGGTTGTTCTACCTGTCAAATCGGACTGTTCAAGCATTGAACGCTTTCTTGATAATCTTAACTCGGCGGCTTCGTCTTCTTCCATTGCGTTATTAGCGGTAGAATTCAAGTTGTAGTCACTGTTGTTCGTGGACTCTGCATCAGAATCTCTATCAAAATAAATCAACTTCTGAAAATTTTCGTTTCTGCAAATGAGTTCTGTCACTGTTCCAACATCGATTGATCCATCACCATTCAAAAATACAATCCTGTCAGCCGATTCTAAAATTCCTAATTGATGTGTAGCCAAAATAATTGTTTTGTCACTCAATAAACCTTTGAATAAACGATTAACAATGTGCTTCCCAACTCTAGAATCAACTGCACTTATAACATCATCAAAAAGGAGAATTTCGGCGTCAGTGTAACAAGCCCTAGCTAAATTGATTCTTGCTTTTTGACCACCAGACAAAGTGATACCACGTTCACCGATTTCAGTACGATCGCCTGCTGGCAACATGTCAATATCATCTTCTAGAGCACAAGCATTCATAACCTGGTGATACTTTTCGTGATCAAATGGTTTACCAAAAAGAATATTCTCTCTAACACTTGCATTTTGAATCCAAGGAGCAGAACACAACAATAAATCTTCGTAAACCTTAAGCTTTCCAACAGTTGGATTATTCAACTTCATAAAGCCAGACATCGCATTCAAAAGTGAAGTTTTACCTGTCCCAATTGCACCAGTAACAATAATGAATTCATTCTTCTTGATTGAAAGATTAATATTCATTAAACCTGGAAATTGTTCGTTGGAATTAGACTCAACAGAAGCGACGGAATGCAAATAGTTTTGTTTAGAATGACTAGGTGAATGCTTTTCAGAAAAAATTGAAGCAGATTCTGATTCGATTCGTTTTTCTTCATCAACTAATACTTCCTTCTTTCCCCGAATTTGTTCCTTTTTCTTCTTCTCCTTCTTCTTCTTTTTAGCATCCTCGCTTAAATCCCATAAACTTGTGTCTAACTCATCATGGAAGGATTCCCAAATGAAATCAGCATTTTTAATTTCAAGTACTGTATCTTCGTCGTCTTCTGAATCGTATTCATCGTAATCATAATTTGTAGATCTGGAATTGTCGTTTTCCATCTGAGTCGATTCATATCTTTTTTGATGCTTGAATTCAAAGCCTTCCTCCGATGCACCACCAATGAAATAGTTATTATTTGTAAGTGGATGGTTCATCTTTTCAGATAATTCGTCATTCAACTCTTCTGCACTTAAATAATCCTTGCATCTTGCAAACCCAATAAGGGCGTCAGCACCTGTGGCTAATGCAATTGGTAATAACATAATAGCCTGAGCCAAAATTGCAAATAATGATAATGAACTAAAAACCTTACCTGGTGATTTGACGTTATTGGTTGCCCACATAGTAACAAAAGAAACCATGGAAGTTAATGTAGGTAAAGTTACCGCATATGCCGTGATAAAGTTTCTTAATACTTTGATGGTAAAAAGATACTTCATCTCCTTTTCTCTAATTTTAGTTATGTTCATTCTGTAAGCTAATTCCCAAGCATAGAATTTAATAACTTTCAAATTAGTCAAAGCTTCCCTCATTAAACTGATTCTTTCATCTGTGTATTTTACCACTGTTTCTCTAGTGACGAAGAGCTTCTTAGTCAAAATAACACAGATGACCAACGAAACGACAAACAAACCGATACCAACTAACGAGCAAACACCAATATTGGTTAAAAGCAATGCAATAGCAATTATAATTGGAATAGGAAAGCAAACAACTAAAGGTTGGAAGCCTATGGCTAAATCGATTCTGGCCAAATCAGTTGACATCAATGAAGTGACTCTACCAATTGGAAACAAGTATCTTGACTTGGCACTTAAATCAAATGACTTCAATAATAATGCTTTTGTCAAAATTGCTTTAGATTGAGCTCCTGTGATCATAGCAGTATGAAAAAAGTGATTCAATAACAATCCATTAAAGAAGATTAAAACAACGGAAGCTAAAGTATAAGCAATACCTTTATTGTAAGTTGTTTCCAAACCAAAATATCTGTATTCCACGTAATCAATCAATCTTCGGGTTATCAAAGGTGACAAAGACTGAACACAGAACGATAAGGCCAAGAATGCACAACTGAAACTGTATTGCCATTTGAATGTTAAAAATAATGCATATGGGACTGCCCATACTGGCCACTTAAAGTCATCTAAATTTTTGTGCTTCTTTAAATGCTTCTTCTCCCCCTTATGTAAAATCAATTTCATGTGTTCAGCCCAAACATCATGCATATGTTCAACAGTGAGATCAGGAGTCAAAACCCACAAATCATTTGGTTGCAATGTTCTTTTGTATCCACGTACTAATATTGGCCATAACCACCAAAACATTAATTTGTAAATAATATTAGCCAGTTTAAATGCATAAAACTCACGTTCGGTGTCTAATGGAACAGGGTCCACTTTTCTTGAGAAAGCAAATGAAAACCAACGCTTCTCATTTTGTAACAACGGTTGGGCTTCCAAATTTGAGACATTAATTTTAACATTGGCATTTTTAGTTTCTTTCTCTAAATTAGTCTGTGACAGTATAACATTGGAATGACTGGGAATTACTGATTCTTCACCAACTCTTGATATTTGTGAATTTATTCTGTCATATGGATTAAAGGGCTTGTCTTGATCCGCATTATTTCTGTTTCCTGGCTTTGATTTTCTTTTTGAACCTCTTTTCTTGCGTCTTGGTGGCTGTTGTTGATAAATGTTGCTCTCAGTGTAGTCCACATAGGTGACAGTTGTATCTGAATTATTGGATGGCAGTGATTCTAATAAATTATTATTCATGAAGTTGGAGTTATATGATCCTCTGTTATTATAGGCTCTTTGTATATATGTTTGGTATGCTGGCGAATTTGGTAATTCAGGAGACAGTGATCTTTCATAATTATCATTATCTTCGACATCTCCTTCTTCAACAAACGAGTCACGAACTTGTCTGTTGTAAATGTGATTTCCCATGGTAGTTATAAATGCGTCTTCTATTTTTTAGTGCTAGTGTGACAATTAGTGGGGGGTGGGGGGAATATATCGTTTTTTTCGCTACCTGCAATTAAGGGTATAAAAAATATATCAGGGGTGGGTATATGTCTCTAGTTGCTGTGTATTATAGTGTCTAGCGGTTGGATAGTGGGCTAACAACCTGCTGGTTTTATGTGAGTTATGATATAAATGAAATATTGGAAAAGTGAAACTGAAAGTTAGGGTATAAAAGGGCCGTTACAAATTATGACCTGGCCTGTGATGGGGATGGCGGTAGTTGAAGTGTTGAAGTGTTGAAGTCCACTAATATCGTTTGAACAGAAAAGCACTACTGACAAGAAAAGGAGTGAACAACTCTAATTTACAAAAATTCAAACATTGACAGATGGCATCATATTTATTTGTCCTTATACAAAGAGGTAGACAGTATATTAATTTAATTAAGAAATTCCCTAGATAGGAAGGCGAAAAAAAATTTTATTTTGTGGGATTTACTGTATTTCACTCCGAATGGAAAACTGCAAACTGCGATATACAGTTACTAGGGTGGTATAGCTGATATAATTCATAATCGCTTTAAGGTTTACTCACAGGCTTGTTGTAATATGGGGTATGATGCACTCTAAAGTTTACTTGCCCCAATATCATAACGGTTGATAGATCCTCCACCTTTGCTTGCATTGTCTGTTTTGGCTGACTGGTGGACTTTCACTATTGCAGCTTCCTGATGAAATACCCCCCGTTTCATAGAGTATGTTGCTCATAGATGCCACCATAGGTAAGAATAGGTCAGATGGCACGGGTTAGCTATGTAGGACGAGTGACACACATACTTCTCTTGCTCTCACCCCACATTTATCCATTTCTTCCGGGACAGGGCGATTATTCTCCTTTTTCTTAGTATCAACTGACCATTCGAACAATAAGATAAAAGTATATTTCTGAAGGTGAGTTGAAGCAGATGTTCCCCCGCACCCATAGGATTATTTTCTTTCATCTGATATTTAAAATTTCCTCATTCTGAGATTGTTGCAAATCGAGGATTTTGTCTATGTGCAGGATCTAACCAGAAGCGGCAATAATTAGTGAGGCAAGTTTCATGTCCAAGTACGGTAATTATGTCAAACCGTCTCGTATCTTGCAATTCTTGTCGGACACGGTGGACTCTGCATTGTTGGAGACTTCGAGGACAAATAAGGGAACTCGTCAAACGACTTAATACACTGGTTTAGGCGCGGCAATGGTGTCCCCACTTCTAAACCTGCATTTCTCGCTTACATTCGTTTAGTAGTTCATACATGGTAGCGCTACTGATTATCACTGATCATCTGTGACTAATACTACCACCTATCGCTGAGAAACAATGCTTTCAAGTTATTCTATAGTGACTCTGATGTAACACTCACCTCTACGACCACGAACGAGTCTATTCTCATGTACTTAGTATCAAGGCTTTACTTCTCGACAAGGCTTGACTTCTTGGAAAGGCTTTACTGCCTGCAGTAGTGTAAGCCATAAAAAAGTACCATCTTTAGCAACAGCCACTGCTATATCCAATGCTTAAACACTTCCTTTTTTCCAATGAGAGGCAGGTGGTCTTACCTGTATTGCAGGTGTAGTAAATCAATTTATCATGCAACCTCGGGGTCAGCTTCGGTAACTCTAGTTCATACCCTTTCAAAGCTCAACCGAAGGTCGTACAGATATTCATTTCATTTCACGTGATTACTAGTGAGGATAATCCAAATAAGCCACTAAATGCCACATAGTAACCGACATTTGTAGCAAGAACAAGCTTAATGGTTTAAACCCGATATGCAAATGCCGTATCCATTCCCGCATTTTGCGGAACATAGTACAACAATTATAGGAGATTATACAATACACAGAGTAAAAAGCATACTTAACGTAAAAGCAACTACGTTTCCTTGCCTAAAGTCTACCTATAGTATCATCTAGGTATTATGATTAAGGTGGCCCTTTACTACACCAGCTGGACAGAGCACCAAAGGTTGGGCTGAGTTAGCTATTAGTATTAATGCTCAATTACATCTGATAACGACCTTACGAAAATAGGTTGCCACACGACTCTAAACATTCCTGTATACAGCAGGCTCGTTGCTAAAGACAATATTGTACCCAGGGTATTAGATTAAGACTATACCAGGAGAAGTAATCATGTCACAAGCACGGAGTATAGCTGTGTATCTTGAGAATCCTGTTAAGTACGACTATCAGCCGCTAATTAAAGATGTGCTTGATGGCGAATTGGTCCGTCGCATCACGCTTTATATAAAAGTAGCCATAACTTCATCGTACCAGCTCAACTTGCTACTATCCAAATACTACAGTATCACAAGGAAACTTGCCACTACGTGCCGACATAAATACGGCTATGACCTTGAAATTGATGTCATATTCAACCAGGATCTTGTCATTGAATTGTTGAATCGGTTTGACAACATTTATATAAATGACACTGCCCTATATGAGGGACCAAACGATAACCCCGACACGATACAAAACAAAACGGTAACGCTACATTCACTGATATCACCAATAGATTCCAAAAGCGAAACCTTTGTTCCAGAATCGACTTTTCCTCAAAGTTTCTTCACAACTGTTGCAGTGGGAGGCACATTTGACCATCTCCATGATGGACATAAGATTTTGATTTCAATGGCATTTTTCTTGACCAAAAAGCTCTTAATCATTGGAGTTACTGGGCCAGAATTGTTACAAAAGAAAAAGTTTCAAGACGAAATTGAAGCTTTTGATGTGAGAATGCATTCAGTGTTAAATTTTTTGGCTTTATTGAGCCCAAAAAATGACAAGCTGTTCAACGTTTACAAAATAGCAGACGTATGCGGACCGACTGGATATGTATCCGAGATTGATGCATTAGTGGTTAGTGCTGAGACTGCCTCTGGTGGTGAATTTGTAAACGCGTTTAGAGAAAAGGAAGGTTTGAGCCAATTGGAAGTAGTGGCTGTGGATGTCATAGGCTCCGAGGAAGGCAATAAAGATAACAATTGGCTGGGCAAAATTAGTTCGACTGATATTAGACAGCAGAAGCATGATATGCAAAAGAGTAGTTAGTTTGATTTTCCATAGATTACATGAATGAATGGCTGAAAGAGGGGTCGCATAAAATTCTCAATCCATGTAAATTTACTTACAATTATTCACTAAACTGAACGATCTGTACATATCAAACCATTTAATAACCGTATCACTTGATCGAAATTCCCTTGTCAAACTGGCCCTGGCGCCGTGGAGACCGGTCTGGATGGTCCAAAGCAAGCGATAACGGGGACTTCCCTATCTCATCAAACAACACAAGATCATTATTGTCGCTGACGATATACGATCCTTTGTCATGATTATCAGCCAAGGCAAAACGGATCTTGTCAAAAGCCTGTATTCCTAGACCTAACTTCTTTCTTAATCTCTCTTTCAGTTCGCTGAATTTCTCATCCGGGAATACGGCAAATATAAATGGAATACCATGGTGATAGGTACTGTTCTTATAAAAGTGGAAAGCTGTCATTAAATTGAGGTTCTTGCTGAGTTTCCGCGACAACAAGAATTCCTCCTTCGTGAATTCGTTATCAAACTCGTCCACATTTACCGTTTCATCTACATATCTTTTGATCATATCATGACTAGTCAAAATCTCCACTTCTGAGGGGAAGACACCTGCGTACAAATCAATTCCTTCTTGCAAATCTTCAATTGGTTTGTCAAACTTGATCAAATCGTGGTATGAGTGGTTGTTGCCCGCCCACACCAAAATGTGCTTGTAATCTTTAGCGGGGCAATTAACTTTATTAAGCAATTTGCTAATAAGGTCACGAACTGACCCATTTCTTGGGACTAACAACTCAAATACCTGATACTGCAAGAGACTCGTCAACCAATGAATTTTTATTGACTTCAAGTTCTCGTAGTCTTTCAATTTGATATTGAGTAACTCATACTCAAACGAAATTATCTGATTCACTGGCACTGTTTTAGGCAAAAATGTAGATAAGTGGTGCGAAGATTTCAATGGATATCTCTGTCCTTGATTGTTAAGCACAAATATACGCAAGTATGTAGGATCCACATTGGGGCCTAATCTGGAGGCAATTTCTTCAGCTAACTCTTGGTAGGTGAATAAGGTTGAGATCCAAAAATCGAATGACTTGCTGATGCGCTTTGCAGCTTCTATCTGCTTGATCGTGGATATGTCATCTACATTTTCAGCATCAGAACCTTCTACTTCATTTGCATTCTCATTATTGTTTGAATTTCCATTTCCATTCTTATTTTCTTCAACAACAAAGTCACTGTCTTCTTCATCAATGTCAGCCTTGAATGGCTTTACTTGGATATGGATCCTTGTTAACATAAACTTATAGTATTCTCTGAGATCTTTAAATTTCTTATTTCCGGCTAATTCACCAACATTTGCCACTTGCACGGTGATGATATCACCGTTACTTAATTCATGCTTCTCAAAGGTTAATGAAGTATCGATTTTTTCAATCTTAGCTGGCGATAATTCTTCAAACAATTGTAAAGCGGTATTTTCATCAAAATTCAAAAGTCTATTAATAGACTTAAGTATCTTTGAGATGACCGTATCCTTCGAAATAACAATATGCGACAATGTTCTAATTTCTTGGGATATTGGATCAAAATACTTGATGAATATGATGATATGGTTAGAATGCTCGTAAATCAGATTGAATTTCAAGTCTGGTGATAAATTAGTACCAATATCATTAATTTTCTTAAACACTTGATCAAATGTGAAATCTTTAGGCTGGATAACTTCAGTTAACTCCAGAACTGCGTTAATATTGGTGATGTCCTTATTAACCTCTTCCACGTAGAATAAAAACTCATCAAACTTGCGGTTGAATGACTTAAAGTATACTGAGTTTATTGTTCCTTCGCGATTTTCTTCAACCACTTCTGAATCAACTCTGTTGGTATGATTATTTCTGTGGCAAACTATGATTAATCTAAAAGGTAAATCCTTGTCATCTTCCACTATATGGTCTTCATTTTCATCAAAGTACTTTAACTTCTTGCCAATTAACGTGTACAAAGAATAGTATGGGTCATCCTTTTTCACCTTAAATGTAATTGGATCACATTCAGTGCCCACTAACGATTCATCACAAAATTTGGGTAATGTAGGATCCAAACAAAGATCAAATCCTATGTGACTGTTAATAGTAGAAGACGTGATGAATTTAGTGTTTGTATAGTATAAAGCCTCCTGCTTTAAGCGTTCGAGTCTTTCACGCTCTTCAATCTCTTCTTCAATTTGTTTAGGAATATGCTGAGGAATAGCGTCTAATAACATATTGTCATCCTCTGGCAATATCTCACTCAAATGCGACTCCCGGTAGTATACCAACATATACGCAGAAGTGACTCTTCTCATGAGGTTTTCTTGCTGCTCAAGGCGCGAAAGCTTCGCAAATTCCTCAGAACTTAACTCGTTGGCACCAAAATTCTCTTGGAAAACCTGTGTTTTGGTTGCCTTCCAAACTTTATCGTCATCGAAGCGGAGCCAAACATTATCATTTGCATTTGGCTTTATCATAGCGTAGTAGTGGCCATTCGAAATGCTGCCCTGATGTACCAAAACACCATGCAACTTATAAGTCCAATTTTGATCTCTGAATTCGAGTGGCAAGTCTTCATCTAAAAATGGTTTCAAGTCAATACTATCGGGAAATTCGTAGAAATCGTCAATCTTCACTAAATCATCTACCATAAAATCGTATTCAAAACGCTTTAACTGAAGATGCAATACAGGAGGAAAAGATTCGAAGACAACCCCTTTTTTTGCATCCTGATAGCCAAAATCATCACCTGCCTGGTATTTGTTCTCTCCATCTAACATTTCTATTTCAATGTAATTCTTGAATGATTCCTGGAGATTTCTGAAACCTCTCACATTAAGTTGAATGTCCCAGAAATCTTCGACTCTCGACGACTCATAGGGAACATTCACGCATTTAATGTAAGATTTCATTTTACCAACGAATATATCGTTTAGATTACCTTCGATTTCTGAACCTTTCATAGCGGTTTCCAATCTGTCCATGAGAATACGGTTCAATTCCTGTACATCGTGTTGAGTGAATGCATCAGAGCTGTCCCAACCAAACGATTTGGTCAATTCCAAAGTGCCAACAGGGTCATTGGATGTGGACAAAAGATAAAATATTCTCTGAAGCGACAAAGGAACTGTTGGAACTGTCTGCTTGGAAGATGATGATGAAGCTGTACCGGAGGAACTGTTGTTAGCGGTAGGAATTTGGTACACCAACTTCCTAAATATCTTGGTGGTGAAATAGCTTTGCAACAACGAGTTAAGATAACACGTAGCTCCTTGGTTGTTCAAGCCAACAAACCCAGCATTTTTCTTAGAATCGTAGTCCACGAAATTGTGCCACAATACACCAGTAGAAGAATCGTCAATCACTCTTACATATCCAGTAATGTTGAGTTGATTATTCTCCAAAATTGCGTGTAATTGGTTACCAATTCTAGGGTTAGAAGACGAGGCCAATTGCTTGTGATCAATAAGCGAACTGAACCCCCAATCAGTTTCGGTCTTACTGAATCTGTGATGTGACCCACTGGGCAAATGGCTTGCTGGATGCACAGGGTTCCAAATATCAAGCCCAAACTGAGCACATACATACCAATCATCTATGGCAGCATCATTTTCTTCATCTTCCTCCTCAACAATAGGATGAGGTTCCATGTAAAGCGATATCAGATTGTTTTGGTTGTTACCTCTAGGAAATAGCAAGATATTCCACCTAAAGCCACCACATTCAAAAGTGGGCGATCTGACCTTTTCCTCCTTCAAAGAAGACCACTCCTTGATTTCCCACACATAATGTGCTTCGGCCTTTACAGGATAATCTGGAATTGGTTTCATTAAACGCGCCGCAGTAGCTTTGAAGTCGTTGGCCAATGGAATCGAACTCACGGCTGTCTTTGCAGAAGCTGCGACCGGCTTTTTGTCCAAAATGACCAAATCTTCATCATCATCATCAATTTGGTCTTCATCATCGTCCTCGTCTTCATCGTCGTCTTCGTCCTCAATCTCGGCGATTTCGACGTCATCTGGGGGCGCGGGGCGTCTTCTTTTGGTGCCACCGGAGACATCAGTGCCTGAACCGGCGTATTCTTCCTCCGAATCGTCAATAACAATCTCATCCGCCACAGAACCACTGTTGCTATTTTCGTTTGCGGCATCATTAGTGTTGTGGCCATTTTCTTGCTCTATTTCCATCGAATCGTCCTGTTCAACAGGTAATTCGTGCGAGGCAGATACCATACTATGTGAGTTTTGACTATGAACAATGTTGTCGGAGACAATAAATGAGGTTAGATGTTGTGTTTGCCGCTGAAAACGGGATAGGGGGTGGTTTCAGTGGTGGAAAGCAGGCCAAAAAATGCCAAAGTTCAGCTGTAGTTGCTCAATTATAGTGCAGATGTGGACTATTATTGCTTGCAAAGCTTGTTGTTGTGCCTATCAGTGAATTATTCGAATGATTGGGCGTGCAATGGCTGTGCACAGCAAATAGCAGTTTCACTATGTTCGCTGCTCGTGGGGATGCAGAAAACAGGAATGGATGGGCTCAAGCGTGTAATCAAAACCAGTAGCAGCCGCAGAGTACCTCTACTATGGTTCGTAAACTGTAAATCCCTGTGTTTTAGTACGGAAGGGACCAATTGCAGACCTTTTAACGTGCTTTGGGTGCTTATTAAGGTAGAGGAATCGAAATTAGAGTTTTGATTTGGGAGTGTGCGCGGCATGGGTGTTGGTGGTGGAAGTTCAGTATTGCGTCATGGATGTTTCATGAAAACAGCCATATGCACCGTCAATTTGCAACCGCACACGAAGGAGTCGACTCATTCTCAGATTTGGTGGGTGTTGGCTTGGTTTTAAGTCGTGCTCCAACCCGCCATGGCGGAGTTTGGGGTTACCCAACACGGTTCCCGAGTGGTATCCTGCACATTGAGGGGTCGTGCGCCGAATCCAACAACCACCGAGTATGTCGGATTAGCAGTCCGACGGTACCCCACCTTTCTTATTTTGGTGTCTCCACAAACGATGCCCAGTGCCGATCCTCACTATCCCGATGTGGTGGCCGGCGCTACAGCCCACGATTATAGCTATATCAAACGCGTGGTCGTGTGTTTTTGCCAAGTATGTGGTCGGCTGAATTAGGCCGATTTGCATCCGGCCGGAAACCCCACCTTTCCGAGACGCAGCCGCAGACACAAATTACAAATTGCCACTTGTAGACACCAGAGTTGCAGATGGTGTAGTGTAATCAAGTAGATAACTGTGCCCAGCCAATGGATGAACGGAGTTCTAGACAAAGGCGGACGGGCCTCCTGGAAACTCCGACTCCGTGGAACAGAAATAGGGTTTGTAGGGTGTGGTTACTTAGGGCTGAGATCCTTGTAGCCGGCGCTGCAGATGTGTCCCGGAGTGTACTTTCCAGTAATGTACCCCTCAAGGAAGAGCTTTTGTAATTCTACCATCTTTTTGTAGTTCTAATCTTCGCGGGCCCTCCTTATGCTACTGCAATTAATTGTGTACTGTCGTGTTTATACGCAAAGAGTGTTCATATGGGTTTGTACCACGTATCTACAGCTCCACAAGCACTGGCAGCCAGACGCCGCATTGAATACGGGTGAATTTGGCACATCCAGGAATAAGACTACAATTATGCTCTTACTATTATTCTTGCTAATATTATTTTTTTTATTATTTTTCATTTTTCTTTTGTGGGGAGGGGTTTTCTTGAGGGGCCATACCGAGAGTGGACTTTTTCATAACCAACTTCTTTTATCAACCCCTAGAAATCCCAAATTACGCTGGAAACACTGTGCCACTACTATACTAAGCGCCATGATAAACAAGCTGTCCGGTGCTGCAAGCAGTCAGCGTAAAAAGATCTCCAAAGCATGCGATATATGTAAAAGACGCAAGATGAAGGTAAGTTGGCATACTTTTTCTGTGTGTGGTGTGAATGGCTACTAACAAATACTCAGTGCAACGGGTTGCAGCCCTGTGCTCTTTGCTCCAAACGGGGCCTTACGTGCCTGTATCTCAAAGTCGATGGCAGGTCACTTAAAGGCCGTACCGGAATTGCTAGAAAGTACTCCAGTTCCGATCCTGACTTCACTTCTACACCCATGTACTCGGTTAGCAGCAGCAGCAGCATGTCCAACACAAAGTCTGACTCAAGTATCTTGACTCCCGACTCGGTCTCCCCGGAGTCTCCTCCGAAACCGGCCCTTTCTGTGATTTTCCAGAATCTCCAGTCAGCTCTCAGGTATTTGGCCCCAACCCAGAAATCGGGCTACTCGGTGGTGGCTGAGGAAGAGGACAGCCGGTTGTTGCTCACAGAGTCTGGCGACTTGCGTTTCTACGGTCGTACATCTCCACTAGCTTTTTTGAACGAATGTCGCAGCTACTTTGCAGCCAGTGTTGGCACCTCCAGGTTCACTCGACTTCCGAGCCTGGAATCGTTACAGAAACAGCAGCCGATAGCCGAGACGGTACTCAACGTGACTCCTCCAGCATTGCCAGATGCTCAAACGTGTCAGATGTTGATAGACGCCTTTGTGGAGAATGTAAGCGATGTGTACTACGTGTTTGACATGAATTACTTCAAATACACCATATTTCTGTCCGTTTTTGACGAGGACGACATGGCACAGCCCGTGAGAGATAAACGTTTGTGTCTCATCTATATGGTGTTTGCCATAGGCACTCTTATCATCAAGAACCGTGATAAGAACATTCTCAAACAGACTAATCTTTTGCAACCACGTGACTACTTGCAATACAGTGAGTCGCTTCTCAAGGTTCATCCCCATGCTAAGGAAGATAAGCTCTGGGTTGCTGAGTACCACTTGCTCATTTATTTGTACTACATCTCGTGCAGCAACAAGGGTTCCAGTTGGATCCATTTGGGAATTGCGATTCGTATATGCCAGGCTTTGGGACTCTACGATTATAAGGCGAACAACCGGTTTCCCAACCCAGCATACGTGTTGCACCGGAAACGCCTCTGGAGATCCATGTTTATATTCGATCGCGTGTGCTCCATTACATTTGGCCGCCCTCTTACTATCAGCAACAACACCAGGATCATCGACGACGACTTGCTGGATCCGTTCCAGTACTGCTTGCTCAAAATTTCCAACATAAACGGCACAATTATAGATAGGCTATATAGAGATGAGGAAACGGTGTCTGTGGTCAAATTCATCGAGTTGCGCCAAGAGTTGAACTGCTGGTACCAGAACATTCCAGAACACTTGCAGCTCGACTGGAACAACCAGGCTGATTTCACCAGCAAGAAGTCATTTCTTTATCTCAGCTATTTGTTTGGTATCATGAACTTAGGCAGGCCTATATTCATCAACTTCATGAAGTCTCCTTCCACTGATGACGCTTTTGTCATTAACTATTCCAAGTTGACTGTCAAGGCTGCGTTTTTGGCATTGCTGGCCATCAAGTTTTATTTATACAATAAACCTGACCGCAAGGAGAACTTGTTGCTCATGAGCATGAGTCTCTATGCATCACTCATTTTGGGAACGGCCGTGTTGAACCAGCGTAGATTGGTCAAATACGATCAGGACTACATTAACGTGTTGTGTGATACCATTTCTATCGGAAGGGAAGTGCTTGGCAACTTTGGTAAACACGATAAGGTGTCTAAGCACTGGGCCAATCTCGTAACGAGCATATTGGACAGTGTGAAATTGCCCATGTTGGAGCCCCACAAAACATTTAACATCTCGTACTCGTTGGTCAACATTAATTTGTATGAAGAGGATGAGATCTTGAGTGCGGCATCTTCTTACACTAATGATGATGATGATGATGATATGTCATTAGATGAGATTGAGGATGTGGAAATGAAAACTGATGTCATGACATTGTTCGAGGGATGTGGTGTGAATCCCTGGATCCAAGACCTCATATCATTATCCCGGTGTAAGGATGTGTCCTCGCCAGACAATAAGGTAAATAATAAGGCCGATATTGATTTTCTAAAGAGCATCAACCTAATTACTGGTCCTGATGCATCAAGCTCTTCTAGCACTATCAAGAACACATCATTCAGCGATTTGGAAGCCTTTAGATACGATTTTTTTCAGGTTTCATGAACTTTGTTTTTCCTAGTGATTAAGATATATCATGAGATTTCGTTTATTAATGTTACATATATATAGGACCATAATGGATTACTTTTGATTGGTTGGCCAGTTTGTTTTCACCTGTAAATTCCTTATCCAGTCCAAATCAAACTTCCGTGAAGCAACAGACGTGTTCTTCAACCTGTTTAGTTTGTAAATGAGCGAGTTAGAGAATTCCTTTTTGATCGGTGGGGTATTTTCTTTCTGGTTATACTTTTCTTGAATACTCTTGAAAATGGTCAACAACTTGGCGTTGCACGATGTCTGTTGGTGACTGTGTTCCTGTTGGTGTTGTTGTTGTTCGAGTTCTAATTCATTGAAGAAGTCTTCGTAGACCTCTATACATTCCCAACATATGAACTCATCGTAGTTCAGAATCCTGTTTGCCTTTGAATTACTCTTGAATTTTTTGTGATAGTTGCCCAAGAGAGACGATATTTCGTATAGTGGCTTCTCGCAGATGTCACAATATTTGAGCAAATCAGAACCAGGAATCTTCCCGCCAAATATCTCTTCTAGATTCTCTCGCACATTGTTGCTACCTCCACCTGAGATAGCCCTCTTATTGTTTTGTTTCAGCGATTGTGTAGTGTTTACAGAGGTTATGGTAGAAACTTCAGAAGAAGCTTCGTTTGTGTCTATCTGATTGTGAATTTTGAAGTTGGGTATGGAGTACATCCTCTGTTTGAAATTAGCCAAGGACTTCTTTTTGTTCAACGCTGTTCTACGTATTTCTTCGGGTAATCCTTGCATATTACTGTCTTCGGCACTGTCTTCTTCGTTATTGATCATGTAATCTTCGATAAGAACTATAGGATCTTGGCTCTCTTCACCGTCAAAGGTATAATCTTCATATTCATCATCATTACTTTCATGGACACTGTCGTTATCATTATCGTTATCATGGTTGAGAGATTGTCTTTCTGCACTGCTTATGCTCTGGTAAGGCTGGATATTCCGGAAAGTCGGTATAGTATCAGCAGAGTTGTTTCTAACTCTAGATTTTTTGGGAGGTGGCGGTAAAGGCAATGATGTTAGAGTGGTATCATCTATCAAATCTATGATCGATGGTTGGTGTTTCAAGCGATGGTGTGGTGAAGATGATGACATGGCCGTTCCTGTCGGTATTTGCGGTAGTGAGTTTTTGTGAAGTAGCGGCGCTGATGAGGACGTCCTATTAATGTCAGTCTGGTGTGAAGTTATCATTATGGGACTATACTGTCATTAAAGCGAATGTATGTAGCGAATGTAGTCGGATTAGTTCGATGTTATAGCGCTTGTTCAGCTAGCAGATTGCTGTTACTTTTGGTAATACTTAAGACCTGGTTGTATTTCCAATTGTCTAAGATCTCATACGCCTGCTGATACTCAAATAATACTAGAAAATAAAATGGGTAACCCCACAATGTAAGAAATATGAAATGTGGCAGTTGGTGGTGTTAAATACTATATAAGGCGATAGATGCTATTTCTGACATTTCATTTCTTACTGTTTATATTTTTTTTGTACAGTTTCTTGTTTACCCCCCAACCACCCCCTCAAAAGGTGTGTCTACAATATTTTTTATTTTTTCTGTTTTAGGAAGCGTTTGACAGATCTTTACATGAGCAGGTATTGGAGAGCTGTTGACAATGGATCTACATACTACAAAGAAGACGCGTATGCGTTACTCATTAAATTGTCTGCTATATATGTTACTAGTCCAACCTGGATCTCAAATAAAGGTAAGCCTCTGTATTTAATTTAGAACTTAAAATTTTCACTGAAAAATTTTACATGTGGAACAAGGAAAAATCGTCTAGAACTTTTTGCTGCGCTGTTAATAACAACCTGCATATACTGGTCGTCAATTGCCCAAAAAAAATGAATCTCGGGAACATTTGCAGCTATCGGTAACTTTAGTATATATCCGGTATATTAATTATTACAAACTTCGTTTATACAGCTAATTAGGACAGGACCGTCACCTGCCTGTTCCTCAACAACTCTTGGTGAGGAGCATCGCCATCATCATTATCGTTTGCCCATTCTAGAATGTCGTTAAAGATACGTTGTGAAATAGCCTTATCCATCTCAAGTTCTTGTTGTCTCATCCTTAACATCAAAGTTTCACACAACTCAAGCAACAATGTTATCCCTCTGTATGCTTGTCTTCTCTTGAAATTGATTATCGACTGCCAAGAGCTGATTTGATAATTGTATCTCAACTCCAAGACTGATAGGTTCTGGAAATATGCTGGCTCTGGAGAAATGATTCCATCATTAGCGGTATACATTATTGCATTATTGCCTCGACGACTAGTAAGATTGTAGTTAAATGCATAATTCATGTTTGCATTAGTCGCGAGTATCAATGGTATTGATTCATTCAGCAATAATGGGCAATTGTTTAATGATAATCTCTCTAATGAGTGACTGCAGTTTACTGCCAAACCCCATATTATTTTGTCACTAACGTGACAACCAGCTAAACCAACTGTCGATAAATTTCTGTTATTGGATATTAATTTTGATAAACTTGTATCAGTAACTAGGTGGCCTTTTTGCTTTCTTCCAAAGTTGATGCTTGTCAACTTATGACACTTATTGCCGATAGAATAAATCCCTATATCGCTCACCAACTCACAAGCTCTGATATCCAATACCTCTAAGTTTGGACAATGTTCGCTGATCATAATCAAAAAGTCATCATCAACTACTTTGGAACCAGTCAAAATTAACTTTTTCAAACTCTTGCCACAGGACATGAATATCTCGGTTGGTGGTAACAACTTAGGGCACATATAAAATTCTAGCCAACTTAAGTTTTGAAAGTTTACATGTTCCTTTAATAAGTCAAGGGAGTTCTGTTTGACGTGGAATAACTTATGCAACACAAATATTTCTGGTTGATATAGATGACTTTTTGACTGCAAGCTCTGAAGAAACTGTCCGTATTTTCTATAATCATCGAAAACTATCTTCTTATTCATAATTTCTCTTGTAACCAGATAGAATAATCTGTTAACCAAAAGACAATTATACAAAGAACCTTTGTCACCTTCATTAGCACTGTGCTCAACACTGTCTACTATCCAGGATTGTTTCATCGATATTTCAGCTAACTCCTTGTTGCCATGAATTAAGAACGCATGATTATAACTCAATGGTTTTCTTCTAATTGGTGATTGTTCTTGTGGGACAATAGTATTTTGAACATCAACAAATTCAATGATTCTATGCACAAGTTCTGGAATCTCAAATATCGAAGGTTTCGACGATTGTTCTCCAAAATTGGGGAATAACACCCGAGGTCTAGAAATATCTGAGTCTTGTAGGAGATTAAGCATCATAGGGGCCTGTTTGATTGGAGTTGTTGTTGGTGAATACTCGTCCTCAGTCAAGTCTGGTAACGACTCCAAATCAGACATGTCAGAATTATTAGTAGATGAAGGAACAGAATGAGAATCAAAGGAGAATTCCCGTTTTTGCAATGAGAACTGTGATTGAATAGTTGAGGAATTGGTTGACGTTGAAGGAATGGATTTCATTCTTCTTTTCAAAGATTTGTGAGTCTTAGTCAAACATCTTGCCTTAGGAGAAGTAACACTGGAGCTGGGATTGTAGTTTAAGCAGCTTATTGATTTTGCTCTCTTAGGACTTCTTACGTTTGAGAACAATGCATCCTCTTCTTCTATAAAGGGGTTGTAATCGTAGATTTTATTATCAATATGGCTGGCATATGGTAATGGTTTAGTATTATTCTTGGAAATTGGAGTAATATTCATATTCTGTAATAGACTGATGTCGGGAAGTTAAATCTTAAATGCAAAAAATGTTTAATACAGAATGGATGAACATGCAAAATTAAATAGTATTACCTTACGATGCTGCTGTGAAGTAATAATGATGAGTTCCAAAACCTGACTATATATAAAACGGCAATAGGAAAACAAGGGATGAATTAAAAGTAATTAATGACTTTGTTAAATGATAGACTAGGGTGAGTTAAATGCTGGTTGTAGATGTACTAGTGATAGCAGTAGCTGTTTGGATTATCCTCAATTCTACTTTGAAATTGTATTGAAAGTATCAGAATATTTTTTATACCTATGCTAGAGCAACGCCGACTGTGACTTTATGCAAATTGAAGTGCAGTATACCAGTGCTGTATGATTGCTCCAGATATAAGAAATTTGTCTAAGGTAAAAACCTTGCTGACGAAATGAATAAAAGATAAGAAAGAAAAGAGGTTGCCAAGTTTCGAAATATAAATTATCAAGTTTCTTGAAGCAGGTCTCAAACACTTATATATATGTTGACACAACTATCAAGAACACCAAGTAACCCCTGGTTGAAATACTAGTACTCGCGTAATTTTGCCAGCCACTGAGCCTTTCTCTAGTAGTGATAGTCTATAAAATAAATTACCAACCTAGGTAAACTGTGTCAAAATGTGAAACAAGACAGAATAATAAAAACTGTAAACATGACAACTGCATGCTAACAAACCTTTTACCAGCCTAAACCTCCAGTTGTGAGTGCTAAATTTATTAAAGTGGAAAATGGCTGGTTATTCTCAAAAAATTTCTTGCAAAAATTTATTTTTTGTGCCAGATAGTAGCACCCAACTTATCACTCACGTGAATTTTACATAGTTAAGCTCGTAAATTTGTTACTGGTTGTTTTGCTCTTTGTGCCGACAGCAGCGTTTTACTGGGTTTTCGAAGTAAATGTTCTTTGGGACCTGAATCTTAGACGAAAACTTCTCTAGAGGGACCCCAGCTCCTTTCTAAGCAATATTCAGGTACCAGCAGTATCGGTTTCTTAATTAACGTAGACGACATATATCTAAACACAATTGCAAATTTTAAGTGCCAGGTTCCAATTAGCTCTGGCTGGTAACCTGCTACTTGACGCCTAGTCCTTTCATTCAGATATTTTTAGCCTGTATTATTATTCACAAGTTGAATATAGTGGATGGTTTGTTTATTTTTAATTGGGGGTCCGAAAGAGATATCACTGTGATAATTTCTGGAGCTCAGCATTTATTATTTGAAATTGCTTTGTTACAAGGGCGTATAATTGCGTGTGAGCCAGTAAAATTATCACCTACGTAGGAAAATACTCTAATGCTGATTATTTTCAACGTTAACAATCGTAGTCGCAGTACTAAAAAGGCTAAAATGCCTTTCTCGAAACCAATAGCCTCGTCTAAATTTCTGATGTCTATAGTTTAATTCGTATTTACCGTTGGATATTGGATGAACAAGCTATTTAAATGGTATGAGTGCTCTCGGCTTATAGTACAGATAAAAACAAGCACTATATGAATAATCCATGGGTAAGATATAGAAAACGTACAAGTGGTGTAAAGGGTCGCCTCTTTTCACATCCTCAACAAATCAGCATACATCTGCTTGCTGCAAGTAACATCTGAATTTTGAAGGGTTCAGCGACCAACAACGTGCCAGTACTTTACTATGTAACTGTGCAGTTTACGAGACAATTATTATTTACGTACATAGATAGTAATATGGGGATAATAATAAGGGTGTGTTATTTGAAAAATATCTGATATTATTCTGGAGGTTATACGAGAACTACTCCATATCATAATTACACTTGTAAGTCTTAAATATTGAAAATATACTGTCTTGTTGAGCTTGACGGAATATTGCTTCAAATTACATATGCATACGTTAATGTACGAGATATGATGGTTTGTTATATACAACAGATACATAAACGGGATATAAGCGGATTGCAAGACAACTTTGTGGAAGTTTAGCAATCACAAATACAGGCTATTATACGTTTACAGAAACTGACATGAATAAGGTCACAACGTAGAAAATAAACCCTGTAATCTAAAATAATCTTAGCTTGAGCCTGCTTTTTTTGCGACTATTTCCTGTTTCAGGAAGGATGCAAACATGGTATTACTATGGGCTGCAATGGTATGTCTAGCATATTTAAGAGGTGGCTGGAAATAATAATGATTCAACTGCAATTGAATTTCCACCTTGAGGCAGCTGGCGCTTCATAACCGGTTGTGTTATGAAATTCGCCAGAAATTAGCTTTAAATACGAGAACAGAATACTTTCGCTAACTACGTAACAACTAGGATTATTAATAGTTAAGTAACACGGACCAAACCTTTTATGGCCAATATGGGGTGCACTTAAACTTATTATTTGATCTGTGAGTAGTTCAACCAGCAGAGTTCAAAAAGTTTTTAGAGATCTGTCGCAAAACTACAGCGAAATAAAAATACTCACCACAAACAATTAAACATTGCTAGATATAGAAGTACTTCGTATACATCTCATACTACGGCTGTCTGATACTTATGTCGCTCTATATTTCACCGAAAGGAACTACGGGTATTTTCAAACGTTACACTAACACTGAAACTCCGTACAATTTAGTTCGCATAGGTATTCAAGTAGTTTTATGTGATTTTGACTAGTACAATCTGAAAGCCTGCCGTACGCTAATGGTTAGAAGCTACTCTTTCTCCACAAAAGAAGAGGACCGCATTGACCTTATACTATCACTAAAAAATATTACACACCAGAAGGGATGAGATACAAAAGAGGAGTAATTCCACTGTTTAGCTGAGATTTAACAGTAAAATCGAGCCCAATGAGACACAGAGCTGTAAGTGCAACGTGATATCAGTTACTCTATCGCACACAGCACAATACTCCACTGTTATGCCGTTGCATAATGTTACATTACACAAGGCAAAGAGACAACGAAAAAAGTTTATCCGGCCCTCTCCCGTATTGGCCCATCGCAAGAGGTTTTTCCGGGTGTGGCGGCACGTGACCTATAGTTAAGGTTTTTTCGCTGAGTATTTGGGGGATACCCACTGATACCAAACACATACACAGCATTGTTCTTGTGGAGACAGTGGGATATACAGGTCGTAGAAGATCTGGTATAGACAACAAGACACTGCAAAAAGAAGTACACACAAAAACATACCATTTATCATTCAAAAAGCATACGCAGTTCGCAACAGATCCTAGTCCGTACCACTCTTACTACTGCCATCTCCCGCAAACATGCCCAAAAAAACCACCAACACCTCCAAATCAACGTCACTCTTCGACATACGTTTGAGGAACCTCGATCATGATGTGTTGGTCCTAAAAGGAAACGAAAATGACGCTGCTTCGGTGCTTCTTTCCGGAAAGATCCTCCTTTCCGTGAACGAGCCGTTTACCATCAGAAAGTTGCTGATAAAGTTGTATGCCACATTGAAACTCAGTTGGAACGAGACGATCCAGACCTCCAAAGGCGGGTTTTCCAAACCGACCCGATTCTCCAAGAAAATATTCGAACACAACTGGGACAACTCGGAAATCAACCAGTATCTCACCAATTTGTACGAAAACAGCAACAACAACATCACCAACTCCAGTATCGGATTATCGCGCAATCAGTCCACATCATCGCTCAAAAACTTGAGCTCGTCTTTGCGCTCCAAATCATCTTCCAACTTGAGCAACTTGCACATCTCGTCGTTGACCAACAGTTTCTCCGGTACTGGCAACGGCTCCTCCACCAACTTAACATCACTCAACGGATCCTCCTCCAACTTATCGGCCATGAAGTCACATGTCTTAGTGCTGGGCAACTACGAGATTCCCTTCAGCGCCATTTTGCCTGGAAACATGCCCGAATCGATAGAGGGGTTACCCGGGGCGTCATTAGTGTACCGGATCGAGGCCTCCATCGATAAGGGCAAGTTCCACGCCGCCATGGTCACCACCAAGCACCTCCGGGTGGTTCGGACTTTAACCTCCGATGCGGTCGAGCTTTCGGAAACGGTTGCGGTTGATAACACCTGGCCCAAAAAGGTCGAATATTCGCTCAACGTTCCCCAAAAGGCGATAGCCATCGGGTCTGGAACCCCCATCAGCTTCATGCTAGTGCCGCTCCTAAAGGGGTTGCGTTTGGGAGACATCTCCATCCAGTTGGTAGAGTACTATTCCTACTTGGGATACCTCCCCCCGGCATACAACGCCGAGCGGCTCGTCACTGAGCGCAAGATCAAAAGGCCGGCCGAATCGGACCCCGAGTTCCAGATGGACAAGTGGGAGGTGGAGACATTCTTGCGGGTGCCACCCAGCTTGGCGCGCTGCACGCAGGACTGTGACATTCTGCAGCACGTCAAGGTGCGGCACAAGCTCAAGTTCGTGATCGGGCTAGTCAACCCGGACGGTCACGTGTCGGAGTTGCGGGCGTCTTTGCCGATCCAGCTCTTCATCTCGCCGTTCGTGACTATTCGCGCCCGGCCCGGCGAAAGCTTGAGCGACGCCGACCTGGTGTCGGAGACCGAGCCCAACGAGGAAGAATTGTTGTTTTCTGCTGACGCGGCCAGCGCCAGCAACACCAGTTTGAGCGAAATGGCCGAGCAGCAGGCCAGTTCTGGCGCCATCCGCTCAAACAACCACAGCTACACGCTGTTCAACGGCATCATGGCTCCGCCGCTCTACGAACAGCACATCTACGACCGGCTATGGTCCGACGTGCTGCCGGTGGAGTCGCCGCTCAACTCGGGAACATCCACACCGCGCTTGTACTCCCGCGGCGCCTCCGAGATGCACCAGCAGTTGTCGATGTCGCCGTTGGACAGCAACTTGCTCACGGAGAACTTGCGCCAGTTGTCGTTGCAGCGGTTGATGCAGGACTCGGCCGAACCACCGACCCCCGATATCGCCGAGTCGCCCCGCGGCGCCATCTTCAACTTGGACGGCGACACCGACTCGAACGCGGGCGACTACTTCAGCAGACGCGTGCCTGCCCGCACGGGCTCGCCCAACACGGTCGCGTTCCCGAGCCATATGCTCAACACCCCGCCGGTGCATTTGTCACGGGCGGGCTCCGAGACACACGTACGGGACCCCGAGACAATGTCGCGTGTTCCGTCGTACGCACAGGCCATGCGGCTGGACATGTCCGAGGACGGCATGCTCTCGCCGGTATACCAGCCGCCGCTCCCCGGTTCCGGCATCAACTTGTCCGAGCTCAGTCGCCGGTTTGAAGACTCACACGCGGTGGCCAGCCCCGCGCCGCACACGCGCAACAAGTCGTCGTTGTTGTCACGTGGCTCGTCCTCGCTCAACTTGCGGTCGGCGTCGCGCACGTCCTCCTCCAGCACGTCGCCGTCGCAGTCACGGAACGTGTCGTCCACTAACTTGTCGACTATGTCGCGGCGCAGTGGTAGCGCCCTCAACCTACTCAACCACGCGCCTCTGAGCCATGTCAGCATCAACTCCGGCTCCGGCTCCGGCTCCGTCCCGGCGGCTACCTTCTCCATGACTCCGCTCCTGACGTCTCCGGTGCACTACAAGACTACCGAGATGCCGCTGCATTTGGTGCATGCCGCCAGTGCCAGTATGGCACAACCCTCCGCCAGCGCAACTGACCGGGCCGTGTCAGCGGCGGCCCCGCTCAAGAGCTCCGGCTCGAGCGTCAGTTTGCACAACTTGCATTTCTTGAACAAGAAAAAGGACAAGAAATAGGACACCCACTAGCCGTGTATAGACACTGTATTAGACATAGCGCGCTACCATGTGCGACCTGCATGTAACCATTAGGAGAAGTGCACGTGACCTGCTCACCACAGCTGCATATAGGACAGGCACCTCCTACAAGATACCGTAGCAACTCCACCCACACGCAGCAGCAAACCCGGGCCGCCATGTTCAGAGACAGAACCAATCTCTTTCTCTCGTACCGCCGCACCATCCCGCGCACCAATTCCACCGGTGTGCGAAACCAGGAGACTCGCTTCGATCTCCTCGGTGAAGAAGAGGAAGGCCTAATCAACCAACGCAGAACCAGCAAACAGAGTACCGCAGCAGGCAGAAGCAATGACATAGAGCTCAAACCGGTGCTTCCGAGCGCATACGACATTGCCGCGGACTTGGACGACAAACTCCGCCACATCAAGGGCCAGGTTCACGAGTTGAATGCGCAGTACAAGCGGCTCATCATCATGACCAAGACAGAAAAGTCCAAAACGGAGCTGCGGATCGACAACTTGAACTACGACATACTAAAGGACTTTGAGAGCTGCTACGTGATGATCAAAAAGTTCGAGTATTTGCAGGCTAATTATAAGAAGTTGGGGTTGAATTACTCGGACCAGGACCTCGAGATCTTGAACAACTTCAAGAAGAACTATGCCGTCAAGATCCAGGAAAGTTCGGTCATTTTCCGCAATTTGCAGAACAACTACATCAAGTTCTTGCGGGACGACGACGACGAGTTTGACTCTCTTCTCAAGGGGGACAACTCGGCTGTGAACACCCCTAATGCCCTGGCCATTCTTCAGGAAGAACAGGACCAGGAAATCGAGAACTACTCGCGCGAGATTCTCCAGCAGCAGCAGCAGCAGAAGGGGTCCAACTCCGCCTATCTCCAGCAGCGCGAGAAAGAAATCTCCAAGTTGGCAATGGGTATTATCGAGATCTCGACCATTTTCAAGGAGATGGAATCGATGGTGGTGGAACAGGGTACCATTTTGGACAGAATCGACTATAACTTGCAGTCGGTGGCGGTGGACCTCAAGGAGAGTGATAAACAGTTGCTAGAAGCAAGACACTACCAGAAGCGGACCACCAAGTGCAAGATCATATTTTTGATGTGTTTGATTGCCTTTGCGTTGGTGATAGTGCTATTGGTGAGGCCACACAATACGACTACAGTGATCGAGAAACCAGCACCAGCACCAGCACCGGCGCCACCACTGGTGCCTGAACCGGAGGAAGGCAATTCTGTGACTGATCCCGATTCGGAACCCGGTAGATAGAACCTTATGAATATGATATGGTAGATTAATTGGTAGATGAATGGATGTGGTAGATTATTAATTGAGCGTAATGAGTTAGTATAGCTTTGCAGACTTGTATATGTACGAACAGCATGCTTGTGTGACATCTAGGTAGACTTTCTTACTCCTGGTAGCGCAGTTCTGTAATTCTACAACTGTACACGCATTAGAGATATTGTTGATGCAGCACCATGCTAGATACTAACCATTCCAGTATACTGTACACACAGTCTTCGACAATAGCAACAGAACGCATACACCCAACACTACACACCAATTATCAATTATCCTTGTATTCTATGTAAGGCAAGAACTAAACAATCACTCGGTATACAAATACAGTTGCTAAAGAAAAGAAAGATTAAGGGTTAGGGCCTAGAATCCGGCTCCGTACGGCCCACTACCACTTCCGCTCCGGGTTCCGGCTCCACGTCCCATCAACGCACTGGCACTCATGGCATTGTTTCCGGCCTTGCCCCGAGCCGCTACCGGTACAAAACCTGGCTGCACACGGCGCTTAGCAGGTCCGACTGCAAAGTCGGGGTTGGTGGAAAGAACATTGTCGGAGATAGACGGCTGTTGTGGCTGCTGTCTGTACGATTGCTGAGGTGGAGGTGCCTGTGGGTGTGGGTGGTAACTTCCATAGTAAGAAGAAGACTGCGAGGGTGGTCCTGCAGGCATCTGCTGCTGGAAGTGCGGCTGAAACTGCTGTGTGTTTGGGTAGTATGGCTGTTGTTGTGGGGGCACTTGGTGTCCGTAGAATTGGGGGTTCACGGCCCGCTGGCTTACTGAGGTGAAGTCCGAGTCTACATCGGAACCATTCCGGTTCAAAGGCACATTTTCGTCGAGGTCTTCTTCCACGTCATGGTAGTACTCATCGTCCAATTCCGTAAACGGCTTGTGGCCTTCTACTTCAGGATGGTGTTCAAACACACTGGGGTACTGGTTGGGGTACGGAACTTGGCCCGAGGAGGCAGCTCCTGGGTTGTGCGTGCTGTTAGTGCCGGAAATCCCCGAGTGGTGCTCACTGGTGGTATCCACCGGGGTGTAGTATGGCTGGCTCATGGGCTTGATCGGACCAAAATTAGTATTGGTGAAATCGTTGGCCACCTGGGGCCGTGCCGAATTATACGCCGACGCGCTGCTGAGCATGGACTTGTCGTGGTCAAAAGCATTGCTGCTGGACGTGAGTGGTTTTGTCTGTTGCTTGTATTCGTAATCCTTTTCAAACGACGACGAAGTGGACTCGAACGTATTGTTGTTGGTGGAGTTGGGCATAATCAGGGTGGGACCGTTGAAGGTGGTCAAATTGTTTGGCTTGGAGTCAAAGGCCAGGTACTTTTGGACGGATTCATCGTCTTCTTCCTCGTTTTCTTCTTCTGGCTGGTGGTACAATAAGGTCAAGATCATAAGCACAAACGAGATCAACGTGGCAGCAGCGGCTCCAATAAGGATCCAGCCTGTCCAGGCCAAATTTGGGTAGAAAACGATGATCACTATCACGGTCACGAGTGCCGTGAGCAAAAACGAAAGCAACCCGAGCACAATGCCAGCAATGATGGCCGCCCTGATCTGGAAGTGACTCACCACAATCACCACAAGCAGAATGAAGTTAAATCCGAGTGCGATGGGGGCGATAATGAAGATCTTGGCCAAGCTGTCTCTGGTGGAGCCACTGGTCAAAAACCAGTTGGAAGTGGTGTCTTTCACCGAGCTTAGCGCGTACGGGTAAGTGGCCGTGGAACATGATGCGTCACTGAGCTGGCAGTAGCCAAAGATCCCGTATGAGTGCGAAGCCGTCTTTCCGAGGTTGAAAGACAGAACTATCGGGGAACTGATTGTGGCTAGCAACAAGAACACAAACGAGACGAGCACAAGCACGAACGAGACGGTATTGAATCCGGCCTTGAACGACATGGTAGTGCTGGCAAATTGGTGGTAGTGGTAGGTACTTTTGGTGCGGTTTTGGGTGGTGGGCAGTACTGTTTTATTTGTAGTACTTCAATTGTCACAAATGACAATGGTCCTGGATGGATCACTAAATCGCAGCCGGTATGAACACTGAATGAGTGTGTTATACGTGAATTGAGCAGCAACAACCACGGAACGAACACTGGGTCACCGGTACAGCGAATATTTGTCCACGGTACGGTTAAAGATATCAGCTGCTATTTTCAGCTGTGGGTACCTCTGAAACGTAGACGATAGCAATTGTGGTATAGCGCCTGTCTCTAAACTGTCACTATCACGAGAACTCAAGAAAAAGAGTGGTATCAAACGAATGTGCTGACGGTCCGCCTGGCGAATATTTTACACTATACCTATAATCCAAATGGTGTTAACCACACACAGCAATTTCCCTTAATATTTTAAAATTAGCACATTCTTGAATTGGGTTAGGGGGAAAAAGTCTGGCGTAAATCGCAGCACGCCCGCTAAATAAAAATTACGATTGTTTACGTCGCACGGCTCACAATGTCGTGGGCACAGCCGCTAGCTATCTGTGGCCCACAATCTGAAACACTGATTAGGGGGTAACAAACGTGTGTGACCACTGCGACGTCAGTATCACCGCCACCCGCACACTGCTACCAACTCGCCCACCACCACTCGTATCGCAGAATGATGCCTCCGTGCCACAGCCCGTTTGTCTATGTCTCCACCCCAGTCTCACTATTCCCCTAATCAGTCAGCCTTGCCGCGACAATGTCGCGGCCCCTATTTATTTGCATTTTTTTATCACAGCCACCTCGCAAAAGCGTGTCGTCAGGTGCCACAAAATCAGATAAATATCGCGTCAGTCGTGCGCGACACCAACGGCGCTACCACGCCTCTTTTTATCTCGTAAATCGTGCCATTGTCTATACACAATACACCAGCCTAAACAGTCTACTCTACACAGTACCGAGCCGTTCCTCGCGTTTGTACCATATGTCAGGCACCTCCAAAATGTACCGATCCATCGCCTCCCGGAACCGGATCCGATACTGTTTTGGAGTGACAATGGTAGGGTCTCGTTTGGCGGTTTTTCCCATCATGAGGTTGTTGCCCTTGACCCAATTTTCCACTCTCTTATCCCACGTAAATGTTCGTAACCAGTCAATGATACCAACGTAGATTTTTTTGGTTTGATCGTTGATTCCGATCACCAAGGAGTAGTCCATCACATCCATGGCGGACAAGAAACTGGTATCGTTACTCAATGAGCCCTTGAGGATCTTTTTCAGCTGTTCCTTGACAAAAAGTGGTGATTCGTAGATATAGTCAATCATGTTCTCATCCAACAACACCTCGTTCTCTTTCCCGGTTTGCTGGACATGTCTGTTTCGCATTGAGCCCTTCAAATCAAAGATTCTAGTTGTCTGGTGATTGTAGAATAAATTCTCCATGATCAAAAAGTCCATGCGGAACGTTTTGCCGGTGTTTTTATTCCGGACTTCAATCTGGTAAAAGCCAAATATCTTGGCGATAGCCGTGGTCAATGTATTGAACACAGATTGCGAGATATACTTGAAGTAGAATGGAGCGATCGACACGAACGACTCTAACTCACTCTTACTCAATTCCTTCACTATGTACCGATTGTCGAGTGTCTTAAGGAAATTACTGCCACTTTTACCTCCACTGCTCTGCCACTTGATGCATCTGCTTAAACTTTGGATGAAACTATCATCGTTTCCACATGATTTCCTGAGAGCCTCAAACTGTTCACTGTAGAAAATTTTGCACGAAAGGATCGTGTTCCCATCATTGAACTGGTACTTCAAGTGATTGGTTCTGTTTTTGATCATTATCTTCTCCAACACATTGCTTTTCTGGATACCGCCGGATTTCTTGTATTTCTTTTCAAGCTTGAGGAAATTGATTTTCTTCTTAATATCACTCGGATTCTCGTTACGGATATACTGCTCTTCGTTTCCACTTCGTTCTTCACTTGCCTCCTCATTGGTCTCGTTTTTACTGGTATTTCTATTCTCGTTTTCTTCTCTAACATCGTCTGTACCGTCATTATTATCCATATCACTATTATTCTGATCGTCTTCATCCTCTAAGTCGTATTCTTCATTATCGATTTTATCCAATACATTCTGGATTTTGGCTCGGTAATCGCTAGACGATAAACAGAATGCTACCAATGACGAAGGTTCATCTTCTCTGACAATTACCTCAGAGTCGGCAAATGTGTGTTCGTGGGAGTCTAATGGATAATCCAAAGGATCCCACAATGTAGCAGACCGATCTGCCCAGAAGTTGGTTAGCGACTTCAATATTGAAACTTTCTCAGGCTGTGGTATTTCAATCCTTGGCGTGTTTGCAGGGGTGTTAACACTGCTGGTATTTGGATTTGTGTTAACTGTACCTTTGGTATTACCTACACTAATGGCTGGAGCAGCTGCAGTAGTAGTGGTGGAAGTGGTCGGAACCAAGTCTTTTTTGATAGGAGGAGAAATAGACTTGGATGGTTCTTCTACAATTCTCTTTCTATCTTCACTGACATCAACCACATCTTCAATCTTATTGTAGATCTCTACTATAGGTTTCGACTCCACAATATTTCGAGCCTTGTATTTGTTCGAAATTTTTTCTAGTTCTTCTTCCCTTTGTTTACGGAACTCCCTCGAAATCTGATCTAAATTTAAGTTGTTGAAGTAATTGGCCAAATGACTGACTTTATTGGGAGGTCCATTGGCTAAAGCATTCAACGAAACATCAGACTCTTTGCGCGATAAAGATGAAGTTCTATAGTTGGAGTTTGTAAGTGAGGGCGTGTTGTCACTGGTTGATGATTTACGCTGTAAATCAAGCAATTCCTCAAACTTGTTAACCTTCTCCCAGATATTGTTATCACGATGTTGTTTATGATTGCTTTCATCGAACTTGACAGGCTGATGATTCTCAGATGGTTGATCTGGCACAGATGACTGTAGAACTGGTTCTTCTACTGTAGGCTTGGAGTGATCTGAATCTGGAGTAGAAACACTCTTTTCATCCGAAATATTTTCTACAACTTCCGTGGCTTCTTTCTTGCCCTTCTCCTTCAACTCACTCTCTTTGCTATAATCGTGACTGTATTTGTCTAACAAATTTCGTAAGTGGAACTGCGTCATTTTGGTGATTTCATTTTCCGTTGGCAAAAACTTATGTTCAAAATCATTAAATTCGGTATCCCAAAGAACACCCAATTGCTGAAGCTCTCGCAAAATACCATTTAGACACAAATGGTTAGTGGGTAATGAGGAATTATATATCTGGAGCGTTTTATCCTTAATATTTGCTATTTGGTCCTCTAATTTCACTTTGAGCAGCTCGATAACTTGTATTCCATCTTCACCTTTATCAAATATGTCGATTTTGACTCTATTCAACCGTTTGGAAACACTCTCAAAAAATTTATCTGTTCTCGTTTTGATAAAGTTGTATGACTCTATTTTCAACTTGATATCAACATCAGCGATAAACTCAAGCTGTTTTTTGGGTGGAATCACTTCAAACGTATCAATTTTTGAGTACTCTATTCGGATCACTAAATCGTTAAATCCAAAACATCTTACATGGTTGTTGTAGAACGGATGGTTACACAATGGGCTTGTGGGAACTACATTCTCTCCGTAGAATGACAACTCAAGAAACTTCCCTATCGAGTAGAAGTAAGTATTATCATTCATGGCCACAATCGGCGAAGTGAACTTACACTCCTTACAATAACTCCACATAACTCTCTGGTTCTTTCCTTGGAAATCTTGTAAAGTAGCGATTCCTTCAAACTTCTCTATAATAAAGTCCAATTTGGCACCACCATGTACAAATGTCTTATAGTGATCTAAATGACTCTCACCACACTCAACACATTCCGTTACTGACTCATGAAACATTTGGTCTATGAATGAACCCAAACACGAGTCTTTATCGGCGTAATATGGAATGGACACAATGTCAGGCCCGTTACAAGGTGTTGCGTGTTTAATTGATACCGTCAGTCTTAACACATCGATCCCTTTGCTGGGCTCCAAGAACAACGGAAAATAACGCATGTAATTGCTCCAGATTCTTGCTCTGGCATGGTATTCTGAAATTAGCAATTTGAGACTCTTTTCACTGGCGAACTTTAAGTAAGATATTAAATCAAGTTCTCGGTTGGGCAACAAATCCAATGAAAAGTTCACTTTGAGTTCATCAAGCCAGACATCATTGACTTCCTCTAGGGAATTTATGGCCTGAATAAGTTGGTTCTTTTTGAAGAACTTATGAAATCTGTAATAAGATTCAATGATGTTGGAAAGTGGCGTGGGCAAGCTAAACTTTACTGCAGGAGATACACTTAGTTTTCTGCTAGTGAATATATCAAAGCTGTTAGCCACATCCACCGAGTCTAATGCAATTTCACATACGCTATTTTCTTGATCCTTTTCTGCTACTGGATCATTCTGAATATCTTCCAAAATAGCCTGATACTCACTAATCTTACTGTTGGTATTATGGTCAACAAAGGAGCTCAACTCGTCGTCCATTAAACTTTTCTCAAACTTCGCATTCAAATAACCGGGCAAAAGGGTTTCAAGCACATATTTGACAGAGCTGAGCAAAGATTCGTCACCACCTCTTAGTTGAATAGTGAAACCTGACTCAATGTCGACACCTGTAAAGAACACAAACGATTTGACATAGTTGCCAAAGGCATATTTTTTCACCTCAAATTTCTTGCATGTTCCAAGAGTTCCCTTTTTGAACGATAAATCATTTACAGTCTGGAACACCTCGGCTTTAGTGTACCTCAGTAATCGTTCTATTACCTGTGGTTTCACGTTTGAAATTACAGTTATTCCAGCTTCGGCAAGTAACTCTTCCGCCAATCCACACACAGTGTCCCCGACTACTATGATATCAGGTTCTAGAGATATTAATCTAGAAACCAAATTTGTGATGTATATGTTCTGCTGTGAGTGAATGATCCGGAGACTGATGAACTGCTGTTTCAGTTTAAGATACTCTAATGGGAATGTTAGCAATGCGATCTTAGGGTTATCTACCGCCGAATGCATCTTCTTCAGATCAATATTTTTGGTCATAAAAAGCCCATCAATCACTTTCGTGTCAGTAATTTTTCCACCATAAATCTTTTTGATTTTGACATACTGCTTAATGTCCAAGGTGTCAGTTAATTTGATGTTTTCTACATTTGCCAATACAGTCTTGATTACACGTCTCCAGCGATCTGTATCCTCGGAGATACCTCTTGCTTCCATACTCTGGGTGATGATCTGGTCAAAAAGATTCAAAAATACATCGTTTTTGGCTGGTAAGTATATCATCATATCAAGATTCAGATCGTTCGCCTCTGTAGCCAGGTCATCAATAGGTGAAGAATCCACCTTGAGTAATAATTCGTTGTCCAGTGTATTAGATTCAGAAGCACCTAGGACTTTTGGATCCTTGCTAGAATTCTCAGAATCGATTGTTACAGAGATCGGCAGCGAAGTTTCTGCTCTTTCACGTGCTAGACCTTTAGTGAGATTGGACTGGTTAGACATTGGAGAATTTAGATGGCCCGACAATGGTGAAGATGGAGGAAATAGAACTCCAGTTCCCCTCCCTTGATTCATACTTTCTATACTGGGCAAGCGCATAGCAATGTTACCAAAATGCAAGTGTCTGGGCGGTTTACTTTTTCTTCTAGAACGTGATTTCATACGCAATATCGATGCTTGAGCTCTATTCAAGTTGTTGGATAATTGTAATGTTGACGCAGGTGGAGCTTTTGGCAAGGTGAACTTGTTACCAAAGGCAAAGTCAGGGAACTCGCTTAACGTGGGAACTGCAATGGAACTATTAGGTGCCGACTTGTTCGCTTTCTCTTCATTTAGCGAGATATAAGCAGACATAGCACCCTCGTCTTCACTTTCGTTAGCACTATCATCAGATTCAAAGTCTTTTAAATCCTCATCTTCTTCTTCAAACTTCACCTCTCCTCTATCACCAGCCAGCACTGTGCTTTTACCGGACGGCTTTCTGTGTAAACCGTGATCACCGCTCAGTTTGAGCCTTAACTTTGGTTGCGATGATTTACGTCCAAGAATCAGATTGTACATGTTGTTAATGCTGTCTATACTGCTAACGCGAGGCAAGTCAGGACTGGAAATGTTGCTGTTCCGTAAATGCGATAACCAGTTCTTGTTGACACTGGAATTGTTATGTAGTGAAATTGCATCTGTGGACGAGTTGACTCGATGCAAACCATTGCTGAAAGATGGGCTATTAATCATCATAGTGTCTAAATAGCCCGAGCCTCGGTAGGCAGGAATGTTCTTGAAATTGGAATTATGGAAACTCTTAGACACTGGAATCTCAACTGACTCTCCTGTCCTGGTAGTAGGAATTGCCATTTGTGGGGCTTGTTTGGGATATACTTTTATAGCGTCATCAGGGTATCCCAATTCAAGTCTGGCTGGAGAAGTATGGTTGTTGCCATGGTTGCTAATAGGAGATTCAAGCATGGATGACCTGTCACGATTGAGAAATCCCCTGTTTGCCGAGAGTATAGCATCATTTGCCACACTATCTCGGCGCGAATTCACAGAGAGTGATCTTATGCGTGATAATGGATGCTTCATTATTATACTTTCCTCACCGGAAACTTTGGAAACAGCAGTATCGGATTCAGATTCCTCGATTTCTGCTTCTGAGTCAGAGCTGGACGAATCATCACTCAAATACACAATCACATCCTCTAAACACGGCTTGCATACTCTTAGTCTATCGTTATACGCCTTTTTAGTGACTTTGCTGTCGGTATTGTTCTTTCTTTCGTCTTTATGCTGGCTGTAAGAAACAAAAGACGTGCAATCGGAGCAAAATATTTGACCACAGAAACGACAGTGGTGCTTTCTACGGAAAGCCGTGAATGGCTTGAAACAGTTCAAGCAATCAGAAACAAAGGAATCATTCATCCAGTACTTTTTAGCGATACCTCCGTTTTTGAGCGGGTTCTCGGACAGTTTGTGTGGCTTCTTTTTCTTCTTCTTTTCATTCATGATAGAAGAGGCCGATGAAACAACTGAACTAGGCAAATTGTTGTTGATTAGTGTTTTGGCATTGTCAAATAGCACTGCCGATAAGTTGGATGAAGTTTTCTTTCTTAGTGTTCGGTGGTCCTTCTTCTTGAGTTCGTAGAAGGAGCTCAAAGTCGGAGAATCCTTGGCCTCGTCTGAATAGCCGTTATAATCACGGTACTGCTCGGCTTTAATAGGTGACGATTTGGCAACCGACTCACTGTACAATGATACGTCATAATAGTTGGGGAGAACACTACCGGACCCGGTTCTGTGGTGTTCAACTCTGTCCCCACCCAATAGTCTGTTGCTAGAATTCGACGGAGAGATCGAGAAGCTGTCGTTATTGATGGTTTCCATATCAGAAGCCGAATCATCTGACAATTCTATATCGTTGGGCAAGTTGGTGAATATCGAATTGCTCTGTAATACCTTCTCTAAAGGCACCGGGGCGGCGGGCTGAGACGACCTTCTGCGATTATCTATGACGTCAGACTTGGCTATCTCGGCCTTTGCGGGCTCTCGATCTGTCCCGGCTATGATGTTTACGTTGACTACCGAACTGGTAGCACTTGAGTTTGGGAGTATGTGGGGACCCATCGGCGTAAGCCGGAGCGTCTTGCTGTCTGCTGTGATCCTAGGCCCGCTGGAATCGTCAATAAAAGACGACAGACGCATGGGTGCTGGTGGCGGCGCGGTAACCGACTTGGTTTCCTCTCTTTGGGGGTGTGTTTCGGCGGCTTTGGCAAGCCTGACGTCCGGAAGCACTGAATCCGGTTCAGGCTTGGGCAAATTGAACATGTTTACTTCATTCTGCGGTGTCATTATGCGGCTCTCAACCTTGGGCAGGTGAATCACCAGCGGCGCCACCAGGTTCACGGCGTCATAGGGCTGTTTCGCATCTATGGTTCTTCTGGAGCTGCTGATGACGGGTTTGAGCGGCGAGTCGTCTATTTCGTCTTTCAAGTCGCGGAAACTCTTATCCACGTGTGATTCATCGTCGGGCGAGTTCAAGATGGAATTTGAAAACTGGTGCGATGATTTGGGGGACGAGTACGAGTAGTTCTGCACCAAGTTGGACGCATTGTGGGTAACTTTGCGGAGGGTGGACGTGATCAACCGGCTGAACGTCTTGGGATCGTCCTTCTCGTCATCCGGCAAGTTGGGAAACGACGTGAAATGGTCCTTTATGGGCTGTGTGGGCTCGCTCTCATCATCACTGTTGTTAAAGGATGGGAACTCCGGCTTGGAATCCCGGCCTAACATGGTCGCAAGTGGTACAAACCGGGAACTTGAAAAGACCTATATGAAACCAGAGCTGCGCCTAATGTCTGAGTCTACTTTGGGCGTGATTCAAGGCGTATTGGGATTTGTGGAGAAAGAGGCATAGACGGCTAGGTGTGGTTAGGCACACAGCACTCACAAAAAACAGTGATCCTGCATATAAATGGAGGTCGGTTTACGGGCATTGCCGAAGAGGGTAGACAGCTGGCACCAGAAATGAGGCAACGGGGCGGGGACTACTACCGATAGTGCAGTAGGGTCGCTGGGATGTCCTGGTGTGGTCTTGGGGCATTCGGGTGTATATGTGTGGGTGCGGTAGAAATTGGTCACGTGCAGGGTCACGTGTCTACAGTATGCACTATGAGCGGTAGCGGCACCCATCTGCGCCGAAACTTCCCCAAACTCCCCAAACACGCAACATACACAGCCCGCAGTTATCTGTGTGACTACGTACGCAGCCTTTACCTGAGCCACTAATGGGGCGTGGCGGTGGGGGCCCGGCGGGTGTCACGTGACTCATCACGTGCCGCCTGCACACAGGCGGGCAGACAATTCCCATCCGCCAAATGGTGGTACGAAATTGACACATCGCCAGGCCCCCAGCAGAAACCACAATTGTCCGGGTGCGCAGGCCATAGTCAGTGCTGCAGCAAAGAGGTTTAGCACAAACAGTCCCACTCCCAGCCACCAATGTCGTCTTCCGGATTGCAGAGACGCCGTGGAGCCAACAAAAGCACCACCACCACCACCACCAACGCCGAATCGTACGACGACCACGACGATTTCGCTGCCGACACACACAACGACCACAAAATCGGGTACGACGCGCGCGACATCGCGGACCGCCGGACCCTCAACTTGCCGCTTTTGACCCTCATGGAGGAGGTGTTGTTGATCGGCATCAAGGACAAGGAGGGCTACCTCTCGTTCTGGAACGACAACATCTCGTACGCGTTGCGCGGGTGCATTCTCCTCGAGTTGGCATTCCGCAACAAGATCTCGTTGGTCAACGACCCCGCCCGGCGCCGGTTCGAGTTGAGCGACCGGTTGGTCGAGGTGGTGGACGCCGAGCCCACCGGCGAGGTGTTGTTGGACGAGGCGCTCAAGATCATGAAGAACGACGAGTCGCACTTGTCGGTCACCAACTGGATCGACTTGTTGAGCGGCGAGACGTGGAACTTGATGAAAATCAACTACCAGTTGAAGCAGGTGCGCGAGCGCTTGGCCAAGGGCTTGGTGGACAAGGGCATCTTGCGCACCGAGCGCAAGAACTTTTTCCTCTTTGACATGGCCACCCACCCGGTGGCGGACAAGGTGTCCAAGGAGCACCTCAAGAACCGCGTGTTGGCCGTGTTGTCGCAGCGCACCGTCGACTTGGACGCGGTGGCCACCGACCAGTTCTCGCGCGACACCTCCTTCCGCCACTTGCGCTCGGTCGCGTTGGTGTGCGCCTCGTACGCCGCCAACGTGTTGGAGAACGTCTTGTTGGCGCTCAACTACGACAAGCGCGACCAGGCGTTTGCGCGCGCCGACGAGTTGTTGAACGACTACTCCGAGTTCCCCTTCAACTTGGCGGGCCAGAGCCCCTTGGGCCTCGGCTTGAACTTGGGCCTGGAGGTGGCTGCCGAGATCGACCGCCATTCCACCGGCGAGTTGCAGTTGGAGTTGATCGCCGCCGTCTTGAGCGTGTTTGCCCGGATGGACTCCATCTTGTGAGCCCGGGATCTATCTGCATGTACTTTAGTGTTTTTCTCCGTCTTCTGCTGTATTTGATGTCTCCTACATTCCACTGTCTCCTACATTTGCCTTGCGTGTGGCGCCTATATACTTACATTTTTGTCTGCTGTTGTTAATGCACGTTTGTCTTGCACAAGCAGCCGGGCCCGCCGAGGCCCGCCACATACGCCTGCACGAGCGACCCGGCGCCGGGCCGGTCCCCGGCCGAGTCCCAGAACACGCCGCCGCCCAACCGCCGCGCCCGGCAGTACTGCGCCTTGATGGTGACCGTTTGCCGGTTGTCGTACACAACCAACTGCTGGAGCCGCGCGTCGTAGCACGACGCGCTCACCGCCCCGAGGTCCACTTTCTCCACTCCGATCGGCAACCGCCGGTAGTCCACCGTCTCTTCTGGCACGCACCCGGCACTCTTTGCTCCCGAAAACACTCCGCCCACCGTATCGGTGCCGCTGCCGTGGAACACCCGCCCGTATAGCGGCATGCCCAAGTTCATCTTGGCATACGCCACTCCCCGCGCGCGGTACGTCTCGACCACGCCGGCACCGTTGAGGCTGTTGCACCCGTTGTCCCCGTACAAGTTGGAGTGGTACCCGCTTCTCTGCGACCAGCTCTCGCCATTGTAGTCGTAGCACATGAGGTTCCAAAACGACACGTACCGGTCCATTTCTGCCACCATCAATACCGCAATCTTCTCGCCGCTGGCGGGCGCCGCTACCGAAAGCGAGAGCCCGGAACCGGCCCGGTCCAACTGCTGGCGGAGCTGCTGCAACAACCGCACCAAGCACGCCGCCTGCCTGCTGTTTTCGGGGTATTCCCAGTCTATATCGACCCCGTCAAATCCGTACTCGGCAACAATCGCCCCGCAGGACGCCACCACCGACTGCATCTTGTGGGGCCGGTCCACCAAGCTCTCGAACGCCGCGTGGGTGCCCCACCCCCCAAGCGACATTAACACCTTGACGTGCGGGTATTTCTGCTTTAGCTGGCGCAACTGCTCTAGCGAGCCTCTCACCGTGGCGGTGGCGCTGAGTGGCGACGGCATCTCCATCTCCAAGTCGCAGTAAGTGTCCGTGAACGTGACGGTTCCGGCATCGGCGTCGATGTGCAAGAACAGGTACAAGACGTGGGTTATGTGCTGCAACGGAAGGTCTGCGGGGAAGTGTTTTCTGCTATACACAGACCAGTTGCTGAAATAAACACAGCTTCTGAACCGCGGCCCATTTGGAGCCTCAGCTCGGTGGTGGGCACCCAGCGGGCGGAATCCAAGGGCCATGGAAATGATTGCAAAATTGCACTTATTGTCTAGCAGTGCAGAAAAAGCAATATTGAAAAGGCAGCAACACTGTTTTCCAGTATTCCAGTCACGCGGCAGTGGTGAGAAAGCGGCTCCTGCTCGTGAAACTAGAAATACCCTCTTTCCACCAAGAACAGGCTTGGGCCCAGGACATACCAATGCCCCAGACCTGTGCACAAACGGACCCTTCGTGTGTGCAGGATAACCCTGTGTGCAGGATACACGTATGTGCAGGATTCCACCTGGCCCTCTTCACCAGTACCAGACACATAGTCCCAGCGGACGCCACCAAACCCCATCACCCAAGGCCGCAAACGCCGCTCCAATGCTACAACTACCACCAGATATCCCGTCACGTGTGCCAGCGGGCGCCAAAATCTACAAAGATGACTGCATGTACACTTTCGACACCGCCGAGAACAACGAGTTGGGGCTCGATATCGACTTGAAGAGCTACCGTGCGTTTTCCCGCAACTCGTCCTACAACTACACGTTGCAGAATTATCAGAAAACGGGCGACTACTTGTATCTAAACATCAAAAAGACGGTCAAGCCCGAGGCAGAACGCAAAAAGATATACGACGAAAACGGGGAAAAGAGCACCAAGTTGCAGAAGCTCGAAATCAAAGAAATCGACGAAACCGAGTTGTACGACATCGAGTACAGTGTGTACGATGTCCGCGACAACCGGCTGTATGCGGTGGCGGAGTTGAGTCCGGAGTTCCAATTTTTGGTGGACCAGATCTTGAAGTCTAATTCGTCGCACCAGCAGGACGAAATCAAGCAGTGGGAGTTGGAGATTATTCCTTGCGAGCACTCGGTGGATGTCCAGCAAAACGCGACAAGTGGTGAAGTGGATTTATCTAAATGCTCCCAGTGCGAACTCGCAGAAAACTTGTGGATATGTTTGCACTGCGGAGCGTTGGGCTGTGGACGCCAGCAGTATGGTTCAAATGTGAAGGGCAACGGTCATGCTTTGAACCACTATGAGTTGACGGGACACGCCGTGGCAGTCAAGTTGGGTTCTTTGTCCGCTGAAAACGAGGACAGCTGTGATGTCTACTGTTACTCCTGCAATGACGAAGTCAAGGTGCCGCGGTTATCTGCAAAGTTGCTCACGTTTGGTATTGACTTGAAGTCCCAAGTAAAGACAGAAAAGAGTTTGGTCGAATTGAATATCTATCAGAACCTCAACTGGGACTTCAAGTTGGAGGGTGCCAACGGGGAGAAATTGCTACCAATCTTCGGGAAGGGGTACACTGGGTTCCAGAACCTCGGCAACTCGTGCTACTTGAACTCGGTGGTGCAGTCCTTGTTCAGTTTGAAGAGTTATCAGGATTTCTTTTCCCAATTGCAGTTTGATGACAGCGTGGAAAATCCAAGCGACGACCTCACCACTCAGTTGATCAAGATCTACGACGGATTATGGAGTGGCAGATACTCCAAGCCGGGCTTGATCTCACTAAACAAAGGCGAAGACTATCAGTTGGGTATCAAGCCGGTGTCGTTCAAAACGCTAATCGGGGAAAACCACGCCGAGTTCAAAACCCAAAGACAACAAGACGCATTTGAGTTCTTGTTGTATCTCTTAGACAAGTTAGACCACCAGTTTGGTTTAACCTTAAACGAGTCGTTGAAGTTCTTATACTCCAACAAAACCGTGTGTGCAAACTGCCAGTACGGGTCCATCAGCTCCGAGTTGATCGATAATGTCTCGGTCCCCATCCAGCATGAAACTATAGGCAAGACGGAAGAGGGCAAGAATATCTACAAAGAAGTCAATCTTGTGGATAGCTTCAGGCAATATTGTGAGGCCGAGGGAATTGAAGGCTACAAATGCGAGCACTGTAGTTCCGAGCCTGGAATGGCCATTAAGTCGGGAGGGTTCAAGACCTTTCCAGATGTTTTAGTGGTCAATGTTCAGAGAATCGTGTTAGAGAATTGGGTGCCAGTTAAGATCGATGTACCCATTGAGGTCCCGTACACAATTGATTTGGGCCAGTTCAAGGAACCGGTTTTTGAGGGAGATGAAGTCGAAGTGGCCCCGAAAGAGACCGCCGCTGCGTCGAACAGCAATCTGTTTGCCCCCAACGAAGAGGCTCTCTCTACGTTGTTAAGCATGGGATTCCCCGAGCCAAGAAGCTTGAGAGGGTTATTCTACGGCAACAACAACGCGGAAGACGCTATGAACTGGATCTTTGCTCATATGGATGATGCCGACATAGACAGCCCATTCGATACGGAGGCCGCGGCAGCAAGCGCAGCCTCAGGCGGCAGCGAAGAGCCGTCGCAAGAAGCCATTGACAACTTGGTCGGTATGGGTTTCTCGGCGCAGTTGGCCAAGAAAGCGTTGGTGTTGAACAACGGCGATATCAATCTCAGTGTCGAGTGGCTCTTCACCAACCCTGACGACGACGGGGTCATAGACACAAGCAGCGGCAGCTCCAAGCCGGTGATCAACCTACAGGCAGAAAGCGACGAATTGAGGCGCAAGTTGGTGTCGGGTGCGGCTACAGGCACCCACTACAAGTTGAAGTCGGTCATATGCCACAAGGGCACGTCGCCACACACGGGTCACTACGTGGCGTTCATCCGCAAAGTGGTGGATGGCGTAGACAAGTGGGTCTTGTACAACGACGAGAAGGTGGTGGTGTGCCAAGACGAGAATCTACAGGACATCCGCAACAATGGGTATGTGTATGTGTTTGAGAAGGCGCAGGGATAGATCAGATAAGGCCCGCCGGAGATGCAAGTCCGCGCTAGACGAGTGAAATTCGGCTGGCGTGTGCTGCCGGTCCCGTAAATACGAAGCCGGCCAGTAAAGGGCAAAAAATACACAGAGTAAACACAGAACGCAGCTGACGTTTTGCAGACAGGCCACTCGCTACAAGGTCTCTACATGGTGTGCCACGGCGTACACCGCTCTCGACCGCTCTACACTCTACAACCGGCACCCGCAGTCTCGGCACCCGCAGTCGCGCACCCTGGCGACACGGCCCGCGCCCTGGCTGCCCAATCAGGCCAGCCACACAATGGCAGCGTACGTCATATCTCCTCGGGCTCGAAATGTCGAGATAAGAGCCTTATCGCCTGGGCTGTGTGCAGGACACGGTCCAGCAACGTGCAAGTCGCGTTGCAGGTTGGCCGCACCCAACCTGCAAACGTCGAAGCAAACCCGCAAAAATCCCACTATGACTAAATAAATGTCAAACCACAAAGATATAAATGGAACCCTTCTCACCCAAATTTTCCAGCACCATCTTCTACACCAGTTTCTTTCCCGCCCCACACATATACACGTGCACAGGTGTATATAGCCAGAAGCGTACCCCCCACAACCATGTTCATCACTAACGAGCACGTCGGCGACAGATCCCGTATGGAGGACTGGAGAAGTATGTGCATTTTTTTCGTTTTTTGCCGATTTTGGTAGGCCCCACCACCAGCCCGTTTTTGCACACCCATTTTCCGCCCCGTTTGGCGCCGGAAAGCGGCCGTTTTGGTGCGGCGCCGGGCCGAGACCGCTCTGCGGAGCATGGCCGTGGCGCCGGTGCGCCCGTTAGGGCCCCCACGGCGGCTTTCTTGCCCCCACATGGCCCCGGCCGGCTGCTGGTGACTCACCTGAAAAAAAAATTCGCATCTCTTTGCACCACCACTAGCTACTAACACTGTACGCCTATAGTCCGCGGTTACGACCCCTTAACGCCCCCTGACTTGTTGCAGCACGAGTTCCAGTTGACGGAGGCATCCCAGAAGGTGATTTTGAAGGGCAGAGACGATGCCGTGAGCATTTTGAACGGCCACGACGACAGATTGATCATCGTGATCGGGCCCTGTTCCATCCACGACCCGGAAGCCGCCAAGGACTACGCGGACAGATTGTACAAGGAGTCCGAGAAGCACAAGGGCGAGTTGTTGATTGTCATGAGAGCCTACTTGGAAAAGCCCAGAACCACCGTGGGCTGGAAAGGGTTGATCAACGACCCCGAAATCGACGGCTCGTTCCAGATCAACAAGGGCTTGAGAATCGCCCGCAAGTTGTTCGTGGAGTTGACCTCCAAGTTGCCCATTGCCGGCGAGATGTTGGACACCATCTCCCCGCAGTTTTTGTCTGATTTGTTCTCTGTCGGCGCCATTGGTGCCAGAACTACCGAGTCGCAGTTGCACCGTGAGTTGGCCTCGGGTTTGTCGTTCCCGGTCGGGTTCAAAAACGGAACCGACGGTACGTTGGGGGTGTCCATTGACGCCATGAGAGCCGCCTCCCACCCCCACCACTTCCTCTCCGTGACCAAGCCCGGTATTGTCGCCATTGTCGGCACCGAGGGTAACAAGGACACCTTTGTCATCTTGAGAGGCGGTAAGAAGGGCACCAACTACGACGAGGAGTCGGTCAAGGAGACCCAGGAGCAGTTGATCAAGGCCAAGGTGGTCACCGAGTCCAACCCGGGCCCCAGAATCATGGTCGACTGTTCCCACGGTAACTCCAACAAGGACCACAGAAACCAGCCCAAGGTTGCTGCCTGTGTCGCTGAGCAGATCGCCAAGGGCTCCACCGCCATCTGTGGTTTGATGATTGAGTCCAACATCAACGAGGGCAGACAGGACGTGCCCCCATTGGAAGAGGGCGGTAAGTCGGCCTTGAAATACGGTTGTTCTATCACCGACGCCTGTATCGGCTGGGACAGCACCATCGCGGTGTTGGACGGCTTGGCCGATGCCGTCAAGGCCAGAAGAGCTTTAAAGGGTAACTAAAAAGCGCAGCAAAAGTAATAATAAAAACGGCCGCCTGGTCTGGATGTATGTATATAAGTAAAAACCGTTAATAAAATGCTAGTATAGCTCAATACGGCTGGTGTACCGGCGTGGTTAGTATATGCGATACTGTGATATCGAGTCACGTGCCGCGCAACGTGATTGCATTTCCCCATGAAGTATTGCCGTTGCCCGGTGCTCTACTTTACGTAGTATGTTAAGGCAAATCGGCCCTCTTCCGCTCTACTCTTACGCTATTAGACACTCCCATTTCTCGGATTATCGTTACCCACTGCGCTACCTCTATCTCGTAAATTCCAGTGCTATCTCTGATAGCAGTACCTACACGCTGCTGCTAGCTACCCTGCTGCTAGCTAACTGCAGTGTTGAAGCAACCAAGATCTACGACACTATTCACAATATCTACAACAGCATCCTATTACCTACAACGCTATCACATTACATATACACCGCATTGCGCATCTACATCTCGGAGCTGCCCTGAAATCACAGATTCGAATTCCGCAAAAGTTCCCGTTTAGGTAACACAAAAAATACGCACTGGCTATTGCATCTCTACGCTACAAACTGGCAGTAGATCCAGTTGCAACACCACTATACACTCAAGTTTTCGTCTATTCGCCCGAGGGTCGTTCTGCCATGCGGTCGTTCATTAAATCCCACCGAAAAACCGACTCGGTTCACTCCGAAACCATCGAGTCCTCCTCGCTTCTAGATTACAACCCACCACCATCCCTACCATCCACCACTTCTATATCCACCAACGCCACAGACCCCAACAAGACTCCCGATCCATCCCCGCGCGTGGCCCAGTCCAGCCAGTTTGCGCTAACGCCCCCCAATGCATTTTCCACCTCGAGTGCTTCCTCCTTGAGCTCCCCCAAAAAGCTCTTGTCCCCCATCAAGAACCTCTTTTCCAGCAGTAGTCACAGCAAACAGTATCTGTTTCACTCCGGCAGTGCGGCAAATACATCGCTAACGTCTCCCTCCTCGGGAACAAGTCTAAACAATTTACTCCACTCGTCTTCTGGCACGCTAGACAAGCTCAAGAACAAGAAACTGCGCCATGCCCGAAGCCATACGTCTATATCGAATATCACCGAATTCACGTCTTCCGCAGCGTTGAGCAGTTACACTGCGTCGAAATCAAAAGAATACGCAAGCAACGCAACTCGCATTGAGGGCCTTGCGCCTCCGCCGCTCATCTTGAGTTCGACTTCCACGCCCTCGCTCGTTAAATCCAGCAAAAATGCAACCGGCGTTTCATCCCTGACTTCACTCAATTCGTATCATTCTGCCAACTCGCATATTATCAGTCAGCCTGTTTCCAGTGGGAATGTGTCAGATGTCTCTCTATATCAGAATACCCATAATAGCACCCTGGCTATCTCACTAGCACAGAGCTTGAACAATTTTGAGAGGAAACAGGTCAGTTTTGACACGAAACAGTCATCTTCTACGACAAACAACCTCCCCATAGACTCGGATACCACTCAGGTAGATTCCAACGAAATACCACTTGATGAAGATTATACCAAATCCGTACTCCTTACGCAGAATGAGCAAAATGACGAAGATGATGATGGCAGTAATTCGTCTGATGCATCTTCTTCGCAGTTCTCATTTGTGAGAGATCTCAAGGGAGGAAGGAATACATCTGTCAAATACTATAAATCGAAAGATGAATCCACAGTCACCAACAATATGTCCAATATTAACACCTTTAGTGAGCACGACTTGGGATATGAAGTAGATGAGTATTCTGATTACGATTATGAGAATAACGGCATAGATGATGACGAAGACAACGACCAGTTCCACGATGATGAAAGTGACGACGAAGTACAGTATAATAGAGCATTTGATGATGAAGATGAAGATGTATTTTCTCACAGAATGGAAATTCCAGTGGAACAGTCTTCGGCTTTTGATAACCAACTAGAGGATTACGAGGACGACGGTTACCAGGATGAAGGATATGAGGACGAGGGTTACGAGGACAAGGGTTACGAGGACGAGGGTTACGAAGACATAAATGACGAAGACGTTTACGATCAGATGGATGGTGAAGATCTTGATAATCCAGAGGATGAAGAATTTGTTCGCTATAACAAGGCACTAGATGATGTGAGCAGCACGAATGAGCAGCATGAAACAAACTCAACTCGTCTCCTAGAACAACTTCCTCATAATACACACCATAAATTATTTAACGCGTCCTATCACTTGTCTATCCTGGGAATTGACTATTCAGAAGATGCAGATACTTTGAGTGGTGATAATAGGGAGCAGGATGGTGACAGACTCGAAAACTATTTAGACATGAAATCGAAACTGTCGTCGTCAATTGAAAAACCAAATACTGTTTCTGGAAAGACTCCTGAACTAACTGCGTCTGATAGTTTGGAATTATTTGACATCAGCAGTCCCATAATTAATGGATTGACGATTGGTCATAATTTGAGGCACAGACTCGTTAGACCAGGTTCTAGAAAACAGAATTTCACACGTTCTAGTGAAGAGATTTTCAAAAGACAGACTGATTCAAGTAGCAGAGCCATGTATATAATCCCCAGCTTTCATCAGTCAATAACTGACGATTTGAATCTAAGAATTGAACAAAAGATTCAGAATATGGAAAAGTTTCAAAATAAGCCAGTCGTAGCGACTGATAGACTCTATTCGTCTGAAGCTGATATTGGATTGGGTATAATGACGACCAGAAATGATACCAAGAGTCATAATACATCTATGAGAAAATCAATCAGCAATATGATGGATCTATTGGGTGCCTTGGAAACCAGCCAGACAAATGACACGCTTGCAAAGATTGGTAACAAAAGTGGCACAGAGGAAGTCTCCTCTCTGCAAAACAAATCCTCTGAACAAAGGAAGTCGATCGTCGGCATGATGAACTTGTTGGCTGATTTAGAAAATAGTCAAACTGAGATAGAATCTAGTAATAATTTAACCCAAGGAGATATGGAGTCTGCTAAAGAAAACAGAAAGTCGATTAATGAGATGATGGCTACTTTAGCGAAGCTTGAGGTTTCTGATACTGTTGATAATGATTCCTTGAAGCAAAAACGGAACTCAATTAACGATATGATGCAAACACTCGCCAAGCTTGATCACAATAACAATATCAAACTCAAGTCGGACAAATCTAGAACTCACATGAGTTTAAATTCAAGCAAAAAGATAACGCCTGTAAATAGTTCAAAACGTTATTCTTGGTTCAACAATGATGAGGATATATCAGTGAAAGGGAAAGAACTGAGCAGCAGTCATTTGGATCAAGATATAATAGATGAAGTCAACCAGTTGCCAGAAGACTATGACTTCCAAGACGAATATCGTAAGAGTCTTTTGAGTAACGTTCAAGATGGTGGCTTCTACAGAAGCAATTCGTACAATAAAAAGCCGGTTAAAACAGCGCTAGATAACAAATATCAAACCAACAAGATTGAAACCTTAAACAAGACTGTGACCTTCTACCGGAACAGCAGCTTGGGCTATGAACTTAATAGAAGTAGTAGTGTCAGTCGAGCAGCATCTACACGCTCAATGGGTTCATTCGCTTCTGTAAATGAAGAAGAGTCGGAAGAAGAAGAAACAGATGATGACATGCCAGAAGTTGTGGCACCTGCGGTACCAGACCGAAATGCCGACGTAGTTTCAACATCCAGTTGCAACAATTTAACTACAATCACTGAGGCGGATAGTCCGTATCTCAAGTGATAAACACAGTTCACGAAAATAGTCAAATTTACATTCTGCATTCGAAAAACAGTTTATATTAGATGTTGTGCAATTAAAATGACTACAGATGAGAAAATAAATAATGCTAATAAAAAGAACGAAATGATTTTAGTTCAAGAATGTTTGCCCTTGAGAAAATGAAAAGTTTTTTGCGATAATTGATTTTTCAGTGCCGGTGACTGGTGCAATTGTAGTTGATTTTTGTGCTGATGCGTTATTTGCATCATATGATACAGTATGTGTTTGATTTTTGTTGTGTCTTGGCGCACCTTTGAGCGGAGATGTAGGAGGTTGAATTCTTCTAGAAGTATAACTAGCACTGGTGCTGGAGGTGGTCGAATATACACTGCCATTACCTCTCTTCTTGTTTAATTCTTCCACTATGGTTCCTCTGGCATTCTCTTGTCTGAGTTTGCTAATTAAACTGCTTGATGGCATTACCTTGAGTTGCTGTGTAGAATTGGAGCTGCCGTATGAGGCAGTAGATGCATCGGAAATATTGCTGGATCTGGATGCAACCGATGAAGTAGTCGAGGACACCGAGCTCCTCCTCGATGCCACTGATGATGTGGATGACATTACGGAATTATTTCTGAAAACAAACGAGTTCTTTCTGTACTTGGAGTATATGCTCATCAACTCATCTTTGTCTTCCTCGTCATCTACTAAAACAACCTCCACATCCTTACCATCTTTGGTCTTTTCTGTAACGGATCTGTAAGATGTGGTGGAGTTATTTCTATTGACCATACAGATGTCATAGTTTTCTTCTGTTAAATCGATTACAACACTCTCAGTATCGGAAGCTGCAGACTCAGAAATTACTGGAGATGATCTTCCTGTGTTTTCAGTCGACGACGATATTGGTGAATCGTCATGTGGAATGTCAGCACGCTTTTGAATGTTAAGGGCTTGTACTCCACTTGAAATTCTTTGCATTTCTTTTGTGTAAGAACTGATTCTCATATTCACGTCGTTGAAGTGTGAATCCTCGTGCGAAGTAGCATCTTTGAAATCTATCGCATATCTGATTTGAGAAGGAGGCTCTTCAATCAGAATATTCATAGCTTCCTCTTCTTGATTATTGACTTCTTTGGTGCCTCTACTTTGTACATTACCAGATGATTGATTAGATGCTTCGGCTGGTAATGGAACACAGAGTAAATCAGCAGACATGGATCTTGAATGAATGCTTGTGGCCTCCAAATCATCGACGTTGATATTATGCATGGATCTGTGTCTAGTGTGTCTCACAGGTGAACCGGATCTAGATTTATTTGGCAGTGGTTGCTCTGAGTTGCCACTTTGGCTCAAGCTCCAAGGAGTACTCTTCGAGAGTCGTGGGTCACTATAGAAATTACCAAATCCGTTGTTACCATAGTCTGGTTTAGAATTGACTAATGCATGCTCCGTTTCTGAGGCATTGTATTCTGTTGGGGCGGAAGAGCCATTCAGGATCTCATCGAAGGTGGTTCCGTTATGGGAAGTATAGGACCTTTTGGATGAAAAAGTGTCAGTGACAGACTGATTAGATAAATCGGGAATCTCTATCTGACCATTAGAAGACATGAAACTGAACTTGGACTTAGTGGATCTTACAGAGCCAGCTCTTTTCCTCACTTCTGGATCATTAGTGGCGTTTAAAGAATTGTTAGGGAAATTGAAGTTTCTACCCACCCCACCATTATCGCCATCGATAGCCTTTTGATGTTGTACCGATTGAGTAGCTTCTTGTACGGCTTTAGTGTTTTCTTTGGAGATTTCTATTAATGGCGTCACTGGTGTCAAAGGTTCGTTGTATTGGTCGACACTAGAGTCACTAACCAGCTCTTGTAAATCTTCTTCAGATTCTTCTTCCGTTCCTTGTTCAGAATCTTCTTCCGATCCTTCTTCCTCTTCTATCAGTTCTTCGGATGCCTCAGCTTCCTTTAATCTCTCTGATACGCTCTTCTGGTTTTTGCGCTTAAGCGAAGCAACACTGTATTCACTTATGGAGAGATCAATAGACTCCTGAATAGACTCCCAGGAATCTGATTCTTCACTTGCAGAAGATACAGTCCTCTTGCTTTCAAGTACGGCAGCAATGGTTGGCGTTCCCAACGCTGATATGGGAGCCGTGTTTCTCTTGGACTGAGTGGTGAGCCGGGCAAAGTTCATGAAATCGCCAACTGAACTGAAAGAACTGACAGATGACACGTGTGATTCATCACTGAAGCTTCTTTTGTTGATTTTCAAATGCAATTCTTTGGACTCTACGGGGGCGTTAGATTTCTGGACAACGTGAAGGTTCTCTTCCGTGGGTACTCTGGGAACACACGACAGTTCAATTGCAGAAGTTTGATTCTGGAGGTTGAGAGGAGGCGGAGGTCTTCTTCTAACGGGAGAAGAAAGCACTTCAGTAGAAACTGGTGGTTGTGCAGCCGGGATGATTTTTATGTTGGAGTATGCAGGTGACTTTGTGATTTGGGAAGCTGGTCTAGTTACTGGGGTAGGTTTTTCTGGTACTAGTGGTGCTACTGGTGCTACTGGTGCCGCTTTCGGTGGTACTGGTGCTACTGATGAAGGTTCTATTGTTGCGGTACGGTTATCCTTTGGAGGTAACGGAGGGAGCGTTTTCTCGCTAGTCATGCTGGACTGTCTGGAACTGGAGTTGGACATCTCTTCAATGATGCTGAGTTCATCGTGGGCGTTGTAGTTGGATTTGGCAACAATTTTCAGCATTTTGGTGTTGTTCGAGACCACAGGCGGTGGCGATTGTCTCACTAATGGACGTCTGGGCAAGGCAATGCGGCGATTGATTTCTTCCTCGGTATAGCTTGTGTCCTCCTCTTCGTCTGACAGGTTCAACTTCAGGTATCCGTTGGCGGTGAAAACCAACGTGGTTCTGGACTTGTTGGGAGAAACCAGTCTGGAGGTGCGGACGGGTGACTTGGCCCGCAAGTTTTCTACGTTTTTGGGACTCAACTTGGGGGGAAGCTGTAACGTGAACGGAACCGGGATCACATACTTGCTGGTGGGCGTGTGCTGGGTGATGTGGAGTTTTTTGGAGATGGGTGATTTGGAAAGCATTCTCAATTGCTCGGAGGTGAGATTGGCGTCTATTTTGTTGGTGTATGGGACGGTGGGGAGTTGTAGGTCAAACGCATTGGGAGCGGGCATGGATCTTCTTTTGATGGGCGACGAAGACCGTGCCCGGGCCGTTTCGGGCTGTGACCGAGGGGGCAACAAGGACAAGTCGTCCTGTGAGTGCACGAGCATGAATTGGGTCAAAAATGATGGTTTTCACACCGGACTGGGCTAGCAATGGGAGATGAGACAGTCGGTTTTTAAGTGGTGAAACTGGATGGGAAAAAGTACAGGATGGAAGGGGGGGTATTTAACCAGCTTGTGTCACTAGGCGGGTACAATGGATCGCAATACGAGCTGGCTGTTGCCATTCAACACATGCACTGGGATAATGGGCGTATTGTGACAACAAGCATGGACAAGTCTTGTTGGTTATATCCAATTTCATTGTCGTGAAAAATGGGCTTGATGCAGTGTTTATGTTTGCGCCCAAACAGGAAAGTTGGTTGCGCAGCCTATTTTGGGATGTGGGCCTGTGTGAGGTACGCCTCAGAAAGGGGTTTTTTTTTGTGAGATCTGATTGTGGGAGGGGGGTTGCATTGTGGTGACCCGCTAGCTTGGGAATTAGTGCCCATTGTGTATTGTTGTCGGTTCACACCGGTTTGGGTGGCCGTGGTTTGGGCTTGCGCTGGTGGTGCTAATTATTTAGTGGGTTTTGGTGGGCATGTGTAATTGGCGCGTGCGGCGCACATTTTGTTTTTTCTCTGGTCTGTGTGCAGGAGCGCGAACTTTTTTGCAACTTTTCGCTGGGCCCTGATTCTGGGCCTTTTTCCGACCACTTCCACTATGGTGTACAGCCTGTGGCAGCGTGAAACAGAACACGACGCTCCTGTTGCCCTGAATTGTACGAATCCCTGCTGCGTATCTCCGCGGCACCATGTTGTCTCCAAAAACTAGACAAGATCCGGTCCCGGAACCGACTTCTCCGTCTGCCGCCGAAAACAACCCTGCGCTTCTCTTTACTCCCGCCCTGGAGTCTCCTGTCACATACGGGTCCACGCCGCTAACTCCCAGTGCTCTTCTTATGGGCACAGACTCAGCCCCCAGTGTAGAAAACCCCAGCAGTGACGGCACCGCGGTCGACGAGAATTCCTCCCACGACTACACCTGTAAAGGCAAAATCGGCCTCGCCTATCTTCCCCATCAGAGGACCAGATTGGTCACTAAGAAGGGCATTGACTTCTGCATGATGGTGGCAGGCCGCTCGGGTGTGGGGAAAACCGCTTTTATTAACAGTTTGATGGCCTGTGAACTCGTGGACACCAGTAGCGTGTCTCCAGCCGGTCTTGAGATCAACCGCTACTGTCTACAGGAGGACGGGTTCCAACTTCGGTTGACCACCATTGAAACAACCGGGTTCGGAACAAACACCGACAACCTGTTTAGCTGGACGCCCGTATGCAACTATATCGATGAGCAGTTTAGAACATACTTGTACCAGTTGGAACAGCCCGCCAGAACGAAACTATCCGATACACGCGTGCACTGCTGCTTCTACTTCATCTCTCCGGATTCGCTCACTCCACTTGACATAAGAACCATGAAGGAATTATCTAAGCGGGTCAACTTGATTCCGGTTATTGGGAAAGGTGACACCTTGTGTGAATCAGAAATTTTGCACTGGAAGCGCCTTGTTAATGAGAGTCTCATGTTCCATGATATTCGAGTCTGCAATCTAGTGCAAGATATTGGTTTCACCGAGATTGTCACGTCACACGTGCCATTTACCATCATTTCTTCCAATGATTTCTCGTTGACTAGGGATGGGGTTCACGCTAGGGGCCGTCGGTACGCATGGGGCATGTCTGAGGTTGAAAACCCAGTGCATTGTGATTTCAGTATACTAAGAGAAATCATCATGCAACAGCATATGCTTGATCTAATTCTTTCTACCAACCTGCATTTTGAAAACTACGGAGAAACCTGTTTGCAAGAAAGACTTAGGTTGGCCAAGGAATCGTACCGCATTGAAGGAACGGGAGAAGATGGAATACTGCAATTCTTGAATTACAACAAAATTTCGTTACAAATGTTAGAGTCTAAATTAAAGTTGACAGATCCCGTTTTAGAGTACAAGGCAAGTGTTTCTAAAAAGAAATTCCAGCAAGTCGTTACTGAACAAGAAAGGCACTTCAAAGAATGGAAGCGAGCTTTGGTTGAGCAACAAAATATTCTCAATGACGACATCCAGGAGACCCACTTTAGATTCACCAATTTAGAAAACGAAGTCTCTAAATTAGATTTCCTGGCTGCCTCTTCGCCCGAAGCACCAATTATCACTCCAACGGTGATTCATCCAAATGAAAAGGATTTGGAGTTTGTCGATTTGTTCGACGAACAGGTATAACTAAAAGATTGTCTAGGTTTTTTGCTATTATGATGTGAAAATTATAAAAAGTATTCAAGAGCTGGTTCCCCAAATCAGATCACTATTTCACTTCTCAGATTGATACCCCTTCTCTCAGAGAATTGAATAATTGTGAATCAAGCTGAATGGAGGGTTGCAGAACAACCTTCCGAAAAGCCCTAATAGTTTTGCAGCTGGTCGTGCACCTTACCGGAATGCATAGTGCATTCTAAAAATTTTTTCTATCAATTTCTCAATTTATTCGGAACCACTTCTTCTCTTCTTTACTGTCTACTTCAGATGACAAGTGTAATAATACTGTCTACTTGACTGAATGAGTATGTATTAAATCAACAGAATTGATCTAGGGATATCGAAAGCAAGAAACTGCCGGTCAGACTCTTATCAGGATGAATCTTTTATCATTATATGTTTTTTCTGGCATCTCTAATGTTAGAACTTTTCAGTTCAATGAATACAACCCTTGACTATATCTGATAGCCTTAGTGCTAAGCTAAGAGTTCTGTTAGCGGTGGCTCAGCTCGCTTTCCCTTGGTTTGAGTCGATAAGTTTATTGTACTAACTGAATGTAGGTGCTTAGACAGTTCTTATAGTTAATAGACGTATTCGTATACTTGAAATACTTTGTAGTGCTTTGTGAGGCGTTTAGCCGGAGCGAGGAACAAGTAAAGATCTACACTTGCGTTGCTGGCATCTGCGTCGGACTGAGTTCACGGCTTGCTACGCCGAATAGGCACCAGTCACGTGACATGCGCTATGTGCAGGAACGAAAATATTAGCTGGTAGTCCCAAATCGTCTCTACTTCTGTGCCCAATATTCCAGCAACATCCGGACTCAATCCTGGTCGGACCTGTTAACTTGCATCGGCAGCACGGCTGAAAGCATATTCCGATGTTTCTGGGTGAACAAGCTCCGGAAAAAGGCGCACAACGCCACATCGAAGATGAACTAGTCCAGTTTGAATCGGAAAACGCTCAGACCTCCACCCCCACCCCCGAAAAGCGGGAAAGGGTGGTCAACTTGATATTGGATCACACTGCGTTCGTGCGTGGGATCGGAAATGTCAAGCGCTGGTTCAATGACGATTACGTCAGCACCAACTTGAGTGCCAAAAAGGGCCAGATCACGCTCAATATCTACATCCCCTCGTACACGCTACACGAGTTTGACTTTGCCAAAAAGGGCGTGTCAATGCTGGCTTCGAACGCACGCCAGGCGGTGCGTTTCATCGATGAGCATCTTGAAGGTGAGAAAGCCCCCCGAGACACGGCGAGAAACCCCATCAAGTACAACCTACTCATAGAGAAACAGGGAGAAACGGTAGACTGGAAAGAGTGTCTCCGGCACAAGGTGCACTCGCCCAAGATCCGCGAGTTCCCCAACTACAGAACCAAATTTGACTCTTCCATCATCAGCCAGTCGTACGCGCAGAACAGCGGTGCCGACGACTACCACAGCAGCATTCTGCTTCGGGAAAGCAGCAACAAAAACGACATCCAGTACGAGAACTCCGAGTCGTACCAGAAGGCGCTTTCGCATTCCAACAACTACGCGGAAATGCCGTCGCGGTTGCGGTACTTGCTCCGGACCTGCGTGTACAAGCGGTTTGTGGAAAAGAGCCCCCGCAAAAGCGAGCTCGAGAACTGGAAACTCGTGACCGAGGACCCCATCACCAAGATCTGGGCCAAGAGTTTCGGAATCGACTGTGTCAATGTCAACGAGGCCGAGTTGCTTATGTTCCAGAGCTACGACGTCAACCTGTTCCGCCAGATCAACAACTTCTCCATGGAAGAGGACTACGATCCGTTCAGCGACATTCTCCAGAACACCGTCGACACCACAACATACGCGTATGCCGATATAGCGGCGGTGACGGAAAAACCATCCCCGTTCGGAAGACGGGTCAAGCGGAACAGGAAGCCGTTCCAACGCACCAGTGGGGTAGTCAATGTGCAGCCATCCAGCATCACGGGCGAGTATGTGCTGAAGGAGCGGTTTGACGCCATCAATTTTGCACCCAGAGGCCAGGGCAAGCTCTGGAAGCCCAAGAAGTAGTTTTATGCGCTCTGGGCGTGTTTTGTAGGGGGAGGAAGGAATAGTCTGGCTGGCTATACTGTCTTGTGTGCAGGACGACATATGTCGTGGCTGCAAATGTCGCAACCAAGACTGGACGGGCCGTAGCTGCAACAAGGAGTGGGACCGGAGTACCAGCCAGGTGCAGCCCAGCCCAAACTATCTCGTGTATGGGCCAGTGTATAGCTTCGTCTACTGCGTAGTGCCGTGTATAGTGTAGACTCACGTGATGTTGGGCCAATGTATGGTGGCCACCAGCACCGCACCGTGGGCGCCACCACCACCAATACACACGACCCACAACAGCAAGCCGTATGCAGCACCACAAGCGGGGCCGCCCCTCCAGCAGCCCGATGCCGGCGACGCCCGCCCGCCCGCCCGCCGGTGGGCCCCGGCAGCAATGTCGCGCGACATTGGGCGCGCACGACCTGCCCGCACACGACCCCTCGTTCCGCGCGACATTCTCCAACCAGAACCGTCTATCAACATATAGCCAGTGCTGGGCCGGCATTGCACCCCCATACACCAGCAATTCGCGCGCAAACCCATCATGAACAGGCAGCTCACGCGCGAGGAGATCCAAAAGATCATCCAGCGGTGGCACCAGTTGAAAAACCAGTTTGGTGACCAGGCCGTGAACGTGCCCGAATTCACCCACCTCAGCAAAGTTATCAAGATACTCCAGCAGAACCAGCAGCAGCTCCAGCGGCAAAACAACCCGCAGCAGCAGCAGCAGCAGCAGCAGCAGCCACAACCGAACCTGCAGAACCAACAAAACCCGCAGCCCAGCCAGCAGTCACGTGCCCAGGACCTCCTGCAGCACCCCACCATGCACCGGCTCCAGAGCCAGAGCCAGGGCCAGAACCAGTTCCAGCTGCAGAGCGCGGCCCCCACCGCGCAGTCACGTGCCAGCCCCGACCAGGTGCTTTCCTCGCAGCGGCAGTCGATCCCGAGCCAGCTGCCCGGAAATATGCCGGCCCAGTTGCAGAACGGCGCCGGCCCGTACGCCGGGCCGGATTTCGGCACCAGCGGCCCGCAGCCGGCCGCACCCAGCTACGGAGGCTCCGGCCCGGTGTCGCAGCCGTACCCGCCCACCTCCGGCCAGTCGCCGTTCACCACACAGCAGTTCCAGCTCGTAAAGTCGCAGTTCCAGGCCCTCAAGTACTTGTTGAAAGGGTCGGGTCCGTCCAACCAGCCGATCCCGCAGAACCTCGTAGCTTTTGTCAGCAACGACCGCTCGGCGTTGCCCTCGGGTGCGTATCTTGCGGCGGCTCCGCGGGGCCCCGCGGGGTACGACAATGTCGCCGCCCCGGCCCCGGCTCCGGCACCGCAGAATGTCGCACAGCAGCCGCAGCAACAACAGCAACAACAACAGCCACAACAGCACACGCCGCAGCAGGCGACTTTCACCGCATCGCCGGCCATGTCGTCGGCCAGTCTTGCGGCGCTAGAGGCCAAGAAGAAGGCGGCGGCCAAGCGCGGCGTTAAGCCCAAACCGGTCCCCGTGCCCAAAAAGGGACAGAAGAAGCCGCTCAAAGAGGACGGCACGGCCTACGATGGCGGTGCCGGAGCCGTGCCGCTGCGCCCGGTGCTTCCGGAGCCCCAGCCGCCGGTCAACATCAACCGGCTCATCCCGGACCGGGCCCAGAACAAGAAGCTCGTGGTGGCGGTCAACAAGCCCAACGCGGTGGTCGACGCGTTCGAGGTGCCGGACGTTTTTGGCGACGGCACGCGCGACATCCCGTTCGGGTCGATCGGAACGGCACAGAGCCGGATCCAGTTCCCGAGCCTCCTCCCCGAGGGCACCAGTCTCGACGACATAGCCAACAACCGGCAGTTGTACGTGATGTTGCAGATGGAGTTGGAGAAGGACGCGTTGGAGGCGCAGCTCCGGGCTCTCGGCGAGGACGACGCGCAGTACCGCGACGTGCAGTTGCAGTTGCAGCAATTGCAGCTCGTGACGTACCAGCAGCAGTTGCGGGGCAAGATCTTGCTGCAGGTGTGGTTCAGCCGCAGCGTGTTGCCCAACTCGCACCCCAACTTCCAGTGCCGCAGCAGCCTGCTTCTGCTCGAGAACATCGCGGCCACGCAGGACTTGTACATGCACCAGCTCGAGACGCGGTTGCAGGCGCAGAACCAGCAGCACCAGAAGACGCTCCGGCAGATTTTGGCGTCGGTGGCGCAGCAGGAGGCGGCCGCCACGCGCAAGCGCGACAAGGTGGCCCGGTTCGGCACCAAGGTGGCGTCGTTCCACAACCAGACCGCCAAGGAGGAGCAGAAGCGGTTGGAGCGCATGGCCAAGCAGCGGTTGCAGGCGTTGAAGCTGAACGACGAGGAGGCGTACTTGAAGTTGCTCGACCACACCAAGGACACGCGGATCACGCACTTGTTGAAGCAGACCAACCAGTTTTTGGACTCGTTGGCGCAGGCGGTGCAGACGCAGCAGCGCACGCACGAGACGGCCGGTGCCGGCCCGGCCGCGGCGGCCGAGGCGCCGGTGGCGGACGACGACGAGCGGCGCGAAAAGGTGGACTACTACAACGTGGCGCACCGTATCAAGGAGGAGGTGACGCGGCAGCCGTCCATCTTGGTGGGCGGCACGTTGAAGGAGTACCAGTTGAAGGGGTTGCAGTGGATGGTGTCGTTGTTCAACAACCACTTGAACGGTATTCTCGCCGACGAGATGGGGTTGGGTAAGACCATCCAGACCATCTCGTTGCTCACGTACTTGGCCGAGGTGAAGAAGATGAACGGCCCGTTTTTGGTGATTGTGCCGCTCTCCACCTTGACCAACTGGAACTTGGAGTTTGACAAGTGGGCGCCCGCTCTCCGCAAGATCACCTACAAGGGCACGCCCAACCAGCGGAAGGCCATGCAGGCCGACATCAGGTCGGGCAACTTCTCGGTGCTCTTGACCACGTTCGAGTACATTATCAAGGACAAGGCGCTCTTGGCCAAGACGCGGTGGGTGCACATGATCATCGACGAGGGCCACCGCATGAAGAACGCCAACTCCAAGTTGTCGGAGACGCTCACGCACAACTACCACAGCGACTACCGGTTGATTTTGACGGGTACGCCGTTGCAGAACAACTTGCCCGAGTTGTGGGCCTTGCTCAACTTTGTGTTGCCCAAGATCTTCAACTCGGTCAAGTCGTTTGACGAGTGGTTCAACACGCCGTTCGCCAACACGGGCGGGCAGGACAAGATCGAGTTGAGCGAAGAAGAGACGCTTTTGGTGATCCGGCGCTTGCACAAGGTGTTGCGGCCGTTCTTGTTGCGGCGGTTGAAGAAGGACGTGGAGAAGGACCTCCCCAACAAGGTGGAGAAGGTGGTCAAGTGCAAGATGTCGTCGCTCCAGTCCAAGCTCTACCAGCAGATGTTGAAGTACAACCTCTTGTTTGCCGGGGACGACAGCGACGCGCCCGTGACCATCAAGAACGCCAACAACCAGATTATGCAGTTGCGTAAGATCTGCAACCACCCGTTCGTGTACGAGGAGGTGGAGCGGTTGATCAACCCCTCGGCCGAGACCAACGACCAGATCTGGCGGGTGGCGGGCAAGTTTGAGCTCTTGGACAAGATCCTCCCCAAGTTCAAGCAGACGGGCCACCGTGTGTTGATCTTCTTCCAGATGACGCAGATCATGGACATCATGGAGGACTTTTTGCGCTTCCGCGGCATGAAGTACATGCGGTTAGACGGGGGCACCAAGGCCGACGACAGAACCGTGTTGTTGAAGGAGTTCAACGCCGACCAGTCCGACTACTTTTGCTTTTTGCTTTCGACCCGTGCCGGTGGCTTGGGGCTCAACTTGCAGACGGCCGACACCGTCATCATCTTTGACACCGACTGGAACCCGCACCAGGACTTGCAGGCGCAGGACCGGGCGCATCGGATCGGGCAGAAGAACGAGGTGCGCATCTTGCGGTTGATCACCGAGGACTCGGTGGAGGAGATGATCTTGGAGCGCGCGCACGCCAAGTTGGAGATTGACGGCAAGGTGATCCAGGCCGGGAAGTTCGACAACAAGTCGACCGCCGAGGAGCAGGAGGCCATGTTGCGTGCCTTGATCGAAAAGGAGGACGAGCGCAAGCAGAAGGGCAACTCCGAGGAGGACGAGGAGTTGGACGACGACGAGTTGAACCAGATCATTGCCCGTAGCGACGACGAGTTGCTTGTGTTTAAGCGCATCGACGAGCAGCGGTCGCAGGCCACCAAGTCGGCGCCCTACTCGACCCGCTTGTACACGGAGGACGAGTTGCCCGAGATCTACAAGAAGGACCCCGAGCTGTTGATCAAGTCCGAGGAGGCCATCATCGAGGAGTACGGCCGCGGCACGCGCGAGCGCCGCACCGCTCTCTACGACGACAACCTCACCGAGGAGCAGTGGCTCCGGCAGATTGACGGCGTGGTGTCCGACGACAGCGACGACGAGGACGTCAAGCCCAAGCGCAGCCGGGGCCGGCCCCGAGGCCGGCCCAAGTCCGCCAGCAAGGACGCGACGCCGGACGCGTCGGCCGAGGCTGGGTCGGCCGCTCCGTTGAAGCGGCCAGCCGACGACGACGAGCCGGGCGCGCTGAAACGGGCCAAGTCGACGACGCCGAAACCGGCGGTCGTGTCACGTAGTGCGCGGGGCCGGGCGCGCGGCGGGCGCGGTGGGCGCGGACGCGGCTCGCTTCTCTACCGGGCCACTCCGGCGGTGGACCCGCTTTCGCCGGAGGACCGGGCGCGGCTCCAGAACACGATGGAGTCCATCTACGGGTTGGTGATGAACTACGCCAACGAGCACGACCGGCAGCTCAGCGCGTTGTTCTTGGTGAAGCCGTCGCGCAAGTTGTACCCCGACTACTACGTGCTCATCAAGCACCCGATCGCGCTCGACACGGTCAAGAAGCGCATCGGGTCGCGCAGCTACTCCAACGCGCGCGAGTTGATGGAGGATCTCCACTTGATGTTCAGCAACGCGCGCATCTACAACGAGGAGGGGTCCATCGTGTACCAGGACGCCACCAAGCTCGAGCAGTTGGCCATTGCGCGGCTCCGCGAGCTTTCGTACGACGTGCCGCCACCCGAAATGGACAAGATCCTCGACTTTGCCGAGTTTGACGACATGTTCGGCTTGAAGCCGCTCAACGTGGCGGCCGCCATCAAGCAGCCGGTGGAGGCCAAGCTCGACAAGTTGGACCACGGCGAGCCCATAGACAGTCCGATCGTGGGGCTCAGCACCAACGCGGGAACGGAGGAGTCGACTCCGATGGAGTAGGCGTTTTGTAGAGTAATGTAAAGTATGTAATGGATGAATTCACAGTGTACTATAGTCGGTGTAGTTGTGCCTGCTGGTCACGTGCCGTATAGCGGAACCTGGCCATCACGCGCTACCACGCAGCCCACTACAGATTGTTTGCCAACTCATCGTATCTCGTATTCACATTCGTATATTCCCTCCACCACCGCCATCTACTCCTGGTACCGCGGCAACTCAGTGTCAATATGGCTGTTATTAACCGCATCGTTGAGCACCGTGTTAAACGCCTCTACAAAACTAAATAACCCGCCGTCGCTGAACTTCAACTGGCCCCGGAAGAAGCAGCCGGGCGGGAATCCATCACTCACGGTACTGGAGCAGAACACAAACTCCCAGTAATTGGCGCCAAACCAGGGCGATTTCACCTCATGGCTGAGCTGGAGCGCACCGGCGTGGTCCAAATCAATCAGAAACGTGTTGATGTCGCCCTGGCTGCCTGTTACAAATACAAATCGTCTATTGGTTACATATACATACCCGTCTGCTACCGAGATATGGACGGCACCGGCCGGGTGTTCATCTATCCGGAGCGACTGCCGCCCGGTGGGCGTGCGGTAGCAAATCCGTGTTTCTCCTTCAAGAAACTGGAACGGCGCACCACTGCCACCGCCCGCGCTATCCAGATTCACCACAACTGCGTTAATCGACATGTGTTTGTGGTGCCGAAACAGAAGCACCGTTGACTTAACACGGGAGATGATCCGAAATCTGGGGCTGCGGCGCATGTCCGATTGGTGCGGCCACGACCTCGAAATTTTTCAGCTATACTCATCTGCACCTAATTTGGCACCCGAGTTGTATCCGGTAATAGGCCACCCAGAACCGCGGGCCACAATCTTACAACATCCCCCGGTGCATGAGTACGTTTAGGTGTCTCAACCCCAACTTGGTGCAGTTTTTTCGCACCGCCGGCAAGTTGCTGTCCGGGTTCAAGTCGTTAACCAGCGTTCCAGAATGCCAGAGCATAGTCGATAAACTCGATCTCAGGAAAAAGTACCCTAATTCCCAGAACCTAGAGATAGTGGACGTTTTCCCGGGGTTCGGCTTGCTTTCGTCCATGATCAACGCCGAATTGCACCCCAAAAAGCACGTGATCATGGAGTGCTCCCGGGCCGCTCTCGCAGACTGGCACGAGAAGATCACCCACCTAGAGTCGGTCACGGGTAACCTGGAACATTTCGCGCTTTGCCGCCGTGACGGATGGTCCTGGGACTCTTACGATGACATGATACGGAAAGATCAGTTGATAAGTCCGCAAATAAAGCCGAGGACCGCCATCCACGACGAATTGCTTGTGGTAGGTAACCTCACACAGACGAAGTTCGGGGAACCGCTTCTAGCGCAGTGGATCATGTGCTGCGCGTTCAGCAACTGGCTACAGAGGTACGGACGTGTCAGAATGATATGCTGTGTGCCAGTTTCCACGGCGCAGAAGTTCTTGACCAACGCCAACCACCGCAAAAGGAACAAGTCCTCTGTGAAAAGAGAGTTGTACACTGACACCAGGTTGATAGCGGTCACCGAACCCAGTGTTTATACGGATCCCAAGGGCATGGGATACGATCCTCGGATCATCACCAGAGACCAGCCGGTGGTCATATCCCGCAGCAGCATTATACCTGCCAACGGGGAGTTTGCTATATTGGAGCTTGTACCGAAGATAGTCGACTCTTCGTTGGTGGATGACCACGAGCATGTGCTCCTGCAGATGTTTGTCAGTGCTTCGCGTGTAGTCCGGGAGATGATTCCGTTTTTGGCAGTTGGCGCTGCTGAGGACCTACTCCCAAATATACCCGATTCGGTATTGGACAAGCCCATCAGATATCTCAACTCAGACGACTGGCAGGCGGTTTTTGCTGCCTACGACAATTGGCCCTTCAAGCCGAGCCATTTTGACAAGTTGGACATTTTACAGGAGGACACTCGTGTATTTTGATACGATGAACGACAATACCACCAGGCAACGATAATTGATAAGCTGTATATATTAACAATCCATCATGGATTCTGTACATAGACGTGTGACGAAGTAAACGTGTCCTCTTTATCTATAAGGGATGTAGGCGAAATAACTGCTTGTTCAGGAACAGTCACCACCTCCACATGCTCTACCTCCAAAGGTTCGGTGGGGCTTTCCTCTGTAGCAGTGAATCCAAATGGCGTTGTTGCCGCCAGTGTCGAACTGCGAGTGAATATTTCTGGCTTGGGAAAGTTCACATCCAATGCTCCTATATCATTATCTGTTCGGCCTGACGTTGTAGCTGGACTCTGTATTTCGGTATCTTCGAGTCCTTGCTTCTCTGTCAATCCCGTTCTTGCACTGGGCAATGGAGTCATATCGACTTTTATTGGCGGATCAGAGTACACGCTTGATAATGGAATCAGGGTCTCTGAGTTGGGTAGAGGATGCTTATCACCGCCGAATAAGTCTTCAGGTTCTTTCTTAAAGTTCATGTACTCATTCCACACTATGGGAACCAACAAAAGGAAGATCATTGACTCTAGTAAATAGACAACAAATAAAAGCCATGAGGTCGGACGTGGTTTTGATAACTGTAACGATATATCTGTAATGAAGTTGAATAACCCGAAGAATAAACCAAGAAGAGAGAATACAATGGTTGCCACACACAATTCAAATACATAGGGCGACCCAACAAACAAGAATAGACATAGATGTAACAAGAAACAAAATGACACCACTACAATGGCAAAGTTCCCTATCCTTAGTAAATAGTGGTGATTCTGAAAGTTGTCAATACTGTACTCCATTTCGGGAACGTCACTGGCAAAGAACATTGAGTACAAGAACTGCCTCACAAATGCCTGAACTTCACTATCGCCAGCCGACCTTAGTGGAAGTAGAATGGCTAAGGAATTAACTTTGTTACCAAAACTGCGGGACAATGTATTAGTTATTGAGAGTGTCGGAAGATTGAACGACGAAGTCCAATAGTTGAAGAACCCTTCTCGTAAACTTAGTACAACTTTGCTAGGAGTGACTTCAAGATAAGGTTCAACAATGATTGAGGTATGAGAGTATAACTTCAAATACTCTTTTTCATTACGAAGGTATATATCCTTTAATAAATCAATTAAGAATGTGTTAGAAAACTGATAGGTCGTGTTGGTCAAGGAGCTGTAACTCATTGTTGGAAGAATATCTGGACTCTTTAGTACATTCACCACATCAACTAAAGGAAGTTTGAAGGTGAAAGAGCTGCAAAGCCAGTAATTGAAGAAAGATGCCTTCCCCAAAACCAAGAAGCTGATAACAGTAATTATTATTCGTCTCTTGAGGTTAATATCCACAGTGTCAGTGGCAGTAGAGTGGGTTTTACTTAACTGGGAATCAACGTCATTGCCAAAACCCAATTTGAAGTTTTTCAAAAGAGTAGTGATGTACCCTTTCATGATGATAATTGCCGGTATTGTACTAGTGTATTTTAGACGCCGTTGTTGGATATAATACTTGAGGGTGCAAAAAAATGGTCGCTACCACTACAAAAATGGACATTTCGCAATTTTATATTTTACTATATACGTATATATACAACGCCAATCAATCTATGTTAGGAAGATTAGCAAATAATTTAACAAGCTTTTCACTCTTGAAGACACTTTCAGTAGTGGGACCAAAGTAAGATGCATTAGGCAATACCTCCAAGAGGGTAATGATTGTAGGACCAACAAAGGATTTCTCCTCTGCCTGTTCAATTGGCACAGCACCATCGTTGAAAATGCTATTTTTGTGCGTACCAGAGCTAATATCATTATCCTTGGCGTCGGCGTCTTTGTTTGACCTGGAAAGTCTTCTCTTCTTCCTAGAAGGTTTCACTTCTTCCTCTTCTTCATTAACATCAGCTGTGTTGAGTTCGAATGTTTTGATCAAATTCTTGTCTGAGAGTTTATATCTATCAGTAAATAGATCAATTGGATCATCGTCAGGGAAATTTTGTTCGTACTTGTTAGCAAAGCTCTGAGCAACATCCAAAGACAAGTAAGCCGAAGCATAAGAAATATAAGACTTCAACAAGTTACGAAGATACTTCTTCTTCGTTTCAATTTCCGCAACAATTATATCCTTCTTATACTGGCTTATATCTTGATTCTGCAAAGACTCATTCAACGACGATATCTCTTTAGATAAGTTAGAATCAGCCGTTTGAACTAATATTCTAATGTTATCAACATCATTCAAACTGATCAAGTAATTCAAATAAGCAGTTAAAAACGGTCCGTGAGAACCAAACGTTTTCATTGCCAATTCAAGAATCCGTACTGCGATCTTCTTGTGGTCAGTGTAATGCTCTAGCAACGCATTTTCGACAAACAATTGAAACCCTATCCTTTTGAATTTCTTTGCCTGCTTGAATACTTTTCTTGCACCATCAATACCACTGGTTCTCTTATACGCAGCCATAAACTTAACATATGCAAGTGTTATAGAGGACTCTAGTTCTTCGCGAGCTTTCGTTAGTTCTTTCAACCGACGCTTATCTCCTTCACTAAGTTCAACTTTAGTCATCTGTGGATTAACTATTTCGTCATCGTCATCATCATTCTTATTGTCATTGCCATTTGCTGCCACTTCTGGAGTAGACTCGGAATCCTCATCCATATTCAGATCTTTGTTCTCATTTGCTGACTTAGTGCCAGTAATCAGATCCATTTCAGCAGTTATGAGCTTATGGTCATTCATTAGAGTGTCAACTATCTTTGTATATACCTCTCTAGCCCTTTCAAATGAATTTTCTCTTTCATATAACTCATTTAATTGGAAGCCAATCAATAAACTTCTTGGGTTCAATGTCAACCCCTCCAGAAGTAATTCAGTACATCTGGTAAGATTAGCTTCTTCATTGCTGACAAGGAGAAACTTACTGTACTTGAACCACAATTCGGGCACGAATGGCAATGCAAAGGTTGCTTGCCTAAAGACGTATAGTATTCGTTTTTCCACTTGAGACGAATCTTTCAACTCCAATATATTTTTCTTTTCCAATTCTAACCAGTTGAGCCAGTAATTAAGTTGCTTTTCATTTTGCCTTGAATTACGGCCAACTATTCCACCATCGTGAATATTTCTTTCTAACAGTCTTTCTGTGACATTATTCCACTCGGTGTTCCAGGACCTGGCAAGCATAAATTCTGCTGATTTTTCGGATATAAACTTGGTGGCTGTTGCAGGGTTTACTTCATTCTCCCACTTGGTGTACTGGGCCCACGCAGTCTCAAGAGTTTCAGTGGGAATAACGAGGTACTTCTTGTAAACTTTCCTAATTAAATCTACTTTCTGTTGCTGTTCCCAGGTTGCAGCTGGCGTCCAGTCCTTTAAAAACTCGACGTAATCATTCCATAACAGGCCGCTGAACAAATCTAATCCAACCTTGTCTATAGCAAATTCAAAGGCTTGGATAATGGTTCCTCTAGCCTTTTCTCCTCCGATTCTTACATCTTTGACCCGACGCACGTATGCGACGTAAAGCCTGCATAACTCAACACTGTCAGTTATGGCAAAGCACTTTTGGAATAGCGCTTCCACACGATCGAGTTCGTCGCGACTCAACTCGTAGTTAATGTAATTACACCATTGAGAACCCTAGAACGAAATAGTTAGTAAGTTGTCATTTTTCCGTGGCAAATGAAGAAGAAATCTCGGGGCAAGATTTGTTAGGATGTAATATCAATTTACTGAAATCACTGGGTTAATAGAACACTGATTCTATTGTGGTAAACTCCGATGTAGTATTCCTGTAGGACAGCTCTATTAGCAAACAGCCTGTACCCAAAAATAGAAGATAATAAAACAAGTTAAATAAAGTATATAAAGGAAGAAATGAATCAATGCATGTCCAGCATGCAACTCGGAAATAAAACACACAAACACACCAGTATAATCAATATACCCGGCGCCAGTGTAACCAACAATCACAGTGCCATCTATCTACCATAACCCCATTCGAACCCACACATAACTTCTTCTTTGGCAAAATATCAAGTACATACATCGAATTTGAAGATGGCGAGATATTTCTCGTAGATGGTTCTCACCTGTTCCTCTTTGTCCTTGATGGTAGCCTGTTTGATAAGTTTCAACCATTTACTGTAATCCACCGGGTTTTTCTCCAAATCCTCTTCTAGCTGGCCAATGACGTCTAGCGAAAGGCGCTTCTTCTTTTCGCCCTGGATGAATACAGCTTTGGACATGGTGGTAAATGTGACAGGGTAGCAGTGGCGGAAGATTAGTTAAAATTTCCAATTCCGGACGTAAACCTGTCAACTATATCGTAGTTCTGGTTAAGTAAGATACGACTTGGGTATGATTAGTATGGTGTCACTGGAGGTAATACGGGCAAAATGTTGACCCAGCCATTCGGTTTTTCGTTGATGCGCCGCGACATGCGCGACATGGCCAAAATGTCGCACCTACCGGGATGGCAGTTTTTCATACTATGGAGATCCATTCCAGCAGCAGGGGTGTATTACACGCAGAGTGTGCGCCATGTTGACGCTATACATATGGGGGGAACAGGACCTGGCATCGATAATATGCCCCGAGTCGGTTGCGGCGACTTGGTTACTAGCCAATCACTTGCGTAATAGCAAATACCAGTACGAGATCGTACCGGCGTGCAATACCAATCTATCGGAAACACACAAGTTGCCCGTTTTGGTGGTGGATGATGAGAAATACCATGGATTTGAGGAGATTGCTGGTTATGTGGCTGGTTTGCAGGTAAATCTGGCCAGTATTGTGTATACGCAATTGGACGATACTGAGAAGCTCATTAACGCCGGCCTCATCCACCAACTCACCAGCAAGATGGAGTATATCAACCAGTACAACTTGTACATCAACAACCGCAACTACGAGCAGTATGTGCGGAAGCTTTTCCAGCGGTATTTGCCGTTTCCCATGATGTACAACCAGCCGCTAAAGTTCTACAACCAGGCGCAGCTCCAGGTGCAGTTGGTGGGGTTGAACCGGGGAAAAGTCGGGTTTTTCAATCTCTCCAGCCAGCAGGTGCCGGATACAGAGTACTTTAACGCTGGCGACGACGGCGACGACGATGCGGCCGAGGAAGAAATCAAACCATTGAATGCGTTGCACGAGCGACTGCTTATCAACCGGTCCAAGGAGCGACTGATGCTCCAGGAGTCCAAGAACCTGCTCAAATGCATGCACCTTATCGGCGCGTACTTGGACGTGTTTTTCAAGGCGTACGCGGAGGTGCACGCAGACAAACTGCACAAGTACGGACACATCTTCTGCGCCAACAAGCTCAGCAGCAGCGAGATCCTATTGCTCGCCTACATCTACTGCCTCACGTACGACCAGTTGCCGGACCGGTTCGTTAGCAAGTACCTAAATACGACGCACCCCGAGTTTGCCCAGTTTGCCGAGCACAGCATAGCCCAATTGGGGCGCACTGACGCCAGTTTCCGGGACCCCGCCGGAACCGAGATCCCCAGCCTCTGGAACGAGATCAGGTACTGGAGCTATCTCGTGAGGTACTGACGGGACTGTACATAGCCTGTAAATACACGCCGCAGCGGCGCCCGGCCCGGAGTAGACCCTCTCACGTGAAAATATCACGTGACACATCACGTGCGGCATATCACGTGCGCGACATTCCGCGACACCGCCGCGACAACCGGTCCATAAAACGAGCGTGCCGGCGCAAAATTTTTCACCACTTGGCCTGCTCTCCAGACTAACTTGGCAACTTAAGCATAGTTTCATCCTACGGTGTGTGATGCGCAGGATGATGGGATTTAACGTACTTTGCCATAGAGCGACGATTTTGTATCTGCCCGGCACCGGCGTCCTTTCCGTAGGGCGCCGGGTGTACTGTCGGGCAGAGAAACTGACATTTGTAGTGCCCCCCAGCGCATGTAGGCTGCGTTCTCTGGCCCGCTGGGCATGTAGCGACGCGTGCGACGGCCGCCGCGGTGTGCCGGCCGCCCAAGCCGAGCCGCGGCGCCGTCCACGGCAAGAGCGCATTGCGGTTCGAACCGGCGATTGTTCCCATCGGCACAAAAAATGGCACTTTTTCCGGTGAGTGGTTTTTCCACCTCTGCTCACCACACACGAACCACCGCCTATAAAGCCCAGTGATCCGTGCCAGCACGCCCCGAGACCGAGGATTCTGGCCCCATCCACACCTGCCGCCCCCATGAAGCTCGTCTATGTTGCCGCAGTCGCCCTGTTGGTGGCCCAGCAAACCAGTGGGTTTGTTTTGCCCCAGCTCCAGTTGCCCTTTGCGGCCCACCCACACCACCAGCCGGACCCCGCCCCGCCGGCTCCGGTGTACATGCACGTGAGCAGCCCAATTGCCACGCCGGAGCCCACGCCGGCGCTCGAGAAGCGGTACAAAGACGTGATTGTCAACAAGCAGTACGCCGCGGACCAGCAGCGGAAAGCCGACGCCGCCAACGGCGCCACGTCCTCGGACGGCCCCAAGCGCTGGGTCCGGACCGTGTCGTCGACCAAGGTCGAGATCGTGACCCCCACCGTGATCGCCGGGGTGACGTTCGGCGCGCAGCCCCCCACCACCACCAACGGGCTCGAGCCGTGGATCTCGCTCCAGAAGAACGGCGCCCCCAAAACCATCAAGCCGCAGATGAAAAACGGCCTCATCAAAAACCCGTCCCCCACATACGGCACCTGGTTCGCCACCGCCACCACGGTGGTGTACACCAAGGAGGAGTTGAAGGCGCACAACATGGCCGACGACGAGGTGTTTGAGCACGAGTTGTTCATCGACGAGGACCCCTACGAGCACTCGTTGAACCCCATGATCCGGTGCACGCCCGACGGCTACTTCAAGAAGGGCGTGGCCAGCGACACCAGCTCCGAGCCCTTCTGCTTCCCGCGCGACGGGCAGCAGTTGAAGGTGGACCAGACGTACTTTGTCACGTGGTTCCTGCGTTTCTTTGCCGACGACGTTGCCTCCGTGCGCGTGCACTTGTCGTACGTGCGGGAGACGGCGCGCCAGAAGGGGTTGCGCAAGAGAGATGCCGAGGCCGAGGCCGAGGCCGCTGCGGACGACGCGTTGCTCGATTTGGACAAGCGGTCCGCCTTGATCGAGCAGGGCGCCAAGGTGGAGCAGCGGTCGTTTTTCCAGTCCGAGTGGGTGTCGCGGACCTTGGGCTACTTCCCCTTGACCGTGGACGAGGCCTGGATCGGCGATAACGACTACTACAGAAAGGTGTTGGTGTCGATCCAGCCCGACAACGTGGACGACTCCGAGTTCAACTACTTGCAGAACTCGATTGTCATTGAGATCTCCAAGGGCCTGAAGGTGTCCAAGGAGCACAATGTGGACTTGTTGAAGTTGGAGCAGAAGTTGGCCAACTCCAACTACGAGATCGAGGACGACGGCGAGTACTTTGAAAAGTACTACGTGATGTTGACCATGCCCACCATCGTCATTCTCTTTGTGTTTGGCATGTACTTGTTTGTGTGGTACAACCAGGTGGACTTGAGCCACTTGAAAAAGAGACAGTTTGCCAGAAAAGAGTTCAAGCACAGACTCGTGCCTTTGAAGGGCAAGCACAAGGACTACAGTCCGTTGCCGCAGTACAACAGCGGCAACACCAAGTCGGATTGAGTTTACGCGCACCGGGCTCTGATAGACATCCACGATGTATGGTTTTTGCAGTTTGTAAATAAGAAAAATGTAAGCATGTTCCATGCGCCAGTAGATCCATCTAGTCGCCGAGCAAAGGCCGGGGAGACAGTCCCGATACAGACAGCAATGGGACCGTATTTGGCGCAAATACGACCTGGTACAAAACCGGCACGTTTTGGTGCTAGAGAGCACCCTCGCCAACTGCGTTATAGCGGGCACACCACCGCAATAGTGCCATATATACCAGTCACAGACACTACACGACACTACACTACACTCTGCGTTGTACTACGCCAGCACGATCTACGCCAAGTACACCACCGCGTAACCAGTAAACTCCGCCTACTCTGCTAAATACCACAAATCGCCTCAAGCCCCAGTAACCACTACGGTGCCAAATCACGCTAGCAATCGAACACCGATTCCCAGTCGTAATAATCCCTGTTTCTACATGGTTACCGCCGCAAATCACTATCTACGACCATATACACACTATAAATACCCCCCATATCCACCGCATTTTGTCGGCGGCCCCTACCTTGATCCGCTCATCATCTCCATCGCTATCTCCATACTTTACGCACAGGGCCAATTTTTTTTTGCCCGCCTAAAATCTCCAGTCATACCACTGTATCTGATAACAGACATAGTGTCAGATCGCACCAACTTGATAGACAGCACCCCATTTTGACGCAAGATTCCCACTCAACGCCCTCGGTTTGCTCACTAAATCAACGCAACCATGCAGTTTCCTGCCATAAACTACCCCGAAGACTGGAGCCAGGGCTGGCTACTCACCTTCCTATCGTCATGCATGTGTTTGCTAGGCTGCTTGGTCATATACCTTGACGACATCTACTATATTTTGATGCCCCGTTTCATCACGTCGCTGTTCAAGTTCCAGTTACGTGAAAACTACTCGTTTTTGAACGCTTCCTTGGCTTTCAGCGCCGGATGTTTGCTATTCACGTCCTTGTTCCGCTTGTTGCCGGAAGCACTCGAGTATTTGAACAACTCGGTTCAGGATGCCGACGATCCCAAGCCGGTACCGGAGTCCGTTCAAAGAAAGCTCCATTTCGATTTGATAGTGGCCTACATTATTGGTGCTATCATTTGTGTTTCGTTTAACACCTTGCTCCACTACATGACCAGCGAGTCGGTGGTGCACTGCAACCACGGAGATCACGACGAAGAAGCCCAGGAAACGTATGAGCTGAATAATCACACTTCGCATTCTCACTCGCATGATGCAAACCACGAAAGCAATAGCAACTCAAACGGCCAACCCAACAAGCACAAACACAATCACCACCACCATCACCACACCCATTCGCATGACAGCAACAAAGTTCATGCAGAACCCCATTCCCCTGAGTTTGGCGACTCTTCTGATACGTATTCAACTAGTTCCAATCTCCAGGATAGTTCCAATCTTCAGGATCAGCCACTGGGCCAAAATCAACCTGTAACTGAAGATGTTGAGGCTCAGGCCGATGACGAAAACACCCCGTTGGTTAACAAGTCAGTCAAGCAACGTAAATCAATCATTCATTACTTTACATTACACGGCGATGAGGCCGATGAAGTTGGTGAGTGTAAAGGTTACTCTTCTGCTGAATTGTGCTTGTTTAACAAGCACCACACCATTGGAATGGACACCAACCAATCGCAGTTGCACTTCTGCGAGCTTCCAGAACTTAATACGAGTCAGACCGAACTTGGAGCGAACGCTTTACCTGATGATATCCTCGAGGGCCATATGTTGCATAGTTCTATTTCACATGGGTCACGCAAGACTGGTGAATATCACGACCCCCATCACTTTCTTCAGCACCAAAATAGTCACAGCCACGGTGACCATAAACTGGACCACCACCATCACATCAATACACCGTTATCCAGGTTGTTGTTGATCGGAATCCAAACTACTTTGGCTATTACCTTACACAAGTTGCCAGAGGGGTTCATTACCTACATCACCTCTGAAACAAACCCCGAGTTGGGGCTCTCGATATTTTTAAGTTTATTGCTACACAACTTCACAGAGGGGTTTTCGATGTGTTTGCCCTTATACTACTCATTTACTTCCGGTAATGCTGTCTCCAGAAATTACGCTAAATTAAAGGCTATAGCTATAAGTGGCTTATTGGGCGGTTTAGCTCAGCCCTTGGGTGCTGCGCTTGGGTACATTTTCATCACATTCAACAAAGATAGACTCAGCGATGGTTCGGATGATGACATTATAGATATGGAAAGTTTGAACTTCATATTTGGCATTACATTAGCCATAACAAGCAGTTTCCTTACCGTGATAGGACTCTCTATGTATGGCTCTGCAGTGTCATTTGGAGGATCACTCAACTCGGTCTTGATCTGGAGCATTATTGGTATTTCGGTAATTGGTCTCTCCTCCATTGCCGTTTCGTGAGAATAGAGTTTATAGACGTGTTAGTATTCAGTTCTAGTTTTGTGTATACCATAGCAGTTTTTGCAGTTTTCTGAGTACAGATCTAATATACAAAAAAATGAAAACTCCTAAATTAACTGTAAACAAGGTTTCATGCTGTAGAATGGGCAATGTAATCGTAATAATCATTTCTACAAATGTATGTACCAGATCAGCTTGAACTGTAGGATTGCGAGAACTAGGTATTGTTAAGCCAATTTTCGTTTCAAGTACAGAGGAAAGTATTTAAAGTTTACAATTCAAGTGTTCATTCGAACAAAAGAATACTATGACGCTTATCAATAGGCAACGAATACCTTCTAGTCAGCACGAGCAACTGTGTAACGAAATCCGGTGGTAAAGGCATATTCGGTCCGACCTAGGCTATTTTGGTCGAAAGTGCACGACCTTGGATCATGATTTAGCACTTGCGCACGACTTTTGATCCCCGTGCACGACTTGTGGGATGTTCAACAAAAGTAAAAAATGGCAGGGAGAGCCAGCTTTATAGCCCTTCATTAGAAATCACAGACAGACCAAACAAACACACCGTTTTTCTGGTATTTTATAGTTGTATCACTTTGTTCAGACAGTCAAAGATACATTTATTAAGTTTAACATATATTATTTGCCGGTTTCAGTACGTTTAAGCGAGCTTATGTCGATCACATTTCATACTACAAGTTACCACATAACAGTATCTATAAATCGACCCTCCTCATCTCCACTACTTTACTGATAATACATACAGCTTGGTTTTAGTATTCAACACCCACTACTCGAACACATAGTTCAACTATCAAAAGTCCCCGCGCATTTGTAAACATCATGATGACACTACCTGTTGCGGCCATCCACCCACCAGCGGTAGAGAGCGGCGCTACGAATAAGTCCAAGAATAATAAACATAAGAAACAGGACAGTCAGGATGAAAGACGCTTACCAAACGGTGAAAAAGTAAACTTTGGTGCAGGTTCAGCCAAGCAGAAGAAAGCTGCAAATAACTCCAGCAAGAAGTATGCTCCACTGGATGCTGAGACCAAGAACAAGGCTGGTGCTGAAGGCTACTTATCCGCATCTCCGGCCTTGCCTAACGGCAGCAAGCCCAATTTTTTTAACAGTAAGGGTGAGCAAACTGGCGCTAAAGGCAAGAAGAAGTCTAATCTGTTTAACGAGGCTGCGTTGCCTAATGGAGAGAGACCTAACTATTACAATGATGCCAAGCTGCAGAAGTCCAAGCATGACCAGGCTTTGCCTAATGGTGATAAACCCAACTTTGGCAACAAAAACACGAACAACGATAAAAGAGATAATAACAAGAAGAAACAGCCAACGGAAGACGTTTACGCTGGCTCTTCTTTTGGTCCTTCTCCAGCAGCTCTTAACTTACCAAAGCCGTCTTTCAAGAGTTCGTCACCCAAACAAAGCAGCAGTTCTAGTGGCAGTAACAGCCAGGACCATTCGCCATCTTCGAGTGTTTCTATGGGTCCTGTATCCCCATTAGCTGATATTAGCGTGCCCAATACTGGCACGAATGCTCCTAGGTTTCCAGTCACGGCATATCCGCCAGGAGCTATTCCTGCTGGATATGGCCAATTTCCGCCTCCGCAGCAGCAGTTTCCCCCTAATCAGTATATCCAGCCCGGATTTGCCTACAACGTAAACCCGCAGGGATACATCAACTACCAGTATCCTCCGTTTCCGGGTCCTATGATGGGATCTGGGGTTGTTCCGATGTACCAGGGTGTGCCTAACTACTCACAAACACCACCCCCACCACTTCCAGCACAGCAACAGGCTGCGGCAAATAACAGTGAATCCAACAGAGGACAAAAGATCTCTTTCAACGACTTGTTGAGTTCTTCCAAGTAAGGATCTGGTGCTTTCATTTTTTTCTCATTCCATTTCAGTTCATGTCCTTATTCTAATCATTGGTTCTATTTTCGGAGGTTATCAGACTTCCCACTTATTTATTTTATTACTGTTTTCACTATTGTTAATGGTTCATTTTTCAACACACTGCGATTAACAAATAACGAATATGATTATGATAACGAATATAAACTACAAACGTTTGACACCAAGAGTTGGTTTTTTATTTTACTTTTTTAATTTTTTTTTGACTCTTTTTTTTCTTTTTCTTTTTTTTTCTTTTTTTTTTTTTGGCTTTCTCTCTAGAAGTGTATAAGGACTATTCGACAAGTGTTTGAAGTCTTGTATGTATCTATATATGTCATATGCTTGCTTAATAATACATTCTTTGATAGGAGATTCTTGCGTTGGTGGGAGAAGTAAAATTAGCCGCGTGCAGATCTCGTCCCTAAAAGGGCATAAAAATGCAACCTGCACGTGATTATAGCGATATTGATAACTACTACGGTACCAATTATATCATAACTATTTACAGGTTGGCATCCCATTGACAACAAATAAGCCGCCATCGGGAAGAGTACTGGTACCGATACTGATTACTGCAACTACTATGCCCTTCGGCAACACTATAAAGTGACATATACGAATTATGTTGCTGCTCACAGAAAAGCATTATCGCCTAACTCTATTACACACTGCAGACCTAAAACTTTAAACTCTACCTGTGCTTGCTTCCGCAGTGGCACAGGCCGATACTCAATTCTAACATGCAACAGTCTCCCCAACAACCGTCCTTGACAATGGTTTGAATAAGCTTTTGCAGAGTAAAGATGCCTGAACCCGTAAAACCCAAAATGAACCTGCAAAAATTTAGCAGTATCCACAATTTTATAGTTTACGCATTTTTTTGCTGTTTGGGCCCTCTGTCAAAAATTACAGAATCAGATACTGTAAACTGTTTTAAGCGACTACTCTCTTCTGCAAGACCGTTACATAGTATAGCAAGTGTGTCTTATTAGTTGTTGGTTCTATAGGCCAGGCTCATACTAACACACTCAGCGGCTTCAAATACTGAAATTCCGGGATTTTCAGTTGCCGCATTTGATTTGAGTGTTCAATTGTGTCTTGTCGCTAAGATCACAAGAACAAGCCCTAGCGTTAACAACTTTGTTAGTTAACGCCAGCTTTTTGTTGCTAAACTGATTTCCAAACAGCCCTGATAATCCAGTGGTACACTTGGTTGCTAATTTTCAGTGGCACATCCCATAATTTGCTACCCATTTATCCCGTCTTGACTCAGCCTTACAACATACAATGGCCATGAACAATAAAGAGATCAGAATTGTCAGCTTGTTGGTGTTGGACACCATTTTCTTTCTTTTGGAGGCCATCATTGGATACTCTGTCCACTCCTTGGCCCTTATTGCCGACTCTTTCCACATGTTAAATGACATTATATCGCTTATCATTGCGCTCTGGGCCGTCAGGGTAAAAAACACCAAGCCAGCCGATGGCAAGTACACTTACGGATGGCAGAGAGCTGAGATTTTGGGGGCCTTGGTCAATGCAGTCTTTTTGTTGGCCCTTTGTTTCACCATTGTCATGGACGCAATTCAACGTTTCTTCGAGCCTCAGGAAATCAATAATCCCAAGCTTATTTTGGTGGTGGGTATTGCTGGTTTGCTCAGTAATGGTGTTGGGCTTGTTTTGTTCCATGAACATGGCCATTCCCATTCTCATGGCGGTGGTAGTGGACATTCCCACTCTCACGGAGAAGATATTGAGGCTAACCCTAGATCTCCTCTTTCTTCTGTATATCAGAATGACAATAGTCCTGCTACAGAGTCCACTACAGCAGTCTACGATTACTTACCTGATACTGTGGTCGACAGGTACAATGAGAATACTCCATTGATCAAGCACGATGAAGCGAAGAAGAATCATGGTTCTGATGGTCATTCACATAGCCACGTTGATGGTAATTCTCACGGTCACGGAGATGACGAGGACGATGATGACCATGATCACGTAGCTGCTGCTAAATCCAAGAGAAAGTCCATGAACATGGAAGGTGTTTTCTTGCATGTTTTAGGTGATGCATTGGGTAATGTCGGTGTCATTGTTACAGCTCTCTTCATTTGGAAAACTGATTTCACCTGGAGATTTTTGTTTGATCCCTTAACATCTTTGGTTATCACATTGATCATCTTCTCGTCCGCATTACCGTTATGTATGAAATCATCCAAGATTTTGTTGCAAGCCACTCCTACCTATATTAACTCCAACTTGATTATCAAAAAGATAATTAATTTGCCCTTAGTCAAATCAGTACATGATTTCCATGTCTGGAACTTAAATGAAGAAATCCTTATAGCCTCTTTGCACTTAGAGCTTGAGGAAAACTGCTATACAACCAAGACCGTTCCATCGTCAAACACCCCTACTCCACCCAATGAGACTGATGAAACTACCATTAAAAATTTTAATCAAATTGATAAGGGATTATTCCTACAAGCAGTAGGTCAAGTGAGAAATGTATTACACCAGTTTGGTATCCATTCTGTGACTATACAACCTGAATTCCAGCAAGTTGGCAATGACACCAATGGTGCAAGCATTTTACTAAAGAAGCAACCCAGTGTATATGGTAAAACTAACAGCTTGAACTGTTGGGTTGATGACATCGCCAACTGTGATACTGACAGATGCCAGTAACGATCTCCGTCCTTACTACAAGTGATGGAAGTTATATCCAAATCTTTCTTTTCTTCGCTAATCCATTCTTTTCTATAGAGACATTTTGCAATAATCCTTGCAAAAATATAATAACACATTATTGCTATTTACATCGTTTTAATTAGTTAGACAATCACACAGCCGTCGTCGGATCCGTTGCTGCCTCTAGCATATATGGAATCTGATCCACTGCTGATACCCTTCTTTTTACTATTCCCTGATGTGCTTATTGTACTCTCAGTAGATATCGTGCTCAATTGGCTAGGGACTCTCTTGTTGTTTGCTATACTTGAATATTTAGAAGTCATACTGGTATTGGTATTCACCTTTGTTAATTTGTGATCCTGCGATATGGAATTACGTTTGGAAGTTGTGGCTGGCTTTGACGAGCGTGATTTTCGTAAAATAGACATTCTCTTTGACTTGGACTTGGTGGTAGTAGAAAATGAATTGAGATAATCGAACGAGTCATCTTCGTCTTCTTCCTCGTTAAAACCAAAACTGGTGTCGTCATCACTGGCTTCCTGTATCACCTCCTTTTTCTTGATATCAACGGACTCTATGGTCGAATGATCGTCTTCATGCATTGTCTCACGGTCTATTTCATTTGATTTGTATAATGATAATTGGGAAGAGGTTTCACTGAATCCCTTGGATGAGGGAGATGAATTTAAAGTCATGCTCGATTGGGCTGAACTCGATTTTGATATGGATGATGCTCTGGAATGAGTGGCTATTGGCATGATTGGTGGTGCTGCTAGTAAAGGCACAACAACACGCAAATCTGGAACAACATTTTCTGTGCTGTAGTATAGTAATTGATTGATAAACTGCGATATGAACTTATTGAGTGATATCTGGTTCTCAAGCGTCAACAACAGCTTATCACTAGCAGTACCATAGTTGCTTATATTGTTGATGATTGTTTCTACTAGACTCTGGCCAAATAGCCTATACTTGTCGTGATCAAAGTTGTAAATACGTGAGTTGAGTTTGCCGAGTTTTATTATGTAGCCAGTGGGTAACACTTTGTTGAACTCAAGGTAATTGATGAGAATGTAGATCAAGTTGAGCAACTCGAGGACCTGGTAGTCGTTTAAAATATTGTTGAAATCGTCATAAGAGAAGTTCTCAAATGGCAAGTTGTGATGGTAATCGCTGTCAACGGCGTATATCAACTGACAGAGCTCGTACTGGAACCGGGTATAATATTCGTCGTTGTATACCACTATAGGCAACTGTATGGTATTAGTGGAAGAAACACCGACTAGACTCAGTATAGAGTGGCTGCTGGGACTGGAGGATATGGACATTTTCCTGTTGGCCAACGCCGATATGCTATGACTGCTGGTGCTGTTGGGCAAGCCTATTCTGGTGGTGTTCAAATTGCTGGTGGTAGTGGAAGATATGCTCTCCACTATGTTTAGGCTGTTCCAGATGAGTTTGATGCAGCTGATCTCAAACTGAGATAACTTGAATTCTGGACAGGCCGTGGACTGTGTGTTGACGGTAGTGTGCAAGGGGCTGTTGCTAGACCCATGGATCTGGTTCGGGGTGTAGCTGTGTGTAGGACCCTTGCTAAGTAGCATAGATGAAGTGCTTGTGCTGGAGGTGCTCATTGTGGGCTGGAGAACTAGCAGATGCACCATTTTTTTGTGAAGAACTAGTGGAGAATCGGGATTTAGATACAATCAGCAGAGCGATGTACAGATGAATGCCCCCCGTTCTTCTGTAACTAAAAGTGTAATGCTAAAAGTAGATTTGGCTAACAAAGTGTCTCTGAAAAAAAGTTGCCCGATTGGGGCATATATATTTTTCCCAGTTTGGTACCTTTTACCCACTACACTTCAAACCAGGAGGCAGATATAATATTGGTTTTGTAGATGCGGCTACGAATTAGGAGCACGTACGAGAAATAGACATGCCTGGCTGCTTGCACTCAGGCATGTAAACATAAACATGTATGTATCAGAATGCAGAGATATGAGAAACATCTAGCACCACAGAGGCTATTTTTAACCAGACAGCTTATCGTATTGTTGCTGTATGGTAGGTTCTGGTGACAAGACGAGAGCTTAGAATTGACGACGGGGAAGTACGACGCCTGCAAACAATAGCCAACATTCATTGCCAACAATTAGTGCATTCTACAACAATGGAGAGTGATATTTTTGTGATCCATTGTCTAGATGGTGTGAGCCTCCTTTTGCAAATTGCCTAGGCTACAGGGCCAGTGTATGATAAACCACGGTGCCAGGGCTGCTGCCAGGATAATGACTCCTGTCAAGCTGATGCTACAGAGAAGGACGGTAGATAGACGATGAACAATACTGATACGTGCCGTTGGCTGTCGTGATCCACTTGTTTTAGTTTACGCAGGTTTAGTGCTACATATCATGTCGCGTGGAGTGTAAGTGTACTAGAACTTTGGTGTGTGGTCCGCCCAGGACGCATGCCGTGGATGTGCTGTTGTAATATGGTCTACGGCTTCCTCTTCTGTGATATAGGAAGGGTTGGAACAGAAGACAATTTCTGGTCAATTCTGTACGGTTCTCCTGTCGGATCTGTGCCACATATTATCGGGTAAAAGATCTGTAATTAAGTGGGAGATTCACTCTTACCAAGTTGACACAAAGTGATGTATGGAACCGAAGGGTTGCAAACCATAAGAAGACACGGCACTACTAATCAGGAATGCGACCCATACCAAGAAAGAGGTTTGCATAATGCCATTTGCTAACTCCTCCGCCTTTTAAAAGACTGTTCAGTAGTTCCCCACCGTATATCGCTTGTAAGTACCCTGCGGTGCTTTAAATTGTCGGGTGGCTGCGTTTGGCGGCGAAATGCAGAACAGACTTCGCTAATTGGCGAAACGGAATGTCTTTTGCACCACTTTGTACTCTAAGGTTAATGTTGATAGATTCACATTACGCTACTGTACATATAAAGTCACTTTTAAACCAAAAGGATGTGTTATAAATTAAGAAAGAACTGAATTAAATAAAAGCTACCCACAAGAACATGCTGTGTAAGGTCGATGTTTGAACTGCAAACAATCATTCAGCCATCTTGCATACTTAATCCAACCGGACTTAGAACAAAAAATGGAAAGATTAAGAACTATGTGGTAGTTGTAGCAACGCAAGAACCGTACTGTTTTGTTTGTCATTTTGTAACTCATTCGCCAGGGTATCCATAAACATTATTTGTCATCTAAAAGTTGTGACCTTTTCTGAACAACTCCAAGTCATAAGGAACGGATTGAACCTTATACTTACCACCTTTTTTGCTTCTAGTGCCATGCAACTTGTATTGAGATGAAAGTGGCTCCTTTTTCTTACTGAATAAGGAGAAACCGGAAAGCGTAGATCTGCTTTCAACGGTGTTGACCGAAGCAAGATCACTCATCACTGATGGTGGGACAGTAGATGAAATGCTGTAGTTAGGAGCTCTTCTAGAACCACTGGCAGTAGAAGAGGCCCTGGTGGAGGAAGTTCTCACGGATGAACTACCGCTCATTACACTGCTGACTCCAGTGGAGTTTGAGCGGCTGGTTGACACAGAAGCAGAAGTCGATGATTTCGATCCAAAAAGGGAAGAGAGTCTTTTCTTGAAAGACATCTTTTCCTTTTCTGCTGGTGGTTCAATTACTCTTGATTTGTAGTTCAATCCATTTTTGCTTTTACCTTTAGACTTGGAACCAGAGATGTTAAATGAATTAAGCATATCAAAGCTGTCATCTTCTACTTCTTGCTCTGAGTTATTGGTACGACTTGTGATTCTAGAATCGAAGTTTCTTGGCAATGAAATAGTTGTTGAAGCCCTTTGAGCGTACTGAGAACTAAAGTTGGCAGTAGAAGACATTGCTGGTAATGATTGCTTATGAGACAAGCTGAGGTTACTTGTGGAGACATTTTCAGGAATATTGTAACCTAAAGTTTCCATTTCCTTCTTCAATACGAATGAGCTTCTCATGAAACCCATAGAGGCCCTTTTGGTACCGAACTGATCACCACTCTTACCCATCAATAAAGAAGGAGTAGAAGAACAGTAAGTCTTGTTCAAGGATCCAAGATTTGAAGTAGAAGATTGGTACTGTGATCTGTATACTGGTTTCTGCTGGAAATCAGTAGAAGTTTGCTTGAAGCTGAATTTGTTACCGCCAGTTGGAGAGTTGCTTGCTGACTCGGTACCTGAGCTTATTGATGATTTGTAATCACTATTGTGTAATGACAAGCTCGAAGTTCTTGAGGAGCTGTCTTCATCAGTCACAGACTTGTTACTTTCATCTGCGCCGTAGTTCGAAGAATTGTTATCATCGTCACCATATTTAGAAGAAGCATTATCATCAAAATCAGCTTCGACAATTGGTGCTAATCCCTTCAATCCAAAACTGTTGTAATCAAAAGTACCACCAGTTAAACCACCTCTAGACAATGAACGCTCTGGAATACTAGTTGGAGGTTCAATGCTGATTTGAATAGACTCATTACGTGTGGACTTATTCATGTATTCAAATTCTTCCTGTTCATCAACTTCCGAAGATTCAGGTGATGGGATGTGAACGGAATTTGATCTTCTATGACCTCTCATCTTGCGAGGTTCAAACTTTTCAATTGGTCTGACATTATCTTCCTCCTCTTCTGAGGAGCTCGATAACATAGACTTCTGATTCTGCTCTAATTTGGCGAGTAACGAAGGAACTGCCGGCAATCTCTTCTCCGCGGATGGCTTCTTAACTTCCCTTGGAGGACTGAAGGATTGCACCTCTTCTTCTACAATAGGCTTTGGTTGCACGAATATCTCATTGTCTTCATTGATTGAAGATGCTGAAGATTGCGTGCTTCTTCTTGTCTTTCTTGGGTCAAAGGGTGTAGATGGTGGGGTAACAAATGGTGTGTTTGTTCCTGAAGCTGACGCTAACATAGACTTTAAAGAAGAAGACATGTTGGCTCCAGAAGAAGCTACAGCAACAGTTGAAGCTGGATTCTTTTGGAAAGTCTTGACCTCAGGAATTCTAACAGAAATTGGCTCTGCTTCCTGAAAATCCACACTTCTTCTAAATCCTTTATACTTCTCGTTGCTATTCAAGTGAAATTGAATAGACTTAGAAGGATCCAAAATAGTAGATGGTTTATTGGATCTTGGTTGTGGCTTCTGAATAACAATTTGTGGCTCTTGAATCTCTTGATACTCTGTGTTTTTCTTAATGTTCAATGGAGCAACAATATCATTATCATCCTCGACATCTTCAAATTCTGCATCATCATCACTATCAGAATACTGCAATAAAGAATTTGCAATGAAAACATAAACCTTAACCCAAGCATTTTCAACATCAGAAGCTAATTGAGGCAAGTGTTGTTTAATTGTGGAGATTAAGGCGGGGCCCATCTCCTCTAAGTATGTAACTGCAACCGAAGTGAAAACAGCATTTTCAATGTTGAATTGGTACATAAATTCACTCAACATTTTTGGTTCATTGATATAAGTAATAGTGAAGTTCAACAAGTCACTGAATATAGCGATATGGTGGTTCAACACTAAATCATCCGAAAAAACCGATCTGAATCTTCTATTCTCAGCAATCATTTTGGTGTACACCTGAGAAATGAAGTCAATTCGCTGGTAGTTAACTTCATTTTCAATCTGAGACCATGAAGTTTCAATATTCAAGAGCTCTTTGGCTCCTAAATCTATCTGATTAGACATGATTAACCTAGGTGAGTAAGCTAAACTTTCTGTTTTCTTGTTACAGATGATTTCTAGCAGCAGTTGTTTGGTAAAATATGCTTCAGCAATAGTATAAGGGAGGAAGAAGATATTAAAATGTGAATTGAACCAATTCAATATTGGTGGAAGCATATTCGATTTTATATATGTTCTGGAAACTTAAATAGGTAAAACCGCTTGTTGACTAAAATTACTCGATCAAGTAAGCTGCTATGCAGTGTAATCCTCAGTGTGCTGCATACCCTTTTTGCAATAATTCATTGAGTGTGCAATTACAGTTCCTAATTGGGAAATTTGTCTTATCCTCAACGAGAAGCTCCCGTTTGGGAAATTTTTTTATGTGCAGGTTACTGACTTTAGCAGTGGTTTGCTATAAGTACCCACCCACCTATTACTCTAAGTAGATATTCGGTTGGAGCCCGTGCTCATCCCTTCGACTCGGTTACTCCACATGAATGCTACTGCTGCATACTTTTGGCGCGTTCCGTTAGTAGGTGTGGATACGCGGGCGGAAATCTGGATAGCGCTTCTATTTACGGACATCTCTTGAAATGCCACGCTCTTAACAATCAAAAGCTGTTTCTGGGGTAAAATGGTAGTATTCATCCATTAATATCCAACCAGTATATGCTGGTGTACGTGGTGGTTCAAATTGCAGCCTATTTTGTTAGGGCTCGGAAAATCACACAAAAAGTTACCAGCGAAAAGATTGGAAATTTTACCAGAATGTGTAGCACCGTATATACATCACTACCATTATATGTGGGCAGGCCGTAATGATACCGTCTAGAGCATTTGTTGGAAGTCGACATTGTACTGTTAATTACACGTCGAGCCGGTCACTTTTCAAGAAAGCATCGAAACAGGTGGCTAGTTACAATAACCAAATTTCGTACAAGGATCATAATGTAGACCAGAATAAAGGGAAAAAGAAGAATAGTAGTATAGAAGATGAACCTTTCCATCATGAATACTCGATAAGACCAGATACCTATGCATTCAAGGTGACCAATGATTTGGATAGCACTTCATTGCAGGAAGATGCTATCCACCCATTCCAGCACGAAAGTGCGTACGGTGCTAAAAGAGGATTCAACTTGATTGAGTTTATCTACAGATACTCCACCAATTATCCGTTTGGAAACAGGTCTCCACAACAGGTTTATAACGAATATCCTCGTACAAATTCTGAAACGCTCGCCAGGATGAAGACGCGGCCTAGAGGAGTGAAGATGACCACTGCTAACTTCATCGAGGATTCGCTATACAATCCCAATTATGGGTACTTTTCTCGAGAAGTGAACATCTATCAGCCTGATAAACCATTTGACTACAACAATATTGAGGATATAGATGGTTTTATGGATTCATGGAATCAGTCGTATGAAAAATATGATCAAATTGAGGCAAATGTGGAAAACAACAACCAAGCATTATCTTCCGTTAAAGCCAATAAACCAGATGTAATCCCACCATTGCCGCCTTCAAAGGATGCTGCAACTTCCAAATTTGTGCAGCGTGCCCAGTTGGTGCATCGGCAGGATGCTACTGCTGCAATTACTGATGAAAATTCGCCGAAGAAATCCCGGTACTCTTTACAATTGTGGCATACCCCAACTGAGTTGTTCCAGCCATACTATGGAGAAGCCATTGCCAGAAACATATTAGTCAACTATAAACTTAACGGCAATTATCCATATGAAGACTTGATCATTTACGAAATGGGTGGTGGTAACGGTACTTTGATGTGTAACATTCTCAACTACATTCGAAAGAACCAGCCTGATGTGTATGCAAGAACACAGTATAGAATTATTGAGATTTCTAGTCAATTAGCATTAAAGCAGCTCAGAAGTGCCATGAACAGTAAGCTTATAAAGAATGGGTTGGATACCACCAAGCTAGAGATAGTCAACAAATCGATCTTCAAATGGGACAAGGTTATCCACGAGCCATGTTTCTTTATTGCCTTGGAAGTGTTTGACAATTTTGCCCATGATCTTATACGCTATGATAACACAACCGGAGAGCCTTATGAGGGGCAAGTTTTGATCGACAAAAACGGTGATTTCTTTGAGTTTTTCACTCCTGAACTCAGTTACTATTCTGACGCTTATTTGAGATTGCGGGAAAGCGGCGACTATTCTGTGTTAAAAGAATCTACAAAGTTGAGTGGTAGAATCGAGACTTTGAAGAGTATGATTCCATTTATTACTGACAAGGACAAGATTCATCCCTTGTTGCAGTCCTCTATGAAGTTGAAGATGCAGAACTCATTATTTCCTTTTAAAGACAATTTGACTCCACCTGAGTTTATTCCGACTAGATTGTTGCAATTTTTCCAGATTTTGAAACACTATTTCCCTAATCATTCATTCTTGTGCTCTGATTTCCATTACTTGCCTAAGGGTATAAAGGGCAGCTTCAATGGCCCAGTGGTACAAACAGTAGTCCAAGAAAAAACGGTAGATATCAGTACGTATATGTGTCACCAGGGTTATTTCGACATTATGTTTGCTACTGATTTTGGAGTTGCTGCTGACATTTACCGCCAAGTTACGGGTAAGATCCCCAAAGTAGAATCACATAGACAGTATTTGGAACAGTGGGCTGATATAGACGCCACTACTACCAAAACAGGCGAAAACCCCATGTTGGATTTCTATAAGAATGTCAGTTTCATGCTGAGCTGAGAGCTGTATATAAAAATTTTTAGCCTTTCCGTGTACATACGAAAATTTCAATAATAATACAAACATGTATTCAAACCCATTTGGCTCTATAACATAATACAAAAGGACACCGTTTGAGAAGTAAAAAAGCAAACCCAAAACACATAAGAAGTAAAACGAACGAGAGCCGACCCAAAAATGCAAAGAATGTACCATTCACTAATTATCTATTAGCATTTTCTCGTTGCTGGGATCCTGGATTTTGACTCTCTTGGCGTCAAAAGCAATCTCATCCTCTGTGGGTTCTTCGATTGTAGATTGCGAGCTAGTTTTGTTCATTTCGACACCTTCCTCAATGCCGTCAGCGGCATTTTCCAGCAACTGCTGCTTCTGTGTGATTTCTTCTTCGCCAGCCACCCACTCTTCAGCCTTTACTAGCTGGTCATTCAACACATTCGCCAATTTTCCTATCATATCCAATGATTCTTTCGCAAACAATATTATTTTATCGTTGGCTTGTTGCGCAGACGTGCTGTTGGTGATTGTGGACTGCTGGAATGCGTTGGGGAGATTCAAGATGATATCCCTAATCGTCGTCTTCAACTCGTTATCTTCGGATGCATTACTGGGGACGGGGGACAACGAATCTGGATTCAAAGACGAAGGCTTAAAGTTAGATATCAACCTGATGATCTTCTTAACAGTAGTGACGATTTCGGTTTTGGTTTGGATGGCCTCGTTATTGCCATCCAACACATCAGGCTGTTGTTGCTGTTGCTGCTGCTGCTGATGCTTTTCACGCTCGGTCTTAACATACTCTTCTCTCTCGATCACTTTCTGCTGCAAAAAGTTCACCTTGTTGTTGATGCTATCATTGGCTAAGCGCAATATGTGCAAGCAAAACTGGATTCTGTTTTTAGTTTCAAGCGACACCGAAAGAGGATTGGCATTGGCGGAGCCAGAAAGTCTTCTTCTCTTCTTCTTATTGAGTGAATCGCTAGTTGCCGAATCCAACGATACGAGCGAGGCGGTTGAGCTTGAGTTTGAGGTGGCGGCAGCTTTCTTCAAATGTCTCTGGTGTCTGCTGTTAAGGTTATCTTCGATCTTGGTCACCACAGGCATGGCTGTTTTCTCGACAATCTCAGCCGCATACCCAAAAGAGGCATAACTCCGTTTGGTGTGCTCGTAGTATTTGAAAGCATTGGTGACAATGGGGTGTTTCGACACCTTGTTCACCTTCGAAACAAGCGGATGCTGGGGAGCCTCTGCTACTGGGGTGGATGCAACGAGGGTGGCGGATGACTCCGATGGGTGCCCGTTGGGAGGAGTCACGCTTCGGTTCAACTGCGTCAAAGCTTCTGCTGCAGATACGAGATCCTGGTCATTGCCCTTGGAAGCCTTCAAATGAGGCGAGTTGGGGTGACTCACGAATCGGGGCACGTTCTTTTCGATCTGGGACTGTGAGTGGTCGTACGATGGTGGTGGTGAGGGGGACAATGAGGGTGAGGTGGGTATGGACTGTGTGTGAGGAGTGCTGACCGACAACTTGCGGCTGAACTCGGCGTTATTGATCTCTGCCATGGTGTGTTGATAGCTTCTCTTTTTTAGGCTATATCTGTGGCTGTGTGACTACAAAACGGTGGTGGGCGTGGACTTGGGGCTCCAGATATATGAGTAACCAGCAGTAGCAGCTAGGTATATTCAGCGTGGACAACACCAATTCCGGTATATGGATCCCGGACTAAAAGCGGTGGATATTATGGAGACAGCTGCGTGGCCCCGGACGGTTTATATCACAATGCGGTGTATATCTCAGCAATACCCGCTTGTTTGGCCGGCTTGTCATCAGCTGCCTATATATATAATAAATTTTGGGCTTTTCTGGCTGTCGTGCGCGCGCCCAAAATGTTTAGATTATATTTTTTCCAGTCCGCTGCAAATTTTTGCATCTAACGTTTTAGGCGCATGTGAAAAGTGGCTGGATATGCCGCAAGGTGCCGAATCAGGGATGGCAAAGTGGAGTAGTGGAAGAATTCATGTGCAAATGAGGGTGGGCCTGTTGCGGATTGGCGTGGTTTGGTGCACAGTTCGTCGTGGTATCACCAAGAATAATTAGACGTAGGCTTATTGTTATCACCACTATTATCACCATATTTGTAGCAGTACTTATTTTACGACCGGTGTTCCTGCCTCGCGCTACTGGTGAACCTTATCTCACTGGAAGACTAGCCGCACCGGTCCCATGGAACCTGCCTCTTTTTCCTCTGCTTCGATCTGTTTTCTGGAAACCCACCCTCTGCCCGGTACGAAAATCCGCTTTAGCATTTTCATGTTCGGGCCATACCGTGGGAGATCGCAGTATCTGAAGATTTTATCGTAATTGTGAGAGCTGCCCTTGTGAACCGTGAGCCTGTGGGCGTTGGTGCTGGCGTCATCATGCCTTGTCCTAGTTTTAGGTTTGCTCGCCATCGCACCAGTTTCATTATCGTTCTCTGTCTCTGCTGCAGATAACCGTTTAAATTGGTCCTGTGAAACTGATGTGTCTGCTGTGCTACTAGATAGCTGTAAATAATTCTTGAGCATTTTTCGTCCCTCGGTAGTTGCAATATCAAAGTTAACATTATTGGCCCTTTCCTTACTGCTGGCCGGAGCCTTGTTTTCTGTTGCTGGGCTGAGGTTTGTGTCGTATGTGTTTTTTGCAGCTTCCACAATACCCGGAACTTGTAGTGTAGCACCGTGGGCTGGATCAGATATTTTGAGAACTGATGCCATGGAAGACGGTTTGATATCTACTTCGCCGTTTTGTGCATGATCTAAACGTACACTCAACATTGGAACATATGAAAGCGTTGCTTCTGTATCTTGTTCATTAACCGATCTGTTCCCACGGGTGCTGCTACCTGCGTTTATGCCTATTTTTAGATTAGACTCGGGTTTGTTCTCTTCTGAAATTTGATACTCTGTGCTCTCGTCCGAAAGTACTTCTGCATGTTTGTTAACAGATAATTGCAATGTATGATCAAGCTTATTCGAAATACTGCCTGCGGCGGAGGAGGCCACAGTCATACTACTAAAATTCTCCTTTAGTTCTAAATAAACCGCAGCCAACGCTTCAATATCGGCCACAAAGTCCTCTTCCTTGTAAGATGCGATCTTTGATGTCCTCAATTCAGAGTTTATTGTGTTATTCATCTTAGTAACCGTGGCAAATAGGGCTGTTAGCTGCTGGTAATTATCTTCCACTGTTATTTGATATCTTTCGTATTTAGAATTCAAGTCCGTCAATGATTCCGATTGTTCATTACGTAGCTCATCAAGCATTATACGTGTAACTTTATGGCTGCAAACTAATAAAGCAACCATTAGAATGCATCCGCCAATAATCAAAAAGAGAGGCATAGAATAGTCAAGTCTTTCGTTTCTGATTTCTTCAAGCAAGTTGTTAACATCCACTTGCTGAAAGCAACTTTGGATATTTAAAAGTAATTCCATATCATTACCGAATACATGAGAGGTTTCCAAGCAACTGTTGATCCTGTTAGTGACAGAGGTGAAATCAGAAATTGCAAAATACTTACCTTTCTAACTGCGAACGAAGCGCCGGAGAAATGGCCTGTTTCCACCCCAGAATCATAGACAGCTTTTGTTTCTTAAAGCATGAAAAGCAGTCATTGACATCACAGCATTGGATTAACTCGTCGAACATCCCAGGTTTTAAAAATGAACCATGATCATTACTTAATTTAGCGACTTCAAGGATTGGCCCACCCTGGAGCCATATCCTAAACAACCCCACAACAAAAACTGTGGATAACCCATAAAATGCAATTCGACGGACATTATAATACGCCTGCGTTATCGAAGTGTTCATTATAGTGATTCTTGATATTATTTTGAGTACTAAGTTGTTAAACGCTCAAGCGGTTCTGGCTGTAAAATAGTTGCAATATACTGAATTGCAAATTTTGGGTCATGTGACTTAACCACAGCTATTATATTAATCCTTCTATTCTTCAGATTTGGTCTATCACTTTCCTGCGGAGGATGTGAAAGTTGGTTGCTATATGAATATGACTTACTCATACATGTATATCTCCACTATTGTGCAAAGAAGGGGGTATTTATCTATATGCAATGTTTCTTCTTAATATACAAAACTAAAATAAATAAATTCTAGAATTTCTAACTATACACAGTTGGAGGAATAAATAGAGGCACTTATTCTTCCTTGGAATGTTCCTGAGCATACTGGGTAGCCTTTGCTCTAACACGAACCACCATTTTCTCATCATTCTTCTCTTCTTCAAATGATAACCATTTGCTGAAGAAAAATTTGGCTTGTTTACGAGAAATCTTTTTAGCCAAAACTCTTTCAAACAACTCTTCGACTTTAGACTTTTCGTCTTTCTTGATTTCTTGATCAATGTAAACGTTCCATAAATCAATACGTTTAGGAGCATCTGTCACTAAGCCTTCAAACAACGATCTACCTTGTTCTGCGTCACCCTTAACAAATTCCAATTGGGCAAACTTTCTAACAACTTCTATGTGATCCCTCTTTGGCAACACTTGTAAGGATCTAGCTAATACTTCACGAGTAGACTCGTTATCTTCACGGTCCAATAAGAAAGATCCATACTGGACCCAAACAGCAACATTCTTACCAAACTTCTTAGTCATGACCTTATACAAATCTTCAGCCTTATCAAACTTCTCTGACATGGTGTAAATGCCAACTAACTTTTGGTGTGCAACGAAAGAGTCCAAGTATTGAGCAGCACGTTTGAAAGTATCTTCTAAGGATTCATCGGACCCAAAGGTATTTTCCAAGTTAAGTAATGCTACCCAGATGTTCATCTTTTCTTGTTCTTCACGGTAGTTGATTGTCTTCAATGCTCTCTCACCTATTTCTCTTGCTTTGTCGATTTCACTAAGCTGTAATTGGAAGGACATGTAATTCATCCACATGATTGAGGAGTTTGGATTACCGATTAAAAGACGTTCAAAGTCAGCAACGGATTGTGGAGCACGGGTATTTAAATCAGCAGTCTTATCTTCAACATGCTTCTTAGATTTCTTGTTTCTCTTCTTTTCTTGAGTGAAATCTTCTTCGTCGGAAGAAGGCTCGTCAGCTTCAACTTGATCCAAAATAGAGGCAGTCCAGTCAAACCCGTTTGTAGATAAACCACTGGATGTGACTTTGCTGTCTCTCTCTTGCTCTTCTTCTTCGTTGTCGCTAGAATCGCTGTTGTCGTCTTCAAAGTTAGCTTCGTCGAGCACTTCGTCTTCCTCTTCCTCTTCTTCGCTTGCAGAGTCATCTTCATCAGCTTCATCGGCATCTTCCATTTCAACGTCTTCTTCAACATCGGCACTAGTTTCAGTGAAGTATGAAGCCTTCATACCTAAAGATAATTGTTTCTTTTCTTCATCGACAGATAAAATCTTGACTTTAACACGATCACCTTCACCAAATAAGGCAGCAGCGTTTTCAACAACAGTATCACCGATTTCAGAACGATGGCATAAACCAGTAATGGAAAGAGTACCATCTAACTTGACAAAAACACCAAAATCAGTAACACGTTTGACTGAACCTTCATAAATCTGGCCGGCTTCTAAATCTTCAAATCTCTTCAAGTAGTTTAATTCACCATTGACTTCACTTTCCTTCAAGGTTATTAAAACACGGCCCTCTTCTTTACAAGCGGAGATTTTACCGATGACATGTTGGTGTGGCTTGAAGAACTTCTTCCAATCCTTCAAGTACAAATCTGACAAATCTGAAACTCTAGCTAACGCATGAACAGATCTACCTAAAGCAATGTAGACACCATTATTAGCAACATTTTTAACAAACCCTTTGATAACATCGCCTCTTTTCAAATCAGCCACACTGTTGATGACTTTGTCAGTAACATCGGAAGTTCTCAAGGAGACTGCCACTTTTGCAGCATCAGTATCAATATCCAAGACAGTAGCGGTAGCGAAATCATTTGGACTGAAAATGTTCTCCAACTTTTCAGAGTAGTTATTCAATGCATCAGTGATATAAGCAGAAGCAACAACATTTTCACCTAATTCCACTAACACATAACTATCTCTGACTTTCAACACTCTGGAAGGATACTTTCTGCCTACCTTGAGATCAGAAATAGAAGAGATGATGTCATCTCTAGCACCTAATACAACAACCTGATGTTCAGTATCAATTTCCTTAACAGTGGCTTTGAGAGCACTGCCAATTGGAAGTCTGTTGTCCAAATCAGAAAATGAGTCAACATCGCTTGGTAATTCCATAAAAGAAATTCTACCTTTGATTGAAGGAGTTAACGAAGCCCAGACATAACCTCTAGCTAAGTTGTTGACATAAACAGTGTATTCGGTACCGACTGAAATGTTTGATAAATTCCCGTTAAAGTTATCGTTCTTGAGGATGGACAATTCTAAAATAATGTTTTTATTTGATTTACGGTGAGTAATTGGTAAGAATCTGTGATTCTTTGCATCGTGAAATCCTAAAACTTTAGCGTCAATGATTTGTCCTTTGTGGAATTGCGATAAAGGCTGTTTCTTGTCCTTGATTTCACCATATGAATTGAAACAGTTCGTAATATCAACACGGCCCTGCAAATTATCAGCCAATTGCACATTCAATTGAGTACCTTTCACGGACTTAACATAGGCTTTAGTAAGAACACCAGGAGCGTAATCACTAATGATAGATTTAGTAGGATCAACAGGGTTAATAGTAGCCTCTGATTCGTCCGAACCAGAAGAATCCTTCAACGATAACAAGAATCTCTTGTTGTCTTCATCTACTCGTATAACGTGACAAGTTATGGATTGATACTTGTAAAACTTGGTAGACAAATCTTCTTGGTTATCTGTAGCATATTTTGCTAACACCAAACCGGTCAATTTCCCAGCAAATGAGATAAACAATCCCATACTGGTAACAGACTTCACGAAACCCTTCAACATACGGTTGTCAGCTTTAATGTCTTTGAAGTACGCTGGAACAAGATCTTGTTTTGAAGCTGCAATCAAAGACTTCTTAGCAGAAACAATAACAGTTCTAGCCTTCAAGTCCTTTTCTAAAACTAAAACTTCTAATTTGTCGGCAATTGGTAACCTCTTCAACAAAGCTCTATTTTGTTCATAGTTGCCATCAGATAAATGTCCTGCAAAAATAACACCACGCAATCTGGTACCATCTAACTCAACGATAACAGATTCTTTGGTCTTTTCAACAACGGAAACTTGAATCAAAGACTTACCTGGAACCAATTCATCAATAGTTACCTTTTGGGTATTCGATAACTCTGTGGACTGCTTCAAGGTGACGATTATTCTCCTTTGCTCTTCTTTTCTATCTAAGATTTTGACTATGACAGTTTGACCCAATTTCAAATAATCACTTGCCTTTTCCACGAATGTTTCAGAGATCTCATTCTTTGGTAAGAACGCTTTCAAAGTACCAAATAAGGACACAATAGCACCGTTATGAATAAACTTCTCAACTGTGGCAGGGGATTTTAATCCTTTTTCAGCAGCTTCGAAAGTGGAAAGTACTTCATCGTCTTCAATATTTACTAAAGACTTCTTGAAAGTAACAATCAAGTTCTTGCCCTTCTTATGTAAAACTCTTCCTCTTACTTTGCTTCCTTGTTTAAATTTACGTTCAGGATAAACTAATCTGACGTCTGACATGTACATGGAAGGAACGAACCCTTCAAAGCCTTCATCAGCCTTAACTATGATTCCACCATTTTCTGGCAAAACTTTAATGATTTCAAACAATAACAAAGTACCGTCTGGGATATCAGATGCATTCAAGTATTTAGCATTGACAATTTCTGACTGCAACGTCAATACTAATAAATTATCAATAGCATTGTAACCAAGAACTCTAGCCTTATGCTTTGTACCCTTAGTATATTCTATATCCAAAGACTTTTCAGAATCAACCCTGGAGTTATGAATTTGGCCGAAGAGGGTTGAAGAACCAAAGCTAGCATATAAATAGTTTGGATCTGAACCAGCAATGGTAACTTGCTCGATGATTTGACCAACTGGAAAAGCCTCCAATGGATTCTCCACAGGAGTCAAGGTTGTGAGATGAGGCAAAGTACTCAAAATGAGCTTTTTGGTGCCAGCTTTTGGAATAACAGCAATGATTCTGGCCTTAATTGTGTTACCAATAGTGTATTTGTGTTTCAATTCACTGAAATCAAAAACTTGTAAATGCGATAAATTAATAGTACCATCCACCAATCCGAACACCTTGGTGACAAGTCCGTTTTTGGTTATATCTGAGATCAAAGCATCTACCAAAACACCTGGCTGTATAGCATCAACTGATGATATAGAAGTTATAGAAGCCTTCTTTGAGTTTTGTACTGGCTTCAACGTTACGGATCTAGCAGTTGGCTTAGCTATAATTGTCGTCAACAATACTTGTCCCACTCTAAGATCTTCCAATTCAAGATCTGCACTGTGCTTTATTTCTTTGTTAGACATGAAACCGGCTAAACCATTTCTGCCAGTGTTCAAAATGATTCCATGGTCTTCAATGGATTGGATGGAACATTGAATGTTGTTACCTATAGATAAATCCTCGTCTTCCAATTGGCTGTTCACAGTTTCGGGTTCAATGCTGAACTGTACTTTTTTCTTTTTAGAATCATTGGGCTGAACAACTTTGGCTTTCAAAAATTGGCCAATTTTGAAAAGTTTCTTCAATTCAGGGAATTCTTTCGTTTTCAAGGTAGCAGTCTTAACTACTGTTTCTTCGTTGTCTTCGTCAATTTCTTCTTCGCTTTCTTCTTCAGAAGATTCATCATCAAGTTGTTCTAATTGTTTGGAGATTTCTTCAGACACAGAAGTGATAGGGATGTAACCCACTAAGTTGTCTCCGATAGCTAACGTAATGTCTAATCTGCCGATACTGGTGATTTGACCAAGAACGTACGAACCTGGAACAATATTCTTGAAATTGAAGTTTTCAATCAGGACGCTAGTTTCATTAGTATCGTCTTCAACCTTTGTTGCCTTCTTTTTCTTAGACTTTTTGTTTGGTTGACCAGATGGAGCACTGCTCGATCTTTTGGTAGATTTAGATGCCTCGAAAAGCACATCTTTGGTGGCTTCATTGGAGATTTCCTTAACCTCTAATGGAGTCAAAGCGGTAGCTCCACCTCTAGGAAAAGCAACCTCACTGCTGCTTATAACAGATCTAGAGTCAGCCATATTGGTTGAGGTTTTGGTGAAGAAAGGTTTTCGACTTGCAGCAGTAGTAAAAAAAATTCCAATACTCATCGAGGCATCTCGAAAAAAAAAAATGGTCACGTGCATAGTATATACGGAACTGAGCCGATTTCGCTTTTGCAGATACACGTTTTTGCAGCGTTAGGAACCGTCTGACAAAGAAATATTTTGAAATCAAAGAAATTTGTACTATTAATTCTGATCCAAAGACGTTTGTCTGGTTTTAATTAATTTAGTGTATTATGTTTTTATTAACTAGCAGATTAAAAGTGTTACATTTGTAGGTGATACTAATATCTAAAGGAGACTATAGGATACGTCGATCTGTAGGATCCTCGATTTTCCGTTCTCCCATGATCCTAATGGCATCTGCTAGGCCATTCTTTCTGATTAGCTTCGAGTAGAATAAACCACAAGCATTACACAAAGTCCTGCTGCCATCGGGACCACTTCTCCATTCGGGGGTATTTTCAGCACCACAGTGTTTACAGGTGATCATGCGTTCTCTAATACTCAACTCAGGATTGAGACCACCTTGGTCAATGTGTTCCAGATGTCCATCCGATACCTGGGGTTTAATGCGAATAGGCATAACCTCTACTATGCTGATTTTGTTATCATGAGACAGTTTCTTCCTCCTTTTAGGAGGGGCGGGGGGAGCGGTCTGAGGGGCAGGAGGGTAAGAAGTTGAAGATCCTTCGAAAGACTTGTAGTGCTGTTGCGGCCTTTCCAGATCAAGTAAGTAGTTTCTCATTTTATGAAGCATGATATTGATCAGATCTGTACTGGCAATGATACTATCTAGATCTCTGATAGAAAAAGACTTGACAAATGAGCCTACCGCTCGCTTGCTAATAGACACATTCTCGGTGTCTTCTAAAGGGTATAAATCTTCTAGTTCTTGGTCAGTTACAATGGCGTTAGTAGAAAGTATGGATTTGTATTTTTCAGCAAAAGTAGTAGCGAAATTCTGAATATCTTGTATATTCTCTTTGGAATTACCCAAACTTGCCACTAATTCTTTTTCTTTATCTGAAGAAGGCTGCAGGGGTCTGGTTAAAGGAATCTGTAAACTATGGGACTTGTGGTGGTGTGCAGATATGCTTTTGGCACTTTCTCTCCTTATAATTCCATGTTCAGGGAAGCGAAATTGAGTGGGGTAACTTTCATCACGCGTGTGATGGACAGGTCTGTAGGAGTAGGACTCTGGATAATGGAATATTACTGGCGGGTTAGACATTGATAGTTGTGGGCTGTGGGTTGCCGAAGGAATAGTAATACTGCTCTGCGGCGTGTGGCGAATTTGCTGTGAAGTTTGCAACAAGGTGGAAAATGGAGGCAATCGGTTATATTCAGGCAGCGATTTGTCATTGTTGGATGTATCCATCATATCCCCACGAGATTCACTGACACCTTGGGGTTACATTACCATTAATTTGGCGACAAAATCCGAACAAAACGTAGATCCTTTAAATCATTTATTTTATCCGACAACAATGGAGCAGATATCACGATACATCATTCCACCATCTGGCTCGGGTTTCGTTTTAGGTATTTGCCTGGGCAATTACTACATACTGAATCTAGTTTAAAGTAAGTGTAAATTGCTGCAACTTGCAGCACCTGCCGCATTGGGACACGCAAAATGCTTATACGCAGGACACACATATTTACCCTGTTCCGCCTCCCTATTTGGGCCCACTAGTCTATTTCTTCTTCCTATGGGCACGTCGTGACAGCTGCTGTACGACGATCGTGCCATCCACCACATCCTGGGGTTCGTTTTTAAATTTCTCCTGGCTGTCAAGGAAAAACATGAGGTCGGTGACCTGCTCGTTTAGGGCCTTATTTTCTTCCTGGAGGAGCTTGATTTTAGACTGTGAATCCTGCACGGATTTGGCAAGATACTCCACCTTGGACAGGAGGGCATTGTTGATGGTGTTGGATGTGCTGAGCTCTTTGTAGACGGCGTTGAGTTTGGTGTCTTTCTGGGCCAATTTGTCCCGCAAACTGGGCACCACGTGATCGGTGAGATTGGCGACCTTTTCCGTCAACTTTTCTATCGTGGCTTCGTAATCGACTGGCTTGGACCCTCTTCTCAGTTTAGGGGCCTCTGTAAGCAAGGACTCGTAGTACTCTCTCTGCGACGCTAGCTGACTGACAAGGAGCTGCGAGTACTCAAACCCCAACTCGTCCACCTTCTCATCACCCTTTTCACTCGAGTTTTTATCGGGCAACTCTACTAGCTTTCCGTCGGACTCGTTGGTCACTAATCTATGTACATAATTGTCGCCGGCATAGTCCCAGACGCGTGACGTGTTGACTTCCATGGCGAAGCAGTGGCCCGTATCGATGAAGTGGTTGAGCGAGTGCTTGCCTTGCGCGTACCGGCTGCAGCCCACATTGCCACATATCAAGCAGATCCACAAGTTTTCATTGTCGTCGCAGTCAAAACACAGCTCCGGCACCTCCTGCTCCACCGGGATGCTCGGACGGCGGGGTAGCGCTATCTGCAGCATTCTTCGTACTGTGCGGCGCACCTTCAAGTTGGAAAAGTTGTTCGAGTAGCGACATATCGGGCACGTGTCGTCTTTCCACTTGGAGAGACACTCACAGTGGAAAGTGTGCTGGCACGGGATGGTGAGAAGTCCTGTGACTGTGGCATCCATGCGCTCCAAACACACGGGGCACGTCGGAAGCTCCATAAGCGGCCGTTCCGCGGCGGACATGACCGAAAACCCCTTCGAAGTGGGACTGGACGGGAGAGACGCTGCCGGCGACGTGAACGGATCGTGGAGCAAAAACGGGATGAGCGCCGCCTCGCGGTCGTCGACCACGTGATCGCCCTGTTCGAGCTGCACTCCCCTAACGTAGATCACATGACACATCTCCGGCTCCATCAGGTTGAACGCCTTGCCGTTGTAGGCGGCGTGAAAGTCGGCCGCACGTGATGCGGCGTCAAACTTGATGAGCACCAAGAAACGGTTGGGCTTTTCCGACTTGAGGATCCGGATGTGCGATATGTGCTGCATACTCGATTCGCCAATGAACCCAAGCAAATCGGTAGCGGTGAAGTATGTGGGCACGGCCACGATGGCCACCATGGTGTTATCCCCGGCGACAACCTCGGTCACGGGCTCCGGCACCGGAGAGGCATCCCCGTCCTCGTCTTCGAGTTCGCGGAAGAGCCGAATTATGCCCTGGCCCACCAGCAGCGCCTTGAGTGGTTCTAGATCGCCAGCCATTGCTGTTCTGCGGTCTATGGTGGTGATTTCGATGCTGGAAAAACGGTAGTCGGCAGCGGCGGGGCTTTCTGCGGCAAGGTCGAATTCTATGGTCACAAGATAGGTGTGTTTTCCTATCATTATTTGCCTTTGCCGTGGTGGTGGGCCTGCTTGTGCACTGCCATATATGCGCATCCGCATATACCTTTTTGGGACGCGCGCTACCATGTGGGCGCTACCATACAGGGCGCTACCATGTAATCCACCGCTGCTGCTGCTGGTGCTGCTGTGGGCCATATCACTCGCTGTGTATTCAACTTTTCACTATAAAATCAGTAATCAGACGCACTTTGCCGCGCCGCTACAACGCATACTTCTCCCGGTCAAACTGGACGAGGCTGGTGAGAATCTCTCCGTTTGTGCCGATGATGCGGTGCTCTTCTCCCTTCAACACCTCTAAGGCGTTGACGTCGGGAATCCAGATCACGTGTGCGTTGGCTGCAATCCCAGAGAGCACGCCGGGAATGCCATCCTCAAAGATAAGACATTCCTCGATCACCAACTCCGACAAGCCGCGGGCCTTTCTGTCGGCGTTAAGACTGTCCAAACAGGCAAACCAGATGTCCGGGTGCGGCTTGCCTCTCCCTGCGGGTATGCGCGGATCGTCACCGGTCACGATGTGCTTGTCAAAGTAGCGGAAGCCGTGGCCCAAATGCTGTGTTTTACGATCGAAATTGATCTTGTTGGAGCTGGTGCCCAACGCAATCGGAATCTGCTTGTTGTAGAGGTACTCCATAAGCTCAAGCGCGCCCGGCAAGAACCGTGACCGGTGCCACTTGTCGGCCTGGATCTCCAAGGCGATTTTAGAGAATTGGTCCGGGGTGAGCGGCAAATCGTACTCTTCAATCATGATTTTTATGGCCTCTGGACCCGGTCTACCTTGGAGCCGGATCTTGACGTCCCACGTGAGTGGTCCTTTGTCGAATCGGTCTAGCAATTCGGTGGTGGCCTCGGTGTAGAGGTCTTCTGTGTTGATGATGGTACCATCCATGTCTACAAACGGTTAGTAGTAGGCCATTTTGGGGGGGGGGGGAGGAGGCACCGCCCGCTGAAAGGTGGTACATACCAAAGAGACACGCCTTGATGACCCTATGCGGTTTTGGGGCCGGTTTAATCTCTGTCATGGCGTGTTTGGTGGTGTTGCGGCGGAGGAGGTGGGTGGTGAGTCACCGCCGACATGACCGGATAATTTTCGCTGCGGCGCACGGCGCTACCACGCGGCAGCCGGGGCACTCTCACGGACTAATTTACATTTATATCGCAGCTATACGGAAATCGGTATTTAGAAGGGGGCGCCGGCCTACAAAGGGGCGTTTTTGAAGAGATACGAGATGCTTTCCCCGTTGTGGAGTCTTCTGATACTCTCGGCCAACACGGCCGACACGTCAATGGTGTCCAACTTGGAGCAGAGCTTGAGCTTCTCCTCAAATGGAACCGTGTTGGTGCACACCACGCGGGTCAACTTGGACTTGTTGATGTTGTTGATGGCATTTCCGGAGAGGATGCCGTGCGTCACGATGGCAATCACCTCCTTGGCGCCATTGTCCAAAAGAACCTCGGCAGCTTTGGCCAAGGTGCCGCACGTGTCGGCCATGTCGTCTACAATCACGCAGATCTTGTCGGACACGTCCCCCACCAACACCATTCTCGACACCTCGTTGGCGCGGGCACGTTCCTTGTGGATGAGCGCAAAGTTCAAGTCGAGTCTGTCGGCCAAACCAGCGGCTCTTTTGGCCCCGCCCGCGTCGGGGGAAATGATTATGGCGTCCTGGTAGTCGATGGTCTCCTTGATGTATCTCACCACACTGGGCTCGGCGTATAGGTTATCCACGGGCACGTCGAAGAAGCCCTGGATCTGCGAGGCATGGAGGTCCATGGTGATCACGTGGTGGCACCCCGCCGTGGTGAGCATGTCGGCCATGAGCTTGGCCGTGATGGGCGCCCGGGATTTGTCTTTGCGGTCCTGTCTGGCGTAGGGGAAGTTGGGCAATATCACCGTGATTCTGCGGGCACTGGCGGTTCGGCACGCGTTTATCATGATGAGCAACTCGATCACACGGTCGTTCACGACCCCGGACCCGATCTGGCAGATGATGAAGATGTCCTCGTCTCGGACCGACTCCCCAATCGAAAACTGCACTTCCCCGGTCGAGTCTCGTTTGAGCTCGGAGGGAGAGATTCGGATGCCCAACCGCTTGGCAACAAGCTCGGCGAGCCCGCGGTGGACGTCGCTGGCCAATAATTTGATGGAATTGGTAGACATTGTCTCACAAAAAGTCCTGCTTAACTGGTACACTGTGTGCCACAGGGCCTGAAAACGTTGGTGCATTCGGGCTCATTTTTGTCAAGCAATTTTTTTTTGCTGGTTGGCCTGAGATGCCGCCGCATTTGCAGGTTGCGATATTCCTCCGCGGGAAGGCCCGCATCCACGCAGCTAAACATCCACGCGCCAAACCAACATCCACGCCGCAACTCTAAAAGAGGTCGTCGATGTCGTCCATGTTGTCGTCGTTACCGCCGTCTTCGTCGTCGTCGTCGTTTTCGTCGTCGTCGTCGTCGTCGTTGTCGTCGTCGTCGTCCTCCTCCTCCTCGTCGGCCGTGAGCTTGTGTGCCGGATCCAGTTTCTTCTGCAACTGGTCCTGCTCCTCGAGGATTTTGGCCAAGTCCCGTTTCTTCTGGTCTAGCGACGCCTTGAGCAGCGCGTACGTGTTCTGGAACTTCATCTGCAACATCTTGGACGTGGCGGTGGCCAAGTTCTTGCGGTTGTACTCCACGACCTTTTCCAAATCGGCGATTTCTTCTTCGAGCAACTTCACGTGCTGCTTGTCGGCCTTTGAATCGTCGTCGTCGTCTTCCTCCTCGTCTTCCTCTTCGTCGTCGTCCTCCTCCTCGTCCTCCTCTTCCTCCTCCTCTTCTTCTACTTGCGCGTCTACTTCCATTTCGGGCGCCTCCTCGGCGTCGTCCAAAAGCGCAAACTCTCCTTCCTCATCCAACGCCCGCTGCAACTCCTTCTCCAAATTGTCGGGCTCGTCGGCCTCGGGCTCCATGTTGAAGTCCTCCGGTTCCGCCGACAGTTTGGCCGGTACCGGCGTGGCTGCCGCCGACGGCGTGCCGGTTCCGAACCGCTGCACCGTTTTCTTCGGATCCACCAACTCGAAATGGCTCTCTTCGGCCTCGTCGTCGAGCCGGATAAGCTCGCTGACACGTGCGTCTATGTCCTCCACCACACGATGGGGCGCCTTGCGCGGCTTGAACCGGCGATGCACCTGCTCAAACGGACTTGTAAGTCCGTCGCGCAAGAGAAGCCGCGACTGCTTGAACTCGCCGTGCTTGGCCATCCGGTACAACGGATGCGTGAAGAGCAATTCTTCGGGAACATCAAAGTCCTTTTCGACATTTAGCTCCGACGGCACCACCTTGTGCAAAACAAGCAATATCTGGCAAATGTCGAACGTCTTGAAGATGTTCTTTTTGTCTACCGTTTTGTAGAGTTCGGTGACGGTGGGCAAGTCCAAGAGCCGGGCCGAGTACAATGTTCCATTGACATTGACGACGGCCTTTTCGCGGGTCACCCACTTGATGTTGACGCCGGTCAAATCGCCCGTGTCCACGGCATTGTGGACAAAATCGAGATTGGTGTCATTGAGAAACCGCACCACTATGCCCTGCTCGATGAGCGGATCATCTTCCAAATCGGGCGCTTCTGAGTCGTAGCCTTCACCCGGGATCCGGGTGGGCTTGATCCGCACCCGCGGCACCAACCGCGGCTTCTCTTCATTCGCCGGTATGAGTGGTTTTTTGGTGGTGGAGCCAGAATCGGGTTTCTTCAAACTGATTTTGAGCTTTTTGGTCGCGGGCGCCGACGAAAGCGGCTTGATTTTCAATTTGGGCAAGGGGGCGGGTTGATTGGTGGAGTCGGGGCTGCCGCTGCCCGAAGGCACCTTGATTTTAAGCTTGATGGCCATCGTGTGGTGTGCCGCTTTGCAGTAGTGGCCGGCTGGCGGTGTTTGGTGCTGAAAATATGTATAGAGGATGGTCACGTGACACATGTACACGTGAACATTGAGCACGTGATACAGAATTTTTTTCACCTCTCATAGATAAGCCCTGGGAACGGCTACAACTCCCACACCGGCACCAGAAACCATACGGAAGCCGTCGTTGTATGCAGCCAGATGGTCAACCTGCACTCCAAACCCCAGAGCGTTGGGTCACATGGCCGCCGATCCTCCTCCTTTGACCGCAGACGGTCCCGGTCCCGGCATGACTCAATCACATCGGTCGATTCATCGGCCAGTTTCCTCGTGGATGAGAATAACAGTGAGATGTACGCCGGTGCGGCGTCGGAGGTCATCCCGTCGTCCATTTCGTCATTGCATTACCCGCACCATTTCGGCAATTTGCGCTCCCGGGGCGACCTGAACATATCCCGGGAGACATCGCCGCTTCTAGCCGCCGATGAGGCTGATATGGACCTTCGTTCAGTTCATTCCAACGCGTCGGTTAACTCATACGATACCAAGGCCCGGTTCAAGTTTTTTTCCGCCGATGAAATTGAGCTGGCTCCCGGTGGTTCTACTTTGGAGAATCCCGAGGATCCAGTGGATTACAACACCAATTGGGACTATTCTGTGGATAAGTTCGAAGAACCGGGGGTGGTTGATGATTCCGAGGATATGTATGCCGAAAACGGCACTTCTTCCCGGTTCCAGTCGCCGGAGCCGGCCAGTTATGGAACTCTAAAGCGTCACAGACGTGATTCCGATACCAGCAGCAATAAGCTCATAGATGAAGACGAAGAAAGAGAAGACGATACTAAAGCCGATACCGATTTCAAGCGCGAATTCCCTGCTAAATTAGACTACCAGCGGTACTACTTAGCGGAAGAGGACTTGGTCATCGGTATTGCAGGGTACAGCAACTGCTTGTGGAAACAGATCTTGTACTGGGTGATATGTGTGGTCACTTGCGGACTTGGATATTTGGTTCTCCGGTGGCTTCCGAAGTACAGAGTCAATCTCATGGGTAACAGAAGTGCATTGGGTAACTCCGACTGGTGTGTCATAGAAAACGAGTTTGGTGAGCTTCAGATAGTGCACATAGAGAAAAGGCGGCTAAACGAGCCATTGTCAAGCTTCTTGACTCTTTCTGCTAGAGACAGCGATGAAGGCATGCTTAATAAAGAAAGCGACCCTGTTATCCCATTTATCCAGTCGTTTACATACAGATACTTGAAGTTCTTCTATGATCCCGTAGAGGACATGTTCAGAACTAATAGTAACTGGTATGATTTGAGGTGGTTGAATGTGAAAAGCACCAAGGAAGGTGTATCGCAGTCTTTACAAGAGAGGAGATTGGACATTTTTGATGAAAACAGCATCGAAATCATCCTGAAATCGATAGTTCAGTTGCTTGTGGATGAAGTGTTGCATCCATTCTATGTTTTCCAAGTTTTCTCCATTTTTCTCTGGTTGGCAGACGATTACTACTACTATGCGTCATGTATCTTTTTGATTTCCATGATTTCCATAGTGAACTCGTTAATAGAAACAAGATCAACCATCAGCAGATTACGTGACATTTCAAGGTTCTCCTGCGACGTCAGAGTGTGGAGAAACGGGTTCTGGAAACAGATTGAGTCGCAGCACTTAGTACCAGGAGACGTGTTTGAGGTAGACCCCTCACTAAGCATTGTCCCTTGCGATGCTTTGCTTATCAATGGTGAATGTGTTATCAACGAGTCTATGCTCACCGGAGAAAGTGTGCCTGTCTCAAAAGTCGCTGCTACACAGGAAACGGTAAGGTATTTGCCTGAAAATTTCACTCATCCTACGTTATCAAAATCGTTCTTGTACAATGGTACCAAGTTATTGAAAATGAAATCGTCAAATGATGAGCCAGTTACTGCGATGACTATTAAGACGGGTTTCAATACCACCAAGGGATCCTTAGTGCGCTCTATGTTGTTTCCTAAGCCTACGGGGTTCAAGTTCTACGAGGACTCCTTTAAATACATTGGCTTCATGACTTTAATAGCTGCGGTTGGGTTCACATACTCTACGTACAACTTTATCCAATTGGGGTTGGATACCAGAGTCATGGTATTGCGTGCTTTGGATATCATAACCATTGTTGTTCCTCCCGCTTTGCCTGCTACTTTGACTATTGGTACTACTTTTGCCATTAACCGTTTGAAAAAGCTTGAAATCTTCTGTATCGCTCCCACTAGAGTCAATATCGGGGGTAAGTTGGATGTAATCTGTTTTGACAAAACGGGCACGTTAACTGAAGATGGTTTAGATGTCTTGGGTGTTCATGTTGCCAATAATGCTCAGGGCAGAAAAGAAATCGTCTTTGAGGAAATGGTTAAAAATGTGGAAGAATTGCAGCATCCAAGAAGTGGATTGTTATCGCAAGACTCACACGATTCGAATAATGGTCCGTTTTTTCTTGCTGGATTGGTCACCTGTCATTCATTGAGGTTAATCGAAGACGAATTACTCGGTGATCCATTGGATATTAAAATGTTTGATTTCACCAAGTACAAGTTCCGTGAAGATGAATCGAACAGCAGATCCATTTTATACAACCCCCAACAACAGGACACCTTTATTATCTTGAAGGAATTAGAATTTATCTCTTCATTAAGAAGAATGTCTGTTATCGCGCAGACCAACAACGATCACTACCTTTTCACTAAAGGGGCACCGGAGGTTATGTACGACATCTGTGATCCACAATCACTACCATCCAATTACGATGAGTTATTGCACCATTATACCCACAGTGGTTACAGAGTTATTGCTTGTGCGTATAGTCCAATTAGTGAAAATGCAGTTAATTCATCGAGAGAAAGCTTAGAATCTGGCTTGACTTTTACTGGTTTTATCATCTTTGAAAACAAATTGAAGCCATCCACTAAAAAAACTTTAACAGTTTTAAATGATGCTGATATCCGAACAATCATGTGTACTGGTGACAACATCTTAACCGCCATTAGTGTAGCTCGTGAGTGTGAGTTGATCCAGCCAAAAATAGAGCATATATTTTTACCGACTTATGTTGAAGGTAACAGACAAATAATCTGGGAAGAAGTTAACAATCCAGATTATAAGCTTGATTCATTGACGCTCCGTCCAATCAATGATGCTAGAACTAGCGCCGAAGCACCTTCCCCCGACGGCTACAAGTTAGCAATAACTGGAGATATATTTAGATACTTGTTGACAGAAGTCAAAAACACATCTATTATACATTCAGTTTTGATGAACTGTGACATCTTTGCTAGGATGTCTCCTGATGAAAAGCACGAATTGGTTGAACAGTTACAAAAGATCGACTACACTGTTGGTTTCTGTGGTGATGGTGCAAACGACTGTGGTGCTTTAAAGGCAGCTGACGTGGGTATCTCATTGTCTGAAGCAGAGGCTTCTGTCGCTGCCCCATTCACATCTAGAAAATTCGAAATATCATGCGTCTTAGACGTCATCAAAGAAGGAAGATCCAGTTTAGTCACAAGTTTCTCCTGTTTTAAGTACATGTCGTTGTATTCTGCAATTCAGTTCATAACGGTGACTATTTTGTACAAAAGAGGTACCAATCTTGGAGACTTCCAGTTCTTATATATTGACTTGATTTTGATATTGCCGTTGGCCATCTTTATGTCATGGTCAAAGCCATTCCCTCATATTATCTCAAAGAGACCAACAGCAAATTTAGTGTCTCCAAAGATTTTGATACCACTCATTTATCATATTATTGTTATTTTAATTTTCCAGTTAAGTTTGTGGTTAGCTGTACAAAAAGAGCCGTGGTATATCAAACCAGTTCCAGATGATGACGAACATGTAAAGTCTACCGACAACACAGTGTTGTTCTTGTTCTCCAATTTCCAATACATTTTGATTGCCGTGGTATTAAGTCAAGGTCCACCATATCGTCAATCCATGATAAAGAACTTTCCTTTCATCATCAACTTGATTGCTTCGACGTTATTGTCAGCCAGCTTGTTTTTGATAGATGGGGAGTCATGGTGGGGCGAGTTCATGCAATTGACTAATATGTCAATCAAGTTCTACTGGATCTTGCTTATTGCCGCCGGTTTAAATTTAACAATTATGGTTTACGGCGAAGAGAAATGGGTCGGAAAGTTTGCATTTTACTACAAGAGAATATTTCACAAACTGAGATTAACCAGAAGCAAGAAATTGTTCAAAAACTTGAAGAGGGAGTTCAGGCAGATTCAAACAGTATAGACTTTTCGTAGTTTCTCTATTGACTCAAATAACTTATTTATTTCGGATACATAATTCAGTTCTAGAACAATTATCTATTACATGACATGACAACTGGTGTAGAGCAAGTGGGAGGTAAAGGTTGATTGTGATTTTGCGGAGATTATGGCAAAATTGTATTGATAGTGGGGCACTCACAAATGCCCCTCCCCCGCAAAATATTACAGCACTCCCTAAAATGTAATAAAACTAAGATTCAGCCCGAAACTAAGTCACCCAATTAGTGTGGGGCAAACGGTTCTGGTGTGAACCGGGTCCACCCTGCTAAGAACAACTAGTAAAAAATATTATTATGTGGACCAAGAATTATCAAAAGATAAGCCCATACTTCCTTTCAGCCAAGACGATCACAAAAGACAAGAGGTACTAAATGTCTGGTGTCGTAGCAAATAGCAGTGATACTTGTCTACTAAATCTCATTGTTTTGGAGCTGTAGGAGGGTCAATACTCCAGCTCCGGCATTGCACTTGTGGAGACCGATAGGAAAAATAGCAACCACAAGGCAACAAAGAAAACTACTAGATGTACAGTGCCCGATTTAGACGAATACGGAGAATATAATTGTACACGATACGATTGTTTCCACAGTGGTAAAAGACAAAGAACCAGAAAACTCCAGTTTGTAAAATAGACAATACATACAAGAAAAGCGTGTGTCCAGCACTGGAATATGATGGGCAGAAAATGCCCCGGTGATTCCAAAGCAGGCACAATACGCTCAAGTACCAGTGCGCCTTGTACGATTTGAAAAACTCCGAGAGTACGAAGGAATTTCACAAAAAGTGCGACAGACACAAAGTATAAAAAAGTTATAAGGTTAAAATGTGTTGGTATTCTTGAACGAGTCTTTTTGTGTGCTGTATTGCGTTGTGATTGGCTGACCACGTTAATTAGATATATGGCCATCAGTCTATGCAATTAGAATGGCATGCCAATTGTATATATTGTTGGGAAAACACTACAAAAGCAAAATATAAATACAAGGAATAACAAACCGGACGCATTCAATTGCAAATGCAAGCAGCAGACAAAATCGCAAGAAGGTACAAGAGCTTGAGATAACAAATTCGATGACATTTACCAACTGCCATAGATTTGGGGGTGGGGTCGCCGTGTAATTACACTATGATTGGAATAGTTAGCGAAGTAGCTTAGTAATAGTATAGCACCATGCCCACCGTTTAACCAACCCCACAAACTGCATATTACACAAAGAGTTCTTCTAGCACCACTTTTCTCAGAAAATGTCTGCATATATTTTACAAAATATATTTTTTTGTTGAGATAGAACAGCTAAACAAAACTTTAATTATGAACTCCGATACCGAGCTATGTTCGAAATTTGCAAGAACAACTATACTTTGCTATACATATTTTATTTTGGACTTATCCCCAAAACAGCTATGTTTGTGGGGGTGGACATGGAAGTATCGGTGATAAAAATGTCTCAAGAGATTTACCTTTGGTATAGCATACCCATCTTCCGTATAGAGTTCTGCTGCACAGACAAGCAGCTATGGTAGGGGAGTCTGTATTTTCACCGCTGAAATCGCTAGCGGAATCGTACAGAACCGTTTCTATTCATTTACGTATCAAATGTTGCAATTGCCACTGGTCAAAGCCTGATACTGCTGCCGTAGGAAATAAGACACTTATGGCTGGCCGTGACACAAAAGCGGATGTACAAAATAAATGTCAAAAAATGTGTAGTTTTTGGCTTGTTTGCAAAATTTGTTGTCATCGATTTTCCCTTATAAATATAACAAATAAGCACCAAATGTGATTCTCTTATTTTTGTATATATACGTTGGAAATAGAGTGGTAATTTTCTTAATAGGGCGACTAAAATCTGGGGTATTAAAGTATCATCAGTTTTTGAACACAACTTGCTACTATATTCTTTGCCACTATATAATATACTATTACGGTAGTGAACATATACCATAGTCCCTAATTGTTTGGAATTGCTATTACCCATTGAAAAGACATTGTTGTCGCTCCGAACTAATTATATCTCGTGATCATGTCTTCCGACTCAATCCATTCTCAGGCCTCTAAAGAGCAGCCTTCGCTTTCCACCGATGAACACGGCGAAGTGGCCAAAGTTAAAACCACTGGTGAAGGCAATGAATTCATCATCATTGGTAACCACAAGTACTACAGACACGAATTGATGCAAGCTTTCGGAGGTACTTTGAATCCTGGTTTGGCTCCACCACCAGTACACCAGTTTGCTAATCCATCACCCTTGGGCTTGGCTGCGTTCGGTTTGACGACTCTTGTTTTATCTTTGTACAACTCCCAGGCTATGGGTATCACTATTCCCAACGTTGTTGTCGGATTAGCAGCTTTCTACGGTGGTGCTACTCAGTTTTTGGCTGGTGTTTGGGAGTTGGTAATTGGTAACACTTTTGGTGGTACTGCGTTGACATCCTACGGTGCATTTTGGATGTCGTTTGCAGCTATTTATATTGATTCTTTCGGTATCATCGCTGCTTATGAAGATACCACTCAGTTGGGAAATGCAGTTGGTTTCTACTTGATCGGGTGGGCCATTTTCACCTTTATGTTGACCATTTGCACGCTTAAGTCTACTGTTGGTTTTTGCGCTTTGTTTTCTTTCTTAACACTTACGTTTATTCTTTTGGCTGGTGGAAACTTTTCTGGCCATGTTGGTGTTACCAGAGCAGGTGGTGTTTTCGGAGTCATTACTGGTTTGTTAGGTTTCTACAATGCCTACGCTGGTGTGGCCAATAAGACCAACTCCTACATTACTGTTCACCCATTCCATTTGACAAGACAGATCTAGGCGTATCGCTTAAATCTGATAATGTCGTTTGAATTCGATAATTCGACTTCTTATTTCAACCACTCATTCGCTCTGGATCTGTGATCCGGTTAACAGAATTACTAGTATCAATATTTTTGCTACTTTTTTATGATGGAGAATGTGTGTTACAGCGCTAACAAGGCGTGAGGAACCTTGTTGGCACTAGTAGCGTCATGTTCTCTTATCTTTGTTATACTTTTTTGGCTTGACTTTTTAATTGGGGATGTGGATCATCATTACACTATTTATTTTGTGATTTTAGCTTGCTTATTGGCTTAATTGAAGTCTTAATAATTTTCAATTGTTCTTTACTACTACAAATTTACATTACTATTTTAATATACGTTAGCTATCACCAATAAAAAGTAGATACGCGTACGGAACTGTCTGGTGCCCCGCTCCACAGTAACCCCCAAAAATCAAATATACGTACGTAGCGCCAGAAATGGCATTTCATCACTGACATTTCACTGAGGGTTTTAGCTGGCCAAGTCTCAAGGACAAAAACACCACGACTAAAACAGACTGCTACAATTGCCGAGTAGTCTTTGTTTTGTGTCTAATCCACTGCCTCATCTCATATTTAAGTTTCCACAAAGAATATTGGGAAAAATGCGCTTCCACTGAAACTTGCATTTTCCAGACATTTTTCTATATTCCGCAAAAATCGATATAGGAGAGATAACTGCTAGGCTTAGCGAGGATCTCTCCGGCTTCCCTATTTGTGAACCAGTGATCCCCCTAGCGCACTTTGTCCCCGCTATTCCCGTCTACCATTACTGAGCCCTCGTATTGTCTTCTATTTCTGCTACGGTGCTATAGTTATCTCTTCCCCACAGCGTAAAACCACTCACTTGAGCCATTTATTATCCCGTACACTGTATCGGTCAAGGTGTAGGAGGCTGTCGTCACCGCTAGTTGGCTGGCTGCAACCCCACCACCATCTTTTTTTTTGCACCTATTATTGTTAATTTTACTACGTATTACTTTTGGTTCCCTATACTAATTTTTCATCCCCAAACTTGTTTTTGTAAAGACCCAAGGCTTTGATGGGGAAGAGGAATCTATACGAGGGATACTCAATGGCACAGCTGTGGTTGAATACCCCCTCTATGTCCTCAAACTTCCACTCACCCGTAGCCAATTGACGCTTCATTATGAGCTCAATACCCCTTTTCATGGGGGTTTTATCGGGATAATCTGCCAACAACAATCCTATCACCGCCCACGACGTCTGCACCAAAAGCGACTGTTCCGCATTTACGTATGTGTGTGTCTCACAAGCCTTCATACTTTCGGACCATCCGCCATCAGGTAACTGCTTCGAAATTAAAAAGTCACATCCCTTCTGAACTGTCTCCAGGTTGGAGTAATTGTATCCGACATTGCTCAATGCCTCTAATGCAAACATAGCAGCGTATGTATAGCAAACACCCCACGAGCCATACCACGACCCGTCGATTTTGTTTTGTGCCTTAATGATGTATTTGATGGCATCATCAATGGTTCTCTTTACTTTCTCTGTTCTGTAATCAGGGTAATATTTGGAGAAATACGTCAATCCCAATACCGACGAATCGGTACACTCAACGTACGGATACTCAACCATGATATTGTTAAAAACCTCGGCTGGATTTAATTTCTCTAATAATAATGTAGATCTTATGCCTTCGTACGCCGAGAATGATCCAAACTCAAAGCTTCCAACATTCTGAATATTTAATAACACATCCACCCCATTAAATAAGTCTTCATCTTTTATAGCATCCTTCACATCAGCGAAATCTGGATGGGATTTCACCATTATGATAGCCTTCAACGCTTCAGCGGTGCAATCACTGACCGTGTACCCTTGATCTTTGGTACTGAATGGCCAGGCACCCTTTCTTTTGTCTCTGAAACTTCCTTCGACACAGTCCTCAGTGAACTGTGATCTCACTAAGAAATGATAACTTCTTCTTATCATAGGTTGATACCTTGGTAAATCCGCCAAACCTGTCATGAAGAAGTACTGAATCATAAATGCAGCATCCCAAACTTGCACCCCATTTGTTCCCATAACGGTCATACCCTGCGGACCATGAAATAATACATCATTCATTCTATTCTGCAACTGCTTGAAAGTTTCTGACTTCACACCTTCATGGTACGCCGTGACAATCATATTGAAAGCAAAATTGACTGGAGCAATGCAGAGATAATCAGTGTTCTTATACTCTTTCAAAATCAACTCGTAGATCTTGTCGTTGGTCCATTTCAACACAAAGTTTGGTCTTATCTTTTCGTATTTCGACAAGAAATAGTTGGCAATGTCTAGAACTGTGGAATGAGGATAGTACAAGTCAATGCCACATACGTCATTCCTGTGGTTCGAGAACGGAATCCTGTCATAAGGCAACTGTCTGGGTAAGTATATTTCCTCTCGAATTTCAGCGAGCAAAGCATCCAATTTACACTGCACCCGATTTGCCAGAAGATATCCCAATGGCAAATAAATAGCTCTTGTGTGAACCCACCATCTACCCGGATGAATGGGCAAACTATATGGTAAAGTCCACAATTCAGGTGGTGCTGGGTTCACACCTTCCCAATCGTAAAGGTTGAGTAGCGACAACCAAGACTTACCCCAGTGTGGGTTCTTTATAGCACCCCCTAATGTATGCAATGTTTTTCTGGCCTTAACGCACACAGGATGGTCTGCTGAAAGCCCAAGCAACCTTAGACACACATAGTTCATCGTGGTACCGAAACAGGTCGATTTATCTACTGAGTGCAAACCCCAGCCACCATCCACTGGATGTGACGTATTGACTATATAACGAATCATCTCTAGGCGGTAGGGTTCTGGGATCTCATTTCCACTGAAATAATTGGCAGTTATGTATCCAATGCTCATAAACATAGGGCCCTTGTACTGACATGGAAATATCCCACTGGCCTCATCTTGCAACAACTCCAAAAATTCAGCACCTTTTTTAGCCGCCTCAAATGGAGTTTCAATCACACTCTCCTCAGGAGCTGCAAAATCGTCCAACTGCAACAAGTGCTTGACAAAACTGGTCTGTTCCTCTTTTGAAGCTGCTTCTTCACTGAGATAGTGCCATGTTTCACGACCCACGGGGTCTGTTCTCAACCGCCAGCGGGCGGGATCGGTGCGTGGAAGCCCTATCTCCTCGGAATAATACATCCCAGCTAAAATAGCACGGCGTAGTCGGGGTGCAATTGTAGTTTCGTGACTAGACCCAATAGCGGGCCCGCTAAACGAAGTATACGACACCAAATTTCAGTCACGTGACCCCATGTCACGATACAGGTCGTGCACCGGCCCGGAAACCCCGAGTGGTCGTGTGCGCACCATCCGCGCACAGCGAAAAATTTTGAGAAGAGTATGGAAATTGTGCCTACACGAAAAAGCAGTGCATAGTATTAGCCACAGCGCAAAAAGCAGTCAGCACCAGTACACAGCAGACTTCAAGAGTCGACAATGGGCAAGAAGAGAAGCGCTCAGGTCACGTTTGCTGCTGACGTGCAGGAAAAGGAATTTGAACCGTTTCCCGCTGAGAACGGTCTGTTCTCCGATGCAGAAGACGGATTGCCGCAACAGGACGGAAGTGAAGAAGAGCCACTAGACACCGGAAACGGCAGCGAAAACGATGAAAGTGACGACGAAAACGGACATGCCGAACCCAAATCCACCCAGCCCCCTACCAAGAAACAGAAAAAACAGCTTTCTGCCCAGGATATCCAGGTTGCGCGTGAGACGGCGGAATTGTTCAAATCCAACATCTTCAAGCTCCAGATCGATGAGCTCATGAAGGAATTGCGCATTAAGGAGTCCAGCATCCACAAAATAGAAAAGGCCTTGCACAGATTGCACGATCTCATTTTGAAGGTGCCTGCCGTAACCAAACTTACGCTACAACAGGCAGAAGCCCACTTCAACTCCAAGAAAGTGGTCATTCCCTTCCCGGACCCGAAACCAACCAAGTTAAACTACACGTTTCTGTATTTGCCTCCCGCGGATGTCTCGTTAGTGGGGTCTTTTGGGTTGAAAACTGGCATTTCGCAGCCAAATGGCCTGTCCATAGACGTGGCCATCACCATGCCCCGCGAATTGTTCCAGCCCAAGGACTATCTCAACTACCGGGCACTCTACAAGAGAGCCTTCTACATGGCGTACTTGGCGGAGAGCTTGATCCCGTTACTGAAAAAGAACAATTTGCCCATCAAAATCACCAACCATTTCCTCAACGACGATATCTTAACCCCGGTTTTGCGTGTGGAAAGCATCAGCACAGACAACAAGGAGGACCTCACATTCCACAAGACCAAATTCACCATAAATCTCATAGTGGCCTTCCCCTTTGGCGTGTTTGACAACAAGAAGTTGTTACCAGATAAGAACTGTGTCAGAGTCCAGGCCGATACTGAGGATTTGCCCCCCACTCCGCTCTACAACGCTACCATTCTTTCGCTCGGCAGTCACGACTACTACTTGAAGTACTTGTATACCACCAAAAAGTCCACTGAAGCATTCAAGGATGCCTGTATTTTGGGTCGTTTATGGCTCAAACAGAGAGGCTTTGGATCTGCTATCAACGAGGGTGGTTTTGGCCACTTTGAGTTTGCTATGTTGATGAGTGCCTTGTTGAATGGTGGTGGTTTAAACGGAAACAAAATATTGCTCCACGGGTTTTCTTCTTACCAGCTCTTCAAGGGGTTGATCAAGTACTTGGCCACCATGGACTTGAACAGCGGATACCTTTCGTTTTCGAGTCTCATTGGCGAAAGCACCACTTCCAAGTACAAATCAGACGGTTTCAACGTGCCTACCATCTTTGACAAAAACACAAAGTTGAACTTGCTCTGGAAAATGACCCAGGCCTCCTACCAAAGTTTGCAAGAACAGGCCCAGGAATCGCTCAAGTTGTTGAATGACGTGACCAAAGACCGTTTTGACCCCATCTTGTTGCAGAACTCAAATTTTGACCACATGAAATATGACATTGTGTTGAGTCTCACTGTGCCAGAGGAATTGGGCGACTCGTTTGGTCCGCTTGAGAAAATATCCTTCATCAGCTTCGACAACTACGTCAAGAATAGAATCTACGTCATATTGAAGAAGGCGCTCGGCGATCGTATAACGTCTCTTTTTATCAAGAACGGGAAGGTTGCCAGCTTTTTCCCCATCAGCAAGAGAAAACCATCCAGCACGAACAGTAACTACATCATCGGCCTCAAGCTTAACCCAGAGGAGTGTGATAAACTTGTGACCAGAGGCCCCAACAATGATGATCAAGAATCGGGTATTAAATTCCGCTCCTTCTGGGGCTCCAGAGCTTCATTGAGAAGATTCAAAGTGGGTACCATCCAACACTGTGTAGTGTGGGCACCAAAGGACAATGAGCCTTTGGTGTTGACCATCACCAAGTACGCTCTTGATTTGCATTTACATCCAGATATTTCACAACATTTGAGTACTGAAATTACTAGTTTCACGGATAAGCTTCCACTTCCGTTACTTCCATCAGCATCCAACCAGGTTGCCTCTGCCGCTGCTAGTTTCACTGCGTTGAGAACTGCATTTGACAATATGAGCAAGATAATCTCGAACTTGGATTTGCCTTTAGGTGTCAAGTCGATTTCTGCCGCATCGACAGCATTGAGATTTTCCTCTCTTTTGCAACCAGTTCCATTTTCAGCATCGAGCCCAGACTTTTGGAATGAGGCTGTATTGCAGTTTGAAACATCCACCAGGTGGCCGGACGAAATCTCGTCTTTGGAAAAAACCAAGACTGCTTTTTTGCTTAAGATCAATGAATTGCTCAACTCCAACTCCACATACACCTCATTTATCACCAAAGACGATTCTATTCCTTTCAATGAAGACATAACCTTATTGAATGTGTTAACTCCAGAGGGATTCGGATTCAAAATTCGTGTTCTCACTGAAAGGGACGAAGTGTTGTACTTGAGAGCAGTGGCCAACTCAGATAAACAGAAGGCATTGATGCAAGATGTGTACCTCAAGTTCAACCAGAAGTATATTGGTGCTGTGAAACACACCAGAACTGTCACACAACTCGCACACCACTTCCAGTTCTACTCGTCCACTGTAAGATTGTTCAAGTTGTGGTTGGACTCTCAGTTGCTTTTGCACCATTTCACAGATGAGTTGATCGAGTTGATCGCATTAAAGCCATTCGTAGATCCAGCACCTTACTCGGTGCCACATTCGCTTGAGAATGGGTTTTTGCAGATCCTCGACTTCTTAGCCAACTGGAACTGGAAGGAACAGTCGTTGGTATTGGATTTGGTCAAGAGTACTGTTACAGATGAGGATGAAAAGCTCAATGATAAGTTGACAGTGCAAGCATACAGAGTAATCGAACAGAACTTTGAGAAAATCAGAGCAAACGATCCTTCTGGTATAAAGACCCAGTTCTTTGTTGCCTCCAAGGATGATCCATCAGGTATATTGTGGTCTAACCAGCTCGCATTACCAATTTCGTCTAGATTGACTGCGTTGTCGCGCGTGGCTATCCAACTCATCAAGAACGAAGGTCTTAGCGACTCTACCATCGATTTGATCTTCACACCGGCATTGAAAGACTACGATTTTGTAATCAATGTCAAGTCAGCCAATTTGACTACTTCCTCGGGTATTTTACCTCCAAATACTTTCAAGAACTTGATCAATCCCTTGACAGCTTTCCCAGATGATATTGCTACCAAGTACGATTTGATCCAAGGTTACGTTGACGAATTGAACAAGAAGTTTGGTAACTCGGTCATTTTCTCGTCTCGGAAATTCACCGGGGTTAGTGAAACCGGCGATACCAATGTCGTGGCCGGTATCTTTGTGCCGAATGCTTTGACTAAGAAAAAGTTCCGGGTTAATGTCGGTATAAATTCCAAACCAGTGGAAGACCTGGCAGGAGACATTATCATCAATAAAGATGCCATTTACAACCAGATGACGTTGCTTGGAGGAGATCTTGTGCAGTCCATCAAGATCAGGAAGTAGGCATGTGTATATAGCTGTTGTCTTCACGTATAGATAATCAACGGTAATTGTAATAGTAATAGTAATAGCAATGATAGTAGTAATAACAGAGTGTCCTGCACACAAGCCATAAAGTCGGCACTTCCAGATTCGGATACCGCGACATAATGCCACTAGCACCTTATCTCAACTATTGATAACGGAGTACACTCTGACTCACGCTTCAAAATGGGGTATATAAGAGGTGGTTTTTTCCCTCATTGTCCACTTTTCTGATAATTCTTTTGTAGTACGTCGAAGTAGACTTCTTTTCAAAGTATGACCAAACTGTTTTCCATGTCACCAGAAGACGTGAAGTCTTCTTCGTTATTGCACAGATCGCTAGCCGCCACACCCAATGTTGTAGATAAAGCATTGGGTGCCTACCTTTACCTTCAGGATGGTAGGAAGATCTTGGATGGCTGTGGCGGAGCTGCGGTGATTTCGGTGGGACATTCTAATCCCGAAGTTGTAAAAGCAGTGTCCGACCAGTTGCATCGTGTAAGCTACATCCACACGGGGGATTATACTACGACTGCGTCAGAGCAGTTGGCCAACACGTTGTTGGAGAAATACACCGATGAAATCGCAAAAGTCTACTTTGTTAACTCTGGTAGTGAGGCCAATGAGGCAGCGGTTAAGTTGGTTACTCAGTACTTTTACGAGCAGGGGAAACGGGAGAAAACCCACTTCATTTCTAGGAAACAGTCGTATCACGGCAACTGTCTTTCGGGATTGTCGCTTTCTGGACATACGGCCAGAAGATTGCCGTATGAGGGAATTATAAGCGACCGGTTCCACAAGGTGAGCCCGGCGTTTGAGTTCAGATACAAGAACAAGGTGGAAATAAGTGACGAGTACGTGCACAGATTGGCTGCTGAGTTGGAGCAGGAGATTGTAGACATTGGGCCGGAGAAAGTGGCCGCCTTCTTCGCGGAAACAGTGGTCGGCGCTACCACGGCCTGTGTCACTGCCCCTAAGGGTTATTTCAAAGCGATACAGGCGGTTTGTAGGAAATATGACGTGTTGCTAGTTTTAGACGAGATCATGTGTGGCTCGGGCAGAACAGGCACCTTCTTTGCCTGGGAGCAGGAAGGAATCGTGCCCGACATCACCACTGCCGGAAAAGCAATCGGCGGCGGCTATTCTCCGTTATCGGCCGTGTTCATAAGTCCGAAGATCATCGACGGTCTCAAGTCCGGCACCAGCAGCTTCAACAACGGGCACACGTACCAATCGTTTGCCTTGTCGAGTGCTGCTGGTTTGGCGGTCCACAAGATTGTCGAACGAGACGGATTGTTGAGCAACGTGATAGAGATGGGCGCGTATCTCCAGGAACAGCTTCTTGCCAAGGTCGCTCCGCTTGCCATAGTGGGAGATGTCAGAGGTAGAGGTCTTTTCTGGGGTATCGAGTTTGTCCAGAACAAGGCTACGCTAGACACACTCGATGCCACCAAAAAGGCGGGGTTTGCCATACACGATTTGATCTGGCAACACGGTGTATCGGTGTACCCCGGATTCGGCACCTACGACGGTGTCTCCGGTGACCATATCATCATTGCCCCGTCGTTTGATGTGTCACGGAACCAGATAGACACCATCGTGGCGGCGGTGACTGCCGGCATTTGCGACTATATGCAGGCCTGATTCAGTGTGCAGGAGCGCGACCACCCGAAAAAAGAATATGGTTTAGTCTTAGTCAGTAGTCAGTAAAAGTGAGTAACACAGGTGCAATAGCGTAGCATACTAGCGGCAGCAGGCTACAAGTATAGGTTGCGGCAGGTCAGGATGGCGCATTTGATACTCGAGAGCGAGCTCCGCGACTTTGAGACCAAAAAGTACCCTTCTGTGGAGCAGACCATAGTCAACAACGCCTCAGTGCTATACAAAAGAAAGAAGTTCTTTCTAGAGGATCTCCGGCAGTCAGCCAAGATCACGGGGTTCATCCTCATCGGCATCATATACTTGAGAGACATCTCCATGTTGCGGCTCGCGGTGCGGGCGTTCATCCAGTATTCCATTTCAAACCCGTTTCCGTCCGCCAGTGCCCGTATCATGGTATCGGACGAGAATAAGCGGGCGCTTACCAAATCGCTTTTGCTTGGGATTCTCACTGCCAACGGGTTCTGTATGCTCGTGCATAGCGTGTTCGGCGTTTACACCAAGAGTCCGTCGGCCGACGGATATTTGCATGGCGGCATGTCGGTGCAGTTTATAGGGGAGCGGTTGCCGTATCTGAAGCTAGAGTTGCTAGTGCTCGATGGGGTGGTATTATTCGTGCAGTTGGTATACCACAGTCTAATGTGTGTGACGGACGATTCGTCTGTGTTGCAGGTCAAGAAGATAGAAACAGCAGCCCAGAGCGACGAGCGTATAGTGGACAAGGCGCATATAGAGGGTGACGGGTACGGCGGTAACGTGTTGTTGATGAGCATCGATTTGGTGGGCAATATGAGGAGGGTGCTTAAGTATGAGGACCGGTTCTCTTCGCCCAGCCTGTTATTGGTGGCTGGTACTGCACCTGATGCGGGGCTGTCTATGGTGTAGAGCAAAGGAAAAGAGCATGGTTTATAGTACAGAGCATAGCGTAGACGTTTATACGAAGTTACGGAGACCTTGGGTAGTTGTAGCAGTACTGGTAGCTGTACTAGTAGTACTAGTAGTACTAGTAATATTTTGCAGGTTAGACACACTTACGGTACTACAGAACGCAACATCCGCCACAGCCGCGTACAAATGGCGCAAAACAACAGCGTAAATGCTCCTTCCCGTATCGGGATACAGAACAACATAGCCGCCACCTGCGGTTATACGGGTGGACATGTGTGTATGAACAGCAGTAAACCTCTATGGCCATACCGGCCTGTTTTGCAGGTTGCTAACCTGCATTAGTAATGTGCAAAAATTCCGATGAGTGAAAAAAAAGTCTATACATTTTTTGAGCTGAGCTACCTCAGTGCCAGAAACCACTGTAACACGGTATAACCAGCCATGGCGGACAACATAGTGGGCATAGAATACAACAGGGTCACCAACACAAGCTCCACGGACTTTCCGGGCCATTCGTCGGGCGAGGACCATGCGTGGGATATTGAAAAATTCAAAGATCAGTTTGACATCAACATCTCGTACATCAGTGAAAGAACCGCCAACTTCGACTTGGTGCATATAGACACCTCTATCGCCAATGCCTTCCGCCGAATCATGATTGCCGAAGTGCCATCGGTTGCGGCCGAGGCCGTCTACATGTTTATGAACACTTCCGTCATCCAGGACGAGGTGTTGGCCCACAGAATCGGTTTGATTCCCTTGAAAGTCGACCCCGACTTGTTGAACTGGGTGGATAAAACCCAGGACGAAAACGAACGCTACACCGAGGAAAACACGGTGGTGTTGTCTTTGGACGTGGTTTGTTCTAGAAACCCCCATGCTCCTAAAAACTCCACCAATCCCAAGGAATTGTACAGAAACGCCCATGTCTACGCCAAGGACTTGAAATTCGAGCCCCAGGGCAATCAGGCAGAGCGCTTCAAGGACAGCCCTGTAGTGGCTGCGGATCCCGACATCTTGTTGGCCAAGTTGAGACCGGGCCAGGAAATCTCGTTGCGCGCACACTGTATATTGGGCATTGGCAGCGACCACGCCAAGTTCTCGCCTGTTTCTACTGCCTCGTACCGGTTATTGCCGGTGATTGACATTGTGGAGCCCATCAGCGGTGCCGCCGCCAAGAGATTCCAGAAGTGCTTCCCCTCGGGAGTCATCGGCATTAACAACAATAACGAGGCCTACGTGAAGGATGCCAGAAAGGACACTGTCTCCAGAGAGGTGTTGAGACACGACGAGTTCAATGGCAAGGTCAAGTTGGGTAGAAAGAGAGACCACTTCATTTTCAACGTGGAGTCGACTGGGGCCATGTCTCCGGAAGAGATTTTCTTCAAGTCGGTCAGAGTGTTGAAGAACAAGGCCCAGTACTTGAGAAACTGTCCTATCAGCCAGTGATCTGGTATGTGTATATTAAAAGTTGAATAGAATAAACGATTTGCATCTGACAGTATACGTAGGGGGGTTATTGGCGTGTCGTGGTAGTGCTGGAAAAGGCCTACGGGGTTTGACTAAAGGAATTTAGCATGTTCCAAGCGGAGAATCGCAAAAGATGGCTACAATAAAGATGGCTACAATAACGGCATGCTATTGCGACTATCGCATTTGGGCTTGCAAGTGTGGTTGTCAACTCACGACTATTCTCGTTATTTAGTCTTGAGTTTAGTGGTTACTGTAATGTTTAATGTAGTGGCTACTGTAGTGGTTACCGATTGCGGCTAATTTTGCAGCCTGCACCGCCACAAGAACACACCGCTTTACCAACATGCACCTCCGTCCATGTCAAATGCGCTTGCCACCCCATTCCGGCCCTACATCTACACCAGCCAGCACCCCGGCCTCGCTTTGTATTATTTTGGCCTATTGTTGCTGCAAATCCGTTATCAGTCTCGCTAAACCGTAGCGACAAAAATAGCGACGGTGTGGCTGTGACAATACACCCCCCGCCAAACCCACATTGGCGGCCCAAATCACCCTCTCTAGCGAGATACCCCGCCCTAATCTGCCCCGTAAAGCACGAAACCAGCCCCAAAACACACACTTTCCGCCCCCGTTTTCGCGCTAGGCCCCCGTCCTGCTCTCTCCCCAGCTTTCCGCTACCGGTACCGTTCGCAGCCTCATCACGCAAAAAAAAAATAGCGAAAAAAAGCGTGGAAAAAATTCCGCTAACCAATGCGTACATATCAGCACCACCGCATCAGACCGGAACAGGCCATTCCCCCCGCCACTGCCCGTGTATCAGACCAGCAAGGTGCCCAGATCGTTGCACACCCCTGCAGCAGCCAGAACCTGCTACAAAAACCGCAGCCCAAATAGGCGTGTTTGTACTGCTCCAGCCTCGCAGCGCTACCGGGGTTGAAAAATAGCACCCACCCAAGCCATGTCCCACAACATAGCGACCCCGTCGCCGCTGGGCTACTTCAGTGACCACCACTACACCCAGCCACCAGACACGTCCGGCGCCAGCACGCCGCCCGTGATCAAACCCCCCATCTGCGTGCCCAAGCCGCGCTCGTCGCTGATGAATCTGCTTACCCACGCTAACGGTAATGGTGCCCCCACCACCACAAATACCACCAACTCCGCCGTCAGCGGGCCTGGAAACTCCGCCACCACCACCACCACCACCACCACCTCCACCACGGTGCGAAGTCTCCTGATCATCAGCCTCAGCCCCCGCAACTCCATCGTGTCCATCGACGACAACCTCATCCGCCCCACCCGCAACAACAGCACCACCTCGCTAGTGTCGCTCGGCGCCCAGCAACCCCCCGCCACCTTCGCCAACAGCCCCACCGCGGCCTCGGCCCAGTTGCACCACCACCTCGCCGGTTCGATCGCAGACTCGCCCAAAGTGCGATCTCTCGTCAACACCAGCGCCCTCTTGTCGGACGACGACCTGGAGTTCGAGATCGCGGCCCCGGTAGCGCCGGCTCTCGCGGCCCGGTCCATCCTCAAGCCCGTGTACAAGTTCAGGAAGAACGCGGACCAGTTGGTCAGTGTCAAGCGCGACTTTATGTTCAAGTACGACGACTTGGCCGCGCACACCCGCGTGCCCACCACGCCGCTGTCGCCGTCCGCCCACGGCACGCCCCACCCCGGCGCCAGCCCCACGTCCTCGGTGACGCTCGCCAACTTGAACACGGCGCTCAAAACGCTCCTGGACGCCGTGCCGGCGCCGTTGTCGCTAGAAAAGGGGGCCGACACCCCCAAAAAGAAAAAGGCCTCCACCGCCCTCATGCACCACCTGATTCTCAAGAAGAAGTCCATCTACTCCAAGGACCTCCAGACCGAGCTCGCCAGCACGGGCGCCTCCATGCCCCGCAGCATCGACGCCAAGTTTGTGCCGCAGCCGGATGCCATTTGCGACGAGCCGGTGATGAAAACGCTCACCGAGCAGAACAGGCTCATCCACCAGCTCAACCGCAAGTGGAACAGGGCGGGAGGGGCGCCCGGGGACCCCCACCGCGATAAACCGAGGGCCGGGCGCGCTACCACCCGGAAGCGGTCGCGCGACCTTCTGTTCGACACCGACGACGACAATTACGACGATTACGACTACGACGCCTACCAGTGACGATTATATATTCGGCTTATTTAATGCATGTGTATTAGTTTCTCTCCCCCAGCCCGGTGCTACAACACCACCTCGTCGTCGTGCGACACGGCCAATTCCTGGAAAAACGCAAGCTTGAGCGCCGCTTTGGCCGACAACCGTTTGGCCGGGTCCATCTTGAAACACCCGCTGAGCAACTCCATCATGTGCTTGTGGTCTTTGTAGTCCTCTATGTCCTTTTTGAACTGGTCGTACTCGTTTTCCTCGTACACGGGCTTGGCAAACGCGTCCCCCAGGGCGCTGAAGAGCTTCACCGTGTCGAACACGACACTGTCGGGAGGGAAACAGCCATTGTCCACCTCGTAGCTGAGAAGCGCGTGGAGCGACTTGACGAGGCTGGTGTTGTTCAAGTCGGCGTGGCTCAAATTGATCTCGAGCCCACACCCGTGCAACTCGGCGCATTTCTGGAGCTTTTCCAAGCCAAACATCAACGCAAGCTCGAGTAGCGCCTCGGTGTCGTCGGGCGAGTTGAAGAGCGGGAACTTGCGGCTGAGCAACGAAAACCCGATCACCCCCGCCGACCAGATGTCGATCTTGGTGGTTTGGTTGCTGCACTTGAGGAGCACCTCCGGCGCCCGAAACCCCCTGGTTCCGGCCCGGTTGGCTCTGCGGGGCGGCCTGTTGTCGGTTTTGGGATACGCGGCCTTGATGTTCAAGCGCTGCGTGTATGTGCGGTTGATCATGACTTTGTCCTTGTTGCCACACGGACACCCACTCGACGACGACGACGAGTGTTTGTAGGTGTTTACTCTCTCCGCGAGCCCAAAGTCCACAAGCACACCCTTGCCCTTGAAGGGGTCGTAGAGGAAGTTGGTCGGCTTGAGGTCACGGTGGAGGATGCCCTTGTCGTGGACATAGTCCAACGCCTCGAAGAGCTCCTTCAAGTACTTTTTGATGCCCTTGATTGGCAAATCGCGGTAGAAATCGCGGAAATCGGAGTGCTGGTAGTACGGCAATATGGCCAACACCTGGTCCTGGTGTCGGAGCACGTCCAAAAGCGGCGCCACGCGCGGGTTTCCGGTGAGCGTGTACAAGAGACTGAGTTCGTTGTGGATTCTGTTGGGCGACGACGTCACATATATCTGCTTCAACGCCACGATGGGGTTCTTTTTCTTGGTGGCCACCGCCTGGTTTTTCTTGAGCGGAGGCGACTTCCACATGTCCGAGCCCAACCGGACGTAGCCGCTCAACACCTCGGCCTTGTACACGGTGGAAAAGGTGCCCTCTCCGATTTTGTCCATCAACCGGAACTCGGTCGACAAGATGGGGAAGCTTTCTTCGAGCTTATGCATTTCTTCCAAGATTTTGAGCGGGACCTCGTCGTCTTCGTAGGGCAACTCCGGTACGATTTCGCTGGGTTTGGCCGGCTCCGGCGGCGCTACCACCGTAGTCCGGTTGGCGGCGTGGAACTCGGCGTCCGACGATACCGGCGCCGGAAAATGGGCCGGGTTGTTAGCAACAGGCGCAATTTTGGATAAGTTCTGGTTGCGGATGTAGGGCACCGACACGCTGGACACGCTGATCTGCGAATTTATGAGCGTGGTGGTGTGGTTGTGGGGCGTTCTTTTGTCGTGGAATGGATCATCACTGGAGATTTTCCGTTTCTGAGGTAGCGTTAGCACGGGTGCTGCGGATTTCTCCGGCGATAGTTCCGCATCTAGCAACTTTAACAAGTCCATGGTGACTGCGGGTGCCTGCGGTGTGCGGTGGTCGTCTTAGATCCGTGGCAAGGGCGTCAAGTGTGGGTGCTAAGCTGTCTATTGTGCAGTTTGGTGCTTTCGTGAAATTAGTAAACAGTGTGTTGTGTGCAGTTCGCGTTTTTTTTTGGTTGCGGTGCAAGTTGCAAAATCGATCCCGGTTCCGGTGCGGATCCACACACGGCACGGTGTCGGAATCTTGCAGTAATAGGTGGCTTACATGGTGTAGATGTGGGTGGGCAGCTGGGCGTGTGAAAACGGGGCGGTTCCAGGCCGTCTTGGGCAGGTTTCGCTGTGTTTCTCGCCCGCCGAGGCAGTGGAGGAGCTCATTTTCAGGAATACGCCGGTGTGGCACCCTCCCCATCCGTTGCACCAACAAAAAGCAGCTATTAGCACCCAGCAAAGACGTGTTGGGCCCCCTTCTTTGCAGCAGCATTGACCAGCCCAGCCCGGATGGGGCCGCGACATTTGTGCGACACGCGACATCACCACGAAAAAATTTCTATCGACCACCCGAAATTTTTCACCACCAGAACACCTCCCACCTCCCTGCACTCACCTTGCACCCCCCACACCATGATATCGTCCAGGGCCAGTGGCAGCATGCCTCGCTCTTGCTCCACGTTGCAGCAGGTGCGCTACAAAAGAAAAATAGCCTACCCGCAGTACGCCAATACCATCCCCAAGCAATCGTTCAACAAGAAGGACCACTCCAGTTTCTTCCAGCGGGCCATCAAAGACTGGCTCGGGCCCAAAAACGTTCGGGGCGAATACTTCAGAAACAAATACTACTACCCATCCCAGAACCACAGACCCAACTACATAGTGCCCGACGGTGACACCGTGGTGGGCAGAAAGAGCCAGGGCTCTTACACGCCCATGGGCACCAATGCGCCCAGAAGAGACCCCTCTTTGCACCCATTCCCCCAAAACATATACTGCCAGACCGCCCACATCCTCCCCAATGACCTCAAGAAGACCATAGTGCAGGAAGTCACCAAAAACAACCTCCATGTGCAAGAAGTGGCCCACAAATACGGCATCAAAATCGCCCGGATCGAGGGTGTGCTCAAGTTGCACGAGATCGAACAGCAATGGGCCAAAGAAGTAAGTGACTTTCCCCGCCAAATCCCGCCGCAATTGCGTGTATAATGATGAGAATGCGAAACATGATTAGTCTTTAAGACCACACACAGGGTTACAACTACACGCGCTGAGACACATGCACGCAATTGCGGTGCTTTTTTCGGTATTTTGGCGCCCGTTTCGGGCCAATTACTAACTGGTATTTCTAGAGCAAAGTGACGGAAGAGTTGGACAGATTCGCCGACATCATGTACAAGATGTTTCCCTTGTACCAGCCTCCGGTGGGCAGCGACAACTTGACGGAAATCCCCACCCCCCACAAGACGTTGCACCAGCGGTTCTTGACCATTGCCGAGTCGGAACCATTCGGGCCCATCGAAGCGGCTGAGTTGTTGGAGTTGCCGGTTGCCAGCGACACGTTGGCCAACTTGTCGCAGGTCAACGACACGGATGAAAAGAGCACTGCCCTCAAGCATGACGTGGTGGTGGGCGCCCAGAAACAGGGCGACAGAACACAATTCAAATTCACCACCGCCAAGGCCGGTGACGTCGGGTTCCGGTACGGTGCCTCGAGAAGAGACACCAAGAAGAACAGAGCAGTCGGTTTCGATGCCGAGGGCCGCATGGTGTACATCTGAGCACGCCGCGGTGTATGTATATAGTTCGTAGCAGGCAGACCGCCGTGTAAATATAGGACCATTTCTAGCCCGCCGCCTGGTAGCGCCGCGCACGTGACACGCGATTTTTTTCAGTTTGGTGCGGGCACGCCCCGCACGAAAATTGTGTTGACACGTCTGGGAGTTTTTTCTACTTGGGTATGATCCAGCCGCTACCACACCACCGCAAAGCAGACCACACACAATGATGCTTTTCCAGGTTGTCTTGTCGCTCCTTGTGCTTGCGCAGTTGATTGCCGGTTCCGCTTTCACCTTCATATTGGGCGCCCAGGAGAAGTCGTGCTACTACATCTTCACCGACAAGCCCAACACCCAAATCAGCTACTACTTTGCTGTCCAGAGCGGAGGGTCTTTTGACGTCGACTACGCCATCAAGGACCCCAAGGGCGTGGTCATTGATTCCGACGAAAAACAGAGACAGGGAGACTTTGTTTTCAACGCCCAGGACGTGGGAGAATACGAGTTCTGTTTCTCCAACGGCATGTCCACTTTTGCCGAGAAGGTGGTTGATTTCGAAATCAAGTTCGAGAACGACGAGGAGTCCAAGTCGTTCAAGGCGTCCATGCCAGAACAGCCCAACACAAAGCCCATTGCCCACGTTGAAAACATGCAAAACACGGTGGAGAGAATCGACCAGCAGTTGGACGATCTCTTGAGAACTTTGCAGTACTACAAGACCAGAAACAACAGAAACCAGGCCACCGTCAAATCGACCGAAACCAGAATATACTACTTTTCCATTTTCGAGGTGTTGTTGATGGTCGGAATGGCGTTTTTGCAGATCACCATTGTGCAGTTGTTCTTTAAGGGGGCCAGAAAACAGTTGGTCTAGTGCCCTGTGCTTTGGCTTTCATATATACATATATATATTACTGCGGCGCCTGATGATCTAGGTCACTACATGTACATTTCGCTGGCATTATATATCCCAAAATACAATTCATCATATGTTGATGGTGTGTAGGGCGCGGGTTGGTCTCTGCTATGTTTGTACTATGGGGCTTGTTTACTGTTAGTGTGCAACCTGTGAGTTCCTACAACAGTTCAAAGGCTTGATTACTATATATTGGTGTGTAGTGTATTATATGGCTTACAGGCAATACAATAGCCACTGTGAACCAGGGTTGACGGCGCCTATTTACGTTTTTAGAGGAAAATTCACTTACTTGCGTTTCTATCTACTTTCACTAATCGTTCCCAGTGGGTCTAAAGAGGTGTTGCTGGTGAAAGGAAAGCTACAGTGGACATCTGACCTTCCTTCCCCATTAGGCAATGGCTGCTAATTGGGATGCTAATTTTTAGTCACGTGACTAGAGTACATTGCACTTAGTCCATCAATACTCAGCGTCTGAACAGCATTCTAGACCGAATTCACAACCGGGTGCCACATAGATCCATTGTTAGACAACAAGTGACCGTTATATCCGCAAACTGCATCCCTGTTGGTGGGGTCACTGTAATGCTACTCCAGGGCATTTATGTGAAGATATTGGGTCGCGCACGACTCGCTCCGAACTTCCACACTACACCTGGAGTTCGTACAAGTCACCCGCCAACACCGCTGGATCAATCGAATCTGGTGTGGGTGTGTCTCTAGCAGCAGTCTCAAGTGGCGATATAGTACCACCACCAAAATAGACAAAAAGTGCCGGTTTGTGTGTGTGATGTTCCCCATATAGCATGTCTTCGCTTCATCTCAACATCTTATCATCGCTATCTCCGTCGCGTGCTGGCAAAGCCGGGGCGCAAAGCGGTGAAACCGACACCTTGGCCCGTGAGTCGGACGTGACAGTGTCGACCAACATCTCCGTAAATGCCGAATACAAGGGTTTTTTTGTGTATGTGCTTAGCGCTATAGCGCTTGCGTGCTGGATCGGGTGGGCCATCCTACCGGAGCTGGTGCTACAGAACTACTTGTCCATATACTACTATCCTGATAAGTACTGGTCTCTCGCGTTGCCGGCGTATTCGTTGGTGTTGATGGTGTTTATATATGTCGGCCTAGCATTGTACAACACCGAGGTCAGGACCATGCCCTTGGACGATATCCGGGTGTTTGTAGATGAGTATTCGACCAACCCCGGCGTTTCGGGAGACTACGGCAGTGTGGCGCGTGCGTCTGTAGAGTATATACACAAGGCACCCAGTGGCGTGTGGGATCTTCCAATCACGTTGGTGAACGAGGTGTTGTACAGCGAAAGCGACCAGAAAACTGAGTAGAGGTATAGCGTGTGAAGTTTGCAATGATAGACCACAAGAGTGATAGGGGCTAAAGGAAGGGGGCGGCTACATCCCAGGGTTCCAGGACGGGACAGCACTGATGCCATGTTACTCTATACAAGCTTATAATTACTACATAATAAATATACCCTACACCCCGTACACATGGGCCAACTGCTGGACCGTGTCTGGGTCCATCAACGGCACTACCTGGCTCTGCCACACGTCGGCGCCCACCATGGCCTTGTACCCGGTCAAGAACTGGTGGAACATTGTCTGGAGCTCCTCGGGAGGCTCCATGTAGTTGGCTATGCACACCACGAACAAGGACAAGTTCTTCTTGCCCAGCTTGGTGGACAAGCCGCCAAAGCCGCCATCGGGGTTGGCCTGGATGATCTGCATCATGCCCTGGAAACTGGTGGCCTTCTCCTCGTTTTCGGAAAAGTACAACATGTGGCTGCACCACTCGCCGATGAACTCGGCGAGACGTGGGGCAATCACCCGGCCGCCGCCGTTCACCCCCATGCGCCCGATGCACACAGCCGCCGTCTCCAACACGGCCTGCTGCATGTCGACTCCGGTCAACACGGGGATGAGCAAGTCGACCAAGTTCGGCAAGTAGTCGCTGACGTCATCGTACGACAAGCGCAACGCAAACTCGCCCAAGGCCCAGATCGCATTGTGGTACACGGCGATGGTGCTGTAGGACCGGTTGTTGACCTCGTTGCCGATGCTGATGAACACCAGCGCCAAATGCGGACGGGCAATGTCGACGGCGTAGATGGCGATATCGCCCAACAAGGCGTACGCCGACTGCCGCACGTCGGGGTAGGGGTCCTCGAAGGAGAGCAAGAGCAACTCCATCAAGTTGGCGTTGTTGTGGGCAATCAAGTCGACCGAGTGGGTGCCGAAGCCCTGGATCAAGCCGTCGACCAAGTCCAAGGAGGTGACGATAAAGTCCTTCTCGGGGACCTCGATGGTGGGGTCGGTCTGGGTCTGGAGCTCGGACTGCAAGCAGTGCGACAAGATGGACACGGCACGCTCGTACACGGGAACGGCGTACGGGGCAAACAACTGGCGGAGGGTGGCGGCCACCGAGGCCATGCACTCCAAGAGCGGCCACAAGTCGGAGTCGGTGTCGGCCAAGCTGTTCCACTTGTCCAAAAGCGGGTGGAGCAACTTGCCGATCAAGTCGGCGTCGGCCGCCAAGTTGTCGTAGCCGGCCTTCTCGACCAAGGTCTGCACACAGTCGTACAACAACATCAAGTTCTTGCGCTGGTACACCCGGAAACACTTGCCGAAATGGTCGAGCAACGGGCCGACGTACGGGCGCACGAGGCTCAAGTCGGACTCCTCGATAAACGCCGATAGCGCCGAGCAGGCCGCCTCCTGCACCACCTTCCGCGAGTCCAACAGGCACGTGACGATCAGCTCGAACGTGGGCTCAAAGTAGGCGGCGCAGGCGCCGGCCCCGCGGGCCTCCTCGGCGATCCAGGCCGCAAACGTCAGGAGGGTCCAGCACGTGATCTGGCGCACGCGCGGCTCCTCGTCCCGCAACCGGTCAACCAAGAACGGCACGAGCTCGGGGAGCCGGTCGCGCGACAACTCGACGCAGCTGGCGCTCATGGCCCCGAACGCCAAGATGGCCGCCTCGCGGATGGGCCACTCGCCCGACACGATGCGCTGCTGCAAGATGGGCATGCTCGTCTCCAACACCGGCGCCGGGAAGTTGCTCGACAACACGTCGAGCGTCAGCGCCGCACACTTGCGCAAGCTCCAGTGGCTCAACTCGTCGTCGTCGTCCGAGTCGGAGTCGTCGTCCGAGTCCGAGTCCGAGTCCCGGCCCGGCGTCTTGCGCGTGCCGTTGGACGCCTGGATCTCCTTGGTCTTGGCGTTCTGCGGCTTGATGTCCTCGGCCCGGTCCGCCACCTCGGCGCTGTCTCTCGCGTCCTGGGCCCGGATGTAGAAGATCTCCTCGTCCGAGTACACCATCTTCTCGAGCACCACCGGCAAGATGAGCTTGAGCTTGGGCGCAAACGCCTTCTTGTCGTGGTCGCTCTCGGCCGAGGTGGCCAACACCAACAAGAACTCGCACGCCTCCAACGCCACGTGCTCGTCGCAGTCGCGCATCAAGTGCAAGCAGTAGTCGACGAGGCCGTCCAAGTGCGGCATCAACTTGTCGGGCCGCGTCTCGGCCACCAGCGTGAACGCGGCGCAAATGCTGCGGCGCACGGCACCGTCCGCGTCCCCCGCCAACGCGAACAAGCACGCCATGAACGCATCGAGGTGCACGAGGAACAGCTGGGTCTTGAGCGGCACGAACTGGGTGGTGCCGAGGATGGCGGCGGCGCGGATGTCGCTGCTGCGTGGATGCGCCGCCAACGCCAACAAGTTGCTGATGACGTAGTCGAGCGGCCGCTCGCCGTTGTACTCCACGTCGAGCTGGCCGCTGCTGTCCTCGCAGATCTTGACCAAGGCGCCCATGGCCGCGATCTCGGTCGTGAACTGCGGCGACAGCTCGCCCTTGGCCAACTCGATGAGGTGCGGCAACGCCTGCGGCCAGCCCGCGAGCCCGTACATGCTGAACAAGGACGTGATCACGTTCCCGGTGATGTTGCGCACCATGCGGTCCGGCGACTGCAACCCGGCGATGATGGTTTCCTTGACAAAGGTGCGGGCCGGGAGCGGGTTGCCGCGCAGCGGGGTGAGTATGCTGTTTTTGAGGTTGACGCCGGCGGCGGCCCTCACCTCGGTCTTGGCCGTCGTGTCGAGCACCAAAAGCGTCACGAGGTAGTTTTCGATTTCGGGCTGCTGCTTGGCCTGGCGCAAGGCGTCGTTGGCGAGGTTCCGCTCGTGGTTGTCTCGCGAGAGCGTGGCACTGAAGATGTGCCGCAACTGGTCGAGCGCCTGCGCGTCTGCGGCCCACGACATGGTGTGTGTGTGTGTGTGTGGTTTTGCGGGTCGGCTGGTGATGCAATTGGCCCGGTCCCGTCCAGTGCTGCACGGGTATCTTATGTATGGACGTGCGTGTCTAAATGCAACACAGTGGCTCTCCTAGCGGCTGTTTCGGAGATTGGAAAAGTCAGGGGTGTTCTGTAGCGCGCGGGCTATGTGGCGGTCTGTTCAGATGTCACGGTATGCGTCTGTGTGCCCGTGCAACCTGTGGTATTTGTCCAGAGGTTACGGTTGATTCTCGAAATTAATTTTTTTTCACTCATCACCATGTGCGGCGCTACCACTTGAGATGCCCTATCGTCACGTGACGTGATACATGTCGATATCGGCTGGCGCTGGAAATGGTTGATTGGCTCGGCGCATTCTGGGTGCTGGCAGGCACGCAGTATGAACACGGTACGGCTGCATAACCCCACTACATGCGCATTTCCAGTGTCTACGTGATGCATTGTGTGTACTATATACGCCTGTTTTATAGAAGATCATCTAGCTCGGCCAACTTCTCGGCCAACTCGTCAAACTTGCCCAATATGGGCATAAACATATCGTGGACCGGTCTCGACTTTCTCTTGTCGCTGACATCGGTCACCCCCGGGGAAAACAACTTGTTCGGCGAGATGGAAATGGACGACAAGCCGTAGTTGAGCAGATTCATGCTGGTCAACGGCGTGATATCCTCTGGCTCCGTTTGGCCCACGTCGTCTTCGTCGTTGATGCCCTCTTCGTAGTCCTCATCTTCGCATTCCTCGGTTCCTGGCTGCTTCTGGTCACCGGAAGCGTAGTGCGACTGGTTCGCAAGCTCGTAAGGATTCAAGATCCGCTCCGCTTCCTGGGGAGTGTGGAAACTGGTCTCCGGTTCCGGCGTCGAATGGAACACCTTGGCGGGCACGGCTTCCTGTTTCAGCTGTAGTGTCGTGTCGGACGGTGCTTCGTGCATTTCAGACACCAACTCAGGCGAGGGCACCAAAACAACCTTCTTGCGTAGGTCGTCCTGGGGCTCCGCGTCGTCTACATCGAACTGGTCTAGGCTCACCTGGATGTCTGAGGTCACCTTGGTCAACCTGTCTAGTATCACAGACCTCCTCAACACGTTGAGATTGGGCGAGTTGTAATCGTCGTCTGTGTCTGTGGTGGCTCCGGGGAACTTATCGTCGGTGGGGGTCGACAACTGGTTCGCAGGGGAGTCGTCGGATCTCATAAACCGGGTGGGGGGCGTGTCGGGCGAAAACGAGCCGATGGACGCCGTGTCGTACGGATTTACAAACGCGTTGTTGGCGCGCGAAGGCGGCTGGAGGTTGGGGGGCTCACTGGCCCCGGGGTCCTTGGTTAACGACGATACTATGGGCGCAGCCTTCTTGTTTTTGGTGATGATCAATGGCGTTTCTGCCGGGTAAACGTCGCTCAACACCTCTGAACGTTTCTCGTCCTCGGGAGCCTGTTCCTTGGAGATTTCGTCGTGGGGGATATCGTAGTAGTTGTCGATATCAAACCCGGCCCGTTTCTTCTCTTCTCGTATGAGCTCGTCGTCGTGGAGAATATCCTTCTTGTCGACGCTGGCGGTGTCTACCTCGGAGTCGCGGTTGTTTTCGTCGCCCTCGTCGAGCGCTAGATCGCCGAGATTCTCGAACGTGACCGACTTGTTGCTCTTGCGGGAGCCGCTTCGTTTCAACAAGCTGTTGCCGCGCGACAATATGCCGCTGGAAGACTGGTTTTTCGACAAGCTCTCGTCCGACTGGAAAAAGCCCGACTCGTTGATTATGCCAAGCCCGTAGGAGGCGCTGCTGTTGCTGGTGGTGTTCTGGATGTTGTTGATGGTCAAGTCCAGCAAATTGTCCTTGGACGACTTCTCCAACTCCTCGTTCTTGAAACAGTTCAACCGGGCCAACCTCTCGCCGTACGTCTCTAGGCACTCGGCCGGGACAAACCCGATTTTGCCGTCGTCCTCGTTGAACTCGGTGTCGCCGTCAAAGTCCTCACTCGAGCCCTTGAGCCGCGCGTACCGCACCCGCTCCTCGGTGTTCATTTTGCGCACCAACCACCAGTAGTTGTCGGTGTCGTTCATGAGGTACACCGGCTCGTCGCGCGAGAGCGTCAAATGCGACGGGTCCGGGCCGGAAAAGTCGTAGAGCCCGTACAACTTGCTGGGGTCCATATCTCGCGGCGGAGACCTCGGTGGCGAGGGCGGCAATAGAAGGTCGTCGTACTCCTCGTCCTCCTCGTCCGCGGGCTCGTCGTCTTCGTCGAGATGGCCGTCGTCTATGCTGGTGTCGTGGAAGAATATGCCGTACTGCTTCTGGCGCGGCGCATCTGCCGCTATCTCGATCGACTCGTCGGTGTCGATGCCTACGGGGTCTTCTACGTTGATGCCCTCTATGCTGGTGTCTACGGTGTGTATGTCGGGGGTGGCGGAGGGGTCTGTGATGGTGGTCTGGCTCTCCAAGTCGGGGTCCGCCGGTGTGCGGCTGTACTTGCGCTGCTTGTCGTCGTTGTAGTAGTTGCCGAACTTGGTGACCAACTTGACCTGCCGCTCCTGGTACAACTCGTTGGGGTTGAAGATGTTGTCCAGAATGGCGGTGGGGCTGGCGGCGTCGCTGCTGTCGCTGTTTTTGATGTACTGCAACACCGCCGACTGGATGGTCTGTTTGCCTATGCCGGACAACAGCTTGTTGACCACCACCGACGACGCCTGCGACTGCTGCGTCTGGTTGGACGACGCGGACGACACGATGGAGAGTTTGCGCTCCAAGTCGGAGATCATCCGGTTGGTGTTCTCCAAAGACGTGGGGGAAGATGTCTGCGGGGGCGGCGTGGAGGCGGCCGATGCATCGGCCCCGTGCGGCGTGCCGGACCCGGGGCCCGGTCTGGCCTGGGCTACCGTGGAGGCCAAGGTGGGGTCGCTACCGTAAGTTCGGTTTTTGTACGGGTTCATGGTGCGTGTGGTGGGCGCAGGGCAATGGGGAAAGCGGCGGGGGTCTGGAGCAGCTGCCACCTATATGATGTGGTTTGCTGCGGTGTGGTTGCTGCGGTGTGGTTGCTGCGTTGTGGTTGCTGCGGTGTGGGCTGAGCAGGCGGTGGTTTCTGGTGGGAATTGGGAAATGCTGGGCCGATGCGCAGTGCAGCAGAGATGGCCGGGTTGCGGGAGAAAACAGCAGCAGGAAACTGGTGCGGTGTGCTGGGGTGTGCCGCTGCAGGTAGAAGACACGCTGGGCCGGTTCAGAACACGCGTGCGTGGTGGTGGTAATGGCTGGTGCAGTGTGGGTTGTGATTGTTTTCGTTTCTGGAAATACCAACCTCTTTCTTTTTTTTTTTCCCTGGCTAGTATGGCTGATTTTGCGCTACTGCTGGAGATTCTCCGGTGTGTAGGCCGTGGTACAGAGCCCGGTTTTGCCCGCTACCGGAGTGCGAAGTGCCCGGTTCCGGCCGGTGCGTGCGTGTGTGTAGTGCCCCCGAAAGCGGCAGCCGGCGTGGGCGGAAATACGGTGGTAGCTTGCTGTGTGCTGGGCTCTTTAGCAGCTACTGTATACGCAGAAAAATACATGGCAAAATTACGTAGCAAAATTACATGGCAAAATTGCATGGCAGAAATACACAACAAAAAAGCGGCTCCAACACACGACACTTGTACGAGCACCCGGGCCGGGGCCATTGTTCGTTTCATGTGCCCAGAGATCGTGGCATTGTTGCGGTCACGAGGCTCCACGGCCCGGGCCACATTGTTCGGCACCCATGGCCCCCACCCACATTGTGTGTGCCTGAAAAAGAAAAATCTGCTACAGAACCTTAACTCTAACGGGGTTCGTTCGATGCCGGCGATGAGGATGCACCGGTCCTGGTCCCTGGGTGGGCTCCGGTTCGTGGTAGGCACCCCAAACATGACCCCCAACCGCAACTTCGTGTTTGTGGCAGGACGGGTCGTGGCCGCACCGGTTGTGCCACTGACGCGTCTAAAAAATATTTTGGCATTTTGCAACCGATTCGGGCCTTAGTTCCAGTTGTGCTGGTGGCACGGCCGATTGTACGGGCCCGCTTCCGCTGGGTTGGTGTTTCATAAAATCATACAATAAATCATAATACTAAACAATAATATAATAGTCATAAAAGCGGTTAAGAGCACACAGGTGTGCATCTTCGAAACTAAATTACAAGCATGACAACCATGGCGGAAATCAAAGTCAATCCATTGTAAGGAGAAATGGAACTTGCCCCGTTGACGTACTCCTCGAACTGATTGTCTGGACCGTTATTTGAGGCGTTGCCTTGGACCGAGTTCTGGCCCTGTTCGCTTCCAGCATAGCCAGGTTGACCAGCATTGGAGCCATAATTCGAATCTTCTTCCTTCTCGTCATCCACAAATTCGGGCGAGTTGGTGGAGATGGTGGTGAAATAGTCGATGTCTGTCGAACCCACAATTGGGACCGTTTCGGTTGTTAAAGCACCAGCAGCGTCCGTGGTTGTGATTACTCTAGCGGTTTCGGTTACAACCGATCCATCAATAAACGTGGTCACCACTTCAACACCTTCAGTGCCATCGGCAACGTCGTTGTCTCCGGCTTGGTTCAAATTGTCTGTGGTGTTAGAATCATTATCATACATGTTAGTGACATCTTCACTATCATCGTTTGCAACAGCGTTACCAGCGTTACCAGCGTTACCAGCGTTACCAGCGTTACCAGCATTACCGGCATTACCAGCGTTACCAGCGTTACCAGCGTTACCAGCGTTACCAGTATTACCAGTATTACCAGTATTACCAGTATTACCAGTATTACCAGCATTACCAGTATTACCAGCATTACCAGCGTTACCAGCGTTACCAGCGTTACCAGCATTACTAGCATTACCAGCATTACCAGTATTACCAGTGTTACCAGCATTACCAGCGTTACCTCCATTACCAACAGCTGTACCATCTCCTTCGTTTTCAACGTTACCAGAATTACCAGAATTACCAGCTTCGTTTGCCACCGAGTCTTCAGAATCATCGACTATTGCAGTTGCTTGGCCCTCAGTGATATCATTGGTAACAGTTTTACGGTTACTTTGTTCATCATAAGTTACAATGATTTCTTCAACCCTCGTAGTCTCTTGATTGGGGGACAATGTCAAAACAACTGTGGTCGTGTATGTGGTAGGTTGAGCTAAAACGACAGTAGAAGTTACCACTTGGCCCTGCTCGTCTTTGGAAGTAAATACATAACCGGTATCGGTTTCAACTGATCCATCAGCCAATGTTGTTGTGAATACTGTCGTGAATCTTGCAGTTTCATTTTCATTACCATCATTGTCTTGTTGGCCGTCTTCATTTTCAACATGGGAGGTTGGTAATAAAACAATAACAGTGTCTGTGAAGCCTCCACCAGTGGTGTAAGAGGTGGTATAACTTCCTGTCCAAACTGATGATTCTGTAGTGGTCACGACAGGCGACTGAACCACAACGGTATCTAACTCTTCACCAAAAATAGTGGTTGTTGACACTTCAGATCCAGTCCATGCGCTAGTAACAGTTGTTGCTGGACGACCATCGGGATTGGTACCAGGAAGGTTCGTAGTGGTTTCAGTTGATTCAGAAGTGGCTGTCTCTTCAACGTCATCAAGGAAACTGGTATAAGTGTACCATTCACCATCTGAGTGCTGTGGGTCCACCACGATGGCTGTCTTTGTTTCAACACTGCCATCTGGTTCAGTGATGACCATAGTGGTAGTGTAAGACCAATCAGAATGAGTGTCTGAACTGACAGTGTTTCCGTCTGTTGGCACTGCCACAATAACAGTATCCAAATCGTCACCAAAAATAGTGGTTGTTGACACTTCAGATCCAGTCCATGCGCTAGTAACAGTTGTTGCTGGACGACCATCGGGATTGGTACCAGGAAGGTTCGTAGTGGTTTCAGTTGATTCAGAAGTGGCTGTCTCTTCAACGTCATCAAGGAAACTGGTATAAGTGTACCATTCACCATCTGAGTGCTGTGGGTCCACCACGATGGCTGTCTTTGTTTCAACACTGCCATCTGGTTCAGTGATGACCATAGTGGTAGTGTAAGACCAATCAGAATGAGTATCTGAACTGACAGTGTTTGTTGGTGTTGGTAACATAACAATAACAGTTTCTGTGAAGTCTCCGCCGACGGTGTAAGAAGTGGTATAGCTTCCTGTCCAAACAGCTGACTCTGTAGTAGTTACAACTGGTGATTCAACCACAACAGTATCTACTTCATCTCCGAAAATTGTTGTCGTTGTCACTTCGGATCCAGTCCATGGACTAGTGATGGTGGTAGTGGGGCGCACGGCCTCAGAAGTGAAAGACGAGTCTGAATTTAAGCCGGAACTAAGTGTATCTTCTTCAAACATTGATTCAGTCAGGTAAACCGAAGACAGTGCTTCGTAAATATTGTCTGTACTTTGAACATAATCACTTGAAGAATATTGCGATGCATAAGATGCTGATGTTGGCTCAACATCAAACCACGAAGTAATGGTGTACCAGTTACCATCTGAGTCAGTTGGGTCAATAATGACACCAGTTCTTGTGATAACACTACCATCCGATAACGTAATTGTGTCTGTGGTGGTAACTGTCCATTCGGAGTATTCTGCAGTTGTCGTCGTCTCTGGATTGAGAGGAGCAATTTCTGATTCTGACGATATAATATCAGTGGATGAGCTATATTCACTCGAACTTTCTGCTTCTGCTTCTGATGAACTTTCTAGTTCGGCTTCACTTGAACTTTCGGCTTCTGTTTGAGTTGAACTATCTTCTTCCGGCTGAGTTGAACTGTCTTCTTCAGATTCCTCGGACGAACTATCTTCCTCTGGTACAGTCGAAGTCTCTGCTTCAGCGTCAGTTGAACTATCTCCATCTGCACCCGTCGAGCCGTCTTCCAGTGGCTGAGTTGAAGTACCATCATCTCCTTCAGTTGAACTATCTTCTTCCGGCTGAGTTGAACTGTCTTCTTCTGATTCCTCGGACGAACTATCTTCCTCTGGTACAGTCGAAGTCTCTGCTTCAGCGTCAGTTGAACTATCTCCATCTGCACCCGTCGAGCCGTCTTCCAGTGGCTGAGTTGAAGTACCATCATCTCCTTCAGTTGAACTATCTTCTTCCGGCTGAGTTGAACTGTCTTCTTCTGATTCCTCGGACGAACTATCTTCCTCTGGTACAGTCGAAGTCTCTGCTTCAGCTTCAGTTGAACTATCTAATTCGGCTTCATTCGAACTTTCAACTTCTGTTTGAGTTGAACTTTCGGCTTCTGTCGAACTTTCGGCTTCTGTCGAACTTTCGGCTTCTGTCGAACTTTCGGCTTCACTCGAACTTTCGGCTTCTGTCGAACTTTCGGCTTCACTCGAACTTTCGGCTTCACTCGAACTTTCGGCTTCACTCGAACTTTCAGCTTCTGTTTGAGTTGAACTTTCGGCTTCTGTCGAACTTTCGGCTTCACTCGAACTTTCAGCTTCTGTTTGAGTTGAACTTTCGGCTTCACTCGAACTTTCAGCTTCTGTTTGAGTTGAACTTTCGGCTTCACTCGAACTTTCGGCTTCACTCGAACTTTCGGCTTCACTCGAACTTTCGGCTTCACTCGAACTTTCGGCTTCTGTCGAACTTTCGGCTTCTGTCGAACTTTCGGCTTCTGATTCAGTTGAACTTTCGGTTTCTTCTAATGATGATTCTGGCTCTTCCGAACACTCTTCTTCTGGTTCATAAGAGCTCTCTGGTTCAACAGATGACGACGATTCTGGCTCTTCTGAACACTCTTCTTCTGGTTCATAAGAGCTCTCTGGTTCAACAGATGACGACGATTCTGGCTCTTCTGAACACTCTTCTTCTGGTTCATAAGAGCTCTCTGGTTCAACAGATGACGACGATTCTGGCTCTTCTGAACACTCTTCTTCTGGTTCATAAGAGCTCTCTGGTTCAACAGATGATGACGACTCTGGTTCATAAGAGCTCTCTGGTTCATCAGGTACTGGCTTTGGTTCTTCTTCAAACCATAATTCCTGTGGAAATCGTGGTTGTTCACCGCATGTGCAAATGCTTGGAATTGAGACTTTCACTCTATCATTGTAAGAAATGTATCCATAATAGTATATGTCGTAGGCGTGTGTTGAAAATACAAAAGTTGATTCGTCAAATCCTTTTCCAACTTTGAATTTATAAGTTTTAGCATCTGTCTTGAAGACCAACGTCTCACCAGTATAAGTGAAATTATAGTTCTCGAAGTCGTAATGACTAAGGATCTCGATTTGATTGTTTTGTCCAAGTCCAAGAATTTCAATTGATTCTGTTTCAGTTGATGAATCGTCTAGATCAAGTAACAATATTGAAGTGTTTTCGTCCAAATAATACATTTGGTCATTAGCAGTTGTTGGATCGTTAATTATATAAGTTCCAATTGTGTTGACCACTACACAACCTCCTCCAACTAGCGAAGCGTATTGATGAGAAGAACTAACACTATTAAGGCAAATTGTCCCAGAGTTTTCGAAAACATCACCTTCAGATCCAATAGTTACCCATCCACTAGACCAGAAATTTTTTTCGTCTAATCCATTATTGATGACAAACTCACCTCTGTTCTTGAATTCAGCAGCTTCGATGTAAAAATCTAATAGATAGTTCAGCGAACTTCCTTGCACAAATACAGACCCTTCGTTGTCAAAATGATCGTATAAAGACCACTGATGTAAAGAATAATCATCCTCATTAGGCGAGTCATCTGCAATAACCATTGTTGCTCTGCTTCCGATATCAATAGCTGAATTCACATTAATACTGAAATCATCAGGACTGTCCATGTACCAAGGTGATGATGCGGTACTTCGGATGTATAAAAACGCCTGCTGATCAAGTCTGATGTGGTCAAATGCCATTTGTTCAGCCTGGACGAGAGTCACGTCCTGTACTTCAAGTCCACTATAATTAGGCAAATCATCAACTAAAACTCTCACTACCTTTGCTTCTGTCGTGAACCGACATAGTAAGAAGATTGTAAATATTGTAAAAATGAACAAATTCATGATTTATCATAAGGTTTGTTTGTCTGCTTTGAGTGGAAAACAGAGTTGAACTTTATTGGAAATGCTACATTTATATATATAAGTACGTTAGCATGGGACGATGACACAGTGGGATGGTGAATCAAGCTAACAATATGACCAGTTTCCATTCTAGAATCAACAACATATGTTAGGTGCAAATGATTTGCGCCCAGTAATAATCAATAATTTAGGTAATGTGTTTTGCAGCTCTTCTCTAGTGGCGCAAAAAAGAGTAGAAGATGCTAAAAAATAGTCCATCGAAGGATACAAAAAAAAAAAGTCTTAAAGTTACAGCCTCACCCCATAACCACCAATAATTCCTATTGTTCCTGTAATTAGATCATATGCATAATTGGAAAAAGTATCGTGAAGTCATCTCACGAGTCACAAAGTCACTGTTCCTGTAAGTGATGAATAGTTGACACCAACATATATGCACATTGATGTAGTAGCACCCCATATTTTCTGTTTATTGAATGTATAAGGGTGTAAAGCTACTAGATCTCTACCGTAAATTTAAACTTCCTTACTCTATGCATGCATGATAGAAGCTAAAAAATACCGCGCAGAGTAACCTTTGTACTACCAATTTTCTCTTGCTTCCGAGCAACAAGTATAGAGGGCCCCTGCATGGATTCAAGACATATCAGACATGTATTCACTTGTCGATATAGATAACACTCCAGTATGATGTGAAGTTATTTTGTCTAGTCATCCAGAGACTTATGACAAGCCTCGGTTTTGTCACAAAAATTCACAAAATTGAGATGATCAGGCAAGAAAAAAGAAAAGTGACAAATCTGAGAAAAACTGACAAGATTAAGTTTTTGACAGTCAGTTTTATCGCGGAGTCGAGCTGTGCATTGCCGATCATGATTTGGTCACTTTTGATTGGTTCTAGATCTATAGTTATCCGAATCGTTTCGCGCCTCTATAATTACTCTTGTTGTCATCGGGTTTAGTGTTTCTGGTGGATCAATTTCCTGAATTACCATGAACAACTCCGCCAGTGGTGACGACTAAAACAGCGAATATGTTAATCGACCTACGTCTGGAACAATAATGAGCAGTTCTACTGATGTTTCCCGAATCACTGCGAGTGTCCTAGCCTCTAACATGTGCCCACAATAGTTATATGAGGTGCTGTGACTGTGCTTAATGGATGGCCACGGTTCTGAACATGATCCTGTTCGACTGAAGTCTGACTTTTTTGGCTGATTGTTCCAATAATCCACCGTGTACTGTTGTAAAAGTGTCTTAGTCAATTATGGGTGCTGCGGTTTTGCAACAAGGGATTCTGTGTATATGGATCAAAAAAAATCCTAACCGCAATAGGACTACTGTAGCGCCAGAAATAAGGGATAATTACAGTATTCTTTAAATCTCACTAGCACTGTGATATAGTTGAAAGAATCAAGAATGCGGGAAGATGTTTATTTTGTTACTGGGGGCACTGGTCACATTGCCTCATATATAATTATGCAGTTGCTCGAGGAGGGCAACATCGTCAAAACGTCTGTTAGAAGCATTTCAAAATCAGAACAATTGAAGCAATCTTTCATTTCATCAAGCCTGAAGCTAACGTCTGAAACTGTTGATTCGAATTTAATCATATTCAAGGGTGACTTAGATGATGACTCTGATTGGCAACAATCGCAGTTTGACGACGTGAAATATGTCTTACATGTGGCTTCTCCGTTAACCACTGTTGGAAACACATTGGATGAATACGTAGCACCCGCCACTAGAGGTACCAAGCGTATATTGGAATTTGCGTTCCGATCTCCCACTATAAAGCATGTCGTAATTACGTCCTCGTTTGCAGCAATTGGATACGGACGTGTGGCCTACAGTGAGCAGCCGTTTACAGAAAAGGATTGGACGGTTGTCAACGATGAAACCACAACGAGACTCAGACCGTACCAGATATCCAAGACTTTGGCAGAAAGGATTGCCTGGAGCTTCATTGAGGAACACCCCGTCGACTTCAAATTGACCGTGATCAATCCCAACTTGATTTGCGGCCCGACATTGAAAAATAGCACCTCTTTCTCGTCTTCTTTACAGATATTCAAGTCTTTGATTGATGGCACTTACTTGGCAAGTGGGTTACCCAATAGGTATTACAGTTTGGTAGACGTCAGAGATGTGGCACATATTCACATTGAGTCGTTGCGCAACCCGCGAGCAGTCAACGAGAGGTTCATCTTGAACACGGGCAAATCTTACTCCTTGTTAGAGATCGCCACTATAATTAGAGAGCTCTACACAGACGATGACGAGTTGCTAGCAAAGATCCCCACGGCAGAAGATGAGAGTCGAGGCAAAGATTTCGCTAAGGACGCCAGCATTGAAAAGGCCCACAAAGTGTTCAATTGGACACCGATCCCCCTTGAGCAGAGCCTCAGGGTGACAGTAGACAATATCAGGTCTCTTGGATAGTAATTTGAAATTTGATATTTTCTAGGATGAAAAGTGGGGAGGACCACCATCCCCCCACGAATCCCCCAATATGGTGAAAAATAGACCACTAATGCACACCCCTATAATACGCCACATGCGCAAGCCCTCGATTACTAATAGACTACGGAAAATATATATAACCAACCTAATTCCTCGTTTGGGCTGACGTTTGCCGTGTTATGCCGCACAGCAGCTGCTAATTCGTAAAACAGCATGTCAGTAATCTACTTAGTAACTGGGGGTACTGGCTACGTTGGGTCGTTCACAGTGTTGCAGTTGCTAGAAGAGGGCAAAACGGTCAGAACCACCATTCGTAACCTTGCCAAGGAGCAGCAGTTCCGTCAGTCGCTCTACGAATCGTCCGATAAACTCACCAAGGACATTGTCGATAAGAACCTCACCGTGTACAAGGCTGACTTGTTGAGCGATGAAGGTTGGGCACAGGCCTTTGCTGGTGTCACGTACGTGTTGCATGTCGCGTCACCATTTCCGCCATCCAAACCATCTGATCCGCAGGTTTTGATTAAGCCTGCGGTGGAGGGCACATTGAGAATTCTCAAGTTTGCCAATGCCACCAAAACGGTCAAGCATGTTGTGATCACCTCCTCTTTCGCAGCCATTGGGTTCGGGTTCCCCGCCACCAGAACCGAGCCCTACTCGGAAAAGGACTGGACCATCGTCGACAAGGCCGACTTCAGTCCCTACATCCAGTCTAAGACATTGGCGGAGCAGTCGGCTTGGGCCTTTGTCAAAGACCCTGCCAACGCGGTGCAATTTGGTTTGAGTGTGATCAACCCCGCCTTGATCATCGGCCCCTCCTTGAAGGGTCAGGTGACCGATTCCACCTCCTTGTTGAGAATCAAGAATCTCGTTGACGGCACCTACAAGGACAAGGGCATTGCGCCTTCGTCCACGCACTTGGTGGACGTGCGGGATGTGGTCAAGTTGCACATTGAGAGTTTGACCAACCCCAGGGCCAACGGTGAGCGGTTCTTGACGCATTCAGGCCCCAACTTGTCGTTTTATGAGGCGGGCCAAATCTTGAAGAAATCGGCCATCGCCGACAAGTACAAGCAGAACTTGCCCGTGAAGGAGTTGGAGGGGCAGGAGAGCTTGAAGCCGTGCGACATTTCCAAGGCCAAGAGTGTTTTCAACTGGACGCCCATCCCCAACGAGGTTTCGTTGGTGGCCACCGTGGAGGGGTTGATAGCCGACGGTCAGTTGTAGAGAGAGGGGGTGTGCGTGTGTGGGTCAGTTATTGGCGAGGGAACAGTTTCCGTTTATATTATATTTTTGGTATACAATACGAATACACAAAAGCGGCCTACTTGGTGACCTTGTTGATGGCGTCGGCCAAGTACTGGACGTTCTTGTCGTTGATGCCACTGATGGAGAATCTACCATCCTCGGTGGCGTACACCGAGTAGTCGTTTCTCAACTTGATCACCTGCTCGCTGGTCAAGCCGGTGTAGACAAACATACCTCTCTGCTTCAAGAGATGGTCCCAGTTGTAGTTGGACTTGTCGAGGTTGTTGTACAACTCGGATCTGACCGTGTTCAACCTGCCCACGACCGTGTTCAAGTCGCTCAACCAGCTCGACAACAAGTTGTACTGCTCGTTGAAGATCACCTCCACGATCTTGGAACCGTGGATGGGGGGCGACGAGTAGATGGGTCTGATCAACTTCTTCAACTGCGACTCGATGGACTTGGACTTTTCGGCCGACTCGGTGATGATGGAGATGGAGCCGGTTCTTTCACCATAGAGGCCCATGTTCTTGGCGAACGACTGGCACAACGAGTATGAGCCGATCTTGCCGTCGACCACCAACTTGTTCAACTTGCGGATCAACCCAATGTCCTTGTAGGGGTCGCCGGAGGCAAAGCCCTGGTAGGCCATGTCGATCAAGGGGTAGAACTGCTTCTGCTGGATGATCTCCAAGATCTCGTCCTGCTGCTCGCTGGACAAGTCCATGCCGGTGGGGTTGTGGCAGCACGCATGCAACAAGACAATGGAGCCGTCGGGCTGGCCCACCAACGACGCCTTCAAGTTGTCGTAGTCCAAGTCGTTCTTGGACGAGTCGTAGTAGTTGTAGAACTCGGGCTGCAAGCCGGCGTCCTTGAACACGGCCACGTGGTTGGCCCACGTAGGCTGGGGCACCAAGATCTTCTTGGACGAGTAGAAGCGGTTCAAAAAGTCGGCAATCACCCGCAACGAGCCGGTACCGGAGATGGTCTGGGCCGTGACGATTCTGTCCGCCTCGATCAACTGCTTGCCGTTGGCGTCCTTGTCCGAGTTGTTGAAGATGAACAGCTTGACAATGGACTGGTAGTTCTTGTTGCCGGTGATGCCGGTGTACTCCTTCTCCACCTCCAAGTCGAGCAAGATGCGCTCGGCCTGCTTGACCGAGGGGAAGATGATGGGCTTGCCATCGTTGTCTCTGTAGGCACCGACGCCCAAGTTGATTTTGTTGGTGTTGGCGTCCTTGACGTACGCCTCGGAGATGCCCAAGATCTTGTCCGGGGGGGCCAAGGGGATTTCGTTCCACTGGCGCAATCTGGTCAAGGTGGAAAAGTGTCTGGACACGGCTGATCTCGACGTTCTGTACATGGTCGGGGGGTCTGTTGCGGTGCAATTGGGTGCGGTGTAGGCTGCTGGGCACGGGGCGACACAGAAAAACGGCTCGGGCTCGCTATATATACGGCTCCCGCTGGTGGTGGCTTCCCGCTAAGATTGTGCCAGGATATATATACCCCTCCTCCAAAAAATTTTCAATTCCATTTTTCGGTGTTTGAGTCAGCCTGAAAAATTGACTCAGGTTCGGGTTTTTCTCCTTTACCTTCGAGCCGAGCGATTTCGGCCGGTTTTTTTTTGGTTTTGGGGTGGGGTACACGCCATGCTGCGACATGGGCGCCGGTACGGTGTGGCGGGCGGGTGCTGGTGCGGCGGGGGGGAGACGGGTGGTGGGTTTGTATGGCTGTGTGGTCGGCCTAGCAGTGTGTGGGCCGGTAGTCGCAATTATCACACTATGAGGGTGACTCGTCGGCCTAGCGGATGGGCACGTGAAGTCCGGCAGCGGCAGTTATTCCGGATTATTCCGCTGGCGGTCTCACCCCACTTTGGTCGTGCCGCGCACAACCGCTGGGGTGGGCACGGGAGTTAAGTCTGGGGTAGGGTGCCGCAGGCGGTGGGAGTAGAGCGCAGTTCCCGACGTGCAGAGGATGCGGTGGGGTTGGTGGGTCGAAGCGGTGTAGAGGGTGTAGAGGGTGTAGAGGGTGTAGGGGCTGTAGGGGGTAGTGTAGGGGGTAGTGTAGAGGGATAGTATAGACTACGTTAGAGTGAGATGGAGAGAGATAAGTGTGGATAAGTGTGGATAAGTGAGATATCGTAGAGTGTAAGTAGTGTAGACATAGTGTAAGATATCGTAAGATACCGTAGAGATAGCGTAGTGTAGTGATAGTGCAACATTAGTACAAGTGGGGCGGATATTCCAAATAGTTGTCGCAAGACTCTTGTCGCGTTTCCGCAGCTTTTGGCACACTTTTGACCCAAACTCGTATTTGGGTGCAGCACTAAACCAACCGCCACGGAAATAGGACCCAACTATAATTACACTGCACTCCAATTACACTGCATCATTACCGCCCATCGCCCGTCTTTGTCTAAATTCCGTAGTACACGTATCGGTCGCCCACCATAGGGCGAACAGCGCCTGGGGCTACAAGACCACAAGCGTCTGTCACGTGACACACATCCCTTCCCAACAGTGTCCGCATACGACGCTGCCCTCGCCGTACCCAAACCACCGTGGCGAGCCGCCCCGAACCACCGCCCGCGCCACTTTGCAACCAACCCCAAATCGCAACCCAACTTTTCCACCACCCGCCAGACAATGGTGCCACTGGTGGTTGGCTGAGGCTGGCCCAGATCCGGGGGCGCCTCACGTGACGCCCGAGGGCGCGCCTGCACCCAGTGCACACGTCACTGGTGCTGCAGGATGTTGTGTTCCTGCACCCAGCCCACAGCGCGCTCTGACTGGTACAAGTCCCGTGACCCGCCCAGTGTTGGGCCAACAAATATGCCGTTGTTGAGCCTGCTCCTGCACACAGGCCCAGGTGCCGTTAAGCTGCGAATTCTGGTGTGGTATCCCGAATTAGTTTAAAGCAGTTGCGATAACCTATTTCACGTAAAAATTTTTCTACTCCACCAGCGTCTTTCTCCAGACTACATCCAAGCCGAATCCGCCCCGTGGATATCTAACGCATCGTGATACCAACCGCGCCGCCAATTCACGACCCAGTTTCTAGACTCCCTTGCCGCAGCTGAATTAACAAAGTGCACTTTTGCGTGGTATACATTCCTTTTTCTACCAAGTTTTGTTTAATCCACCCAGTTTTCCTCCGTTTTTTCCTGAATCTATCCCGCAAAGGCTCTTTTCTATCCAGCTCCAGACAAGAGTTTAGTTCCCCGTTCCACATCCCTACCCAGCGCAACTCCGAACCCGATTCGCATCCCACCAGTTCGAGATTGCCTGTTTCACTAGCACACCACCATAACAACTCGAATCAGATACTTTAGGTATGTATTAGCTTTTCCTGTTTGCCCCGAGCCCCTCGCCTCGCAATTCGCCCGTTTCGGCCTGTAGAGCCTGCTGAATCGGGCGCTTTGTGCCAATCCGTTACAAATTCATTGCGACGCCGGTTCCGGTACAAGAAACGGGGTTTCATCGCAATTCTTCCACACTCAACTTATCTACTACCCGCCGCACCGGCCTACACTATTTTTACGCGTATATCACAGCCCAATTCGGGCCGCAAGATGGGTGCCGACGGCCCCAGCACAACTTTTCAGCACTCCGATCTGACCAAAAATGGCCAAAAAAATAAAAAACGTCAGAAAAAAACTCTGTGCAAAAAAAATCCTGCACACGGGCCAACATCCAGATGGGCGTAACAGACCAGGACCAGACACAATTCGGGCCTAGAAGCCGATTATCGCAGCCAGACGTGTGCGTTTCTGCTGCATCCACCTCCCACGCATCCACGCACCTGTTTCCCCGTTCCGGCCGCAGTCCCGGCCCCGTTTCTTGTACTATACCAGGTTTATGAGTGGTAGTGCCAAGCACACTCTCACACGAACCACTACTAACTTAGCCCCACTTAGGTCCCTATCGAGTTTGTCTATCACCGCTAGACCACTTTCCCGTGTACATACTACTACTAATACTACCCACAGATTCTACTCTGCTACCACTTTGCCCTACACCACCAAACTCCACCGATACCTCAGATCCATAATGTCTTCCGACAGCATAGAATCTACCAACAGCAAGGAGTACTCGCCCGACTACTCCTCGTTGCACTCGGACTTGCCGCTGCACTTCAAGGGGCTCAATTCCGTGGCCACTGCGGAAGCCTCCAAAGTGACCGATTTCGTCAAGGCCCACCAGGGTCACACCGTCATTTCGCGGGTTTTGATTGCCAACAACGGTATCGCCGCAGTCAAGGAGATCAGATCGGTCAGAAAGTGGGCGTACGAGACGTTTGGCGACGAGAGAGCCATCCAGTTCACCGTGATGGCCACCCCCGAGGACTTGTCTGCCAACGCCGAGTACATCAGAATGGCTGACCAGTTTGTCGAGGTTCCGGGCGGAACCAACAACAACAACTACGCCAACGTCGATTTGATTGTCGAAATCGCAGAAAGAACCAACGTCCACGCTGTTTGGGCCGGGTGGGGGCACGCCTCCGAAAACCCGTTGTTGCCCGAGAAGTTGGCTGCGTCCCCAAAACGTATCGTGTTCATTGGGCCTCCCGGTAACGCCATGAGATCGTTGGGGGACAAGATCTCCTCCACAATCGTGGCCCAACACGCCCAGGTCCCCTGTATCCCATGGTCCGGTACCGGCGTGGACCAGGTGCAGATTGACACCGAAACCAACTTGGTGTCGGTTTCCGACGAAGTGTACCAGAAGGGGTGCTGCGACTCAGCCGAGGACGGTTTGATCAAGGCACGTGAAATCGGCTTCCCCGTCATGGTCAAGGCCTCCGAAGGTGGTGGTGGTAAGGGGATCAGAAAAGTCGACAGGGAAGAAGACTTTAAGACCTTGTACCAGCAGGCTGCTAACGAGATTCCTGGTTCGCCCATCTTTATCATGAAGTTGGCTGGTGACGCCAGACACTTGGAAGTGCAGTTGTTGGCTGACCAGTACGGAACAAACATCTCGTTGTTCGGCAGAGACTGTTCGGTGCAGAGAAGACACCAGAAGATTATCGAAGAGGCTCCTGTCACCATCGCCAAGAAGGATACCTTCCATGCCATGGAAAATGCCGCCGTCAGATTGGGTAAGTTGGTGGGTTACGTTTCCGCTGGTACCGTCGAGTATCTTTACTCGTACGCCGATGACAAGTTCTACTTTTTGGAATTGAACCCACGGTTGCAAGTGGAACATCCTACCACCGAAATGGTCACTGGTGTCAACTTGCCAGCTGCTCAGTTGCAGATTGCTATGGGTGTGCCCATGCACAGAATCAGGGACATCAGAACCCTCTACGGCGTGGATCCCCACTCGTCCACTGAGATTGACTTTGAGTTCAAAACCGAAAACTCCTTGGTCAGCCAGAGAAGACCCACTCCAAAGGGTCACACCACCGCTTGTCGTATCACCTCGGAAGATCCCGGTGAAGGGTTCAAGCCATCGGGTGGTACTTTGCACGAGTTGAACTTCAGATCGTCTTCCAACGTGTGGGGTTACTTCTCGGTGGGGAACCAGTCGTCCATCCACTCGTTTTCCGACTCGCAGTTTGGTCACATTTTCGCCTTTGGTGAAAACAGACAGGCTTCTAGAAAACACATGGTTGTTGCCTTGAAGGAATTGAGTATCAGAGGTGATTTCAGAACCACCGTCGAGTACTTGATCAAGTTGTTGGAAACTCCTGATTTCGAAGACAACACAATCACCACCGGCTGGTTGGATGAATTGATCACCAAGAAATTGACTGCCGAAAGACCTGACCCCACTTTGGCTGTCGTGTGTGGTGCTGCTACTAAGGCTCACATCCAGGCTGAAGAGGATAAGAAGTCCTACTTTGAACTGTTGGAGAAGGGTCAAGTTCCTAGCAAGAACTTGTTGAAGACCGTGTATCCGGTTGAATTCATCTACGAGGGCCACAGATACAAGTTCACTGCCACCAAGTCTTCTGCTGACAGCTACACCTTGTTCTTAAACGGTACTAGAGGCGTGGTCAAGGTCAGAGCTTTGGCTGATGGTGGTTTATTGTGTATCATTGGTGGAAAGTCCCACACCATTTACTGGAAGGAAGAGGCTTCTGCTACCAGATTGTCTGTTGGTGGAAAAACGTGTTTGTTAGAGGTCGAAAACGACCCTACCCAGTTGAGAACTCCTTCTCCCGGTAAATTGGTCAAGTTTTTGGTTGAAAGTGGTGAACACATTGCTGCTGGCCAACCTTACGCTGAAGTGGAAGTTATGAAGATGTGTATGCCTTTGATTGCTCAAGAGGACGGTACCGTTCAATTGATCAAACAACCAGGTTCTACAGTCAATGCTGGTGATATTTTGGCTATTTTGGCCTTGGATGATCCATCTAAAGTCAAGCACGCTAAGCCATTTGAAGGCACCTTGCCTGATTTGGGTGAACCTGAAATCCAAGGTACTACCCCAGCATTCAAGTTCCAACAATACACTACTATCTTGAGAAACATCTTATTTGGTTATGATAACCAAGTGATCATGAACTCCACCGTCAAGAAGCTTATAGACGTGTTGAAGGACCAGGAATTGCCTTATTCCGAATGGAACAACCAGGTTTCGGCTTTGCACTCCAGATTGCCAATTAAATTAGACGAGTTGTTGACTTCGTTAGTTGAAAGAACTCACTCGAGACACGCTGAGTTCCCTGGTCGTCAAATCTTGAAACACTTGCAAAAGACTATCAACGATCCTACTACCGATGCGTTGTTTGAAGCCACTGTTGCACCTTTATTGGATATCGCCAAGAGATACCAAAACGGGCTTGTGGAGCACGAGTACAGTTTCTTTGCCTCTTTGATTGAAGAGTACTACACTGTCGAAAAGTTATTCTCTGGTGACAATATTAGAGAAGACGATGTCATCTTGAAGTTGAGAGACGAGAACAAGTCCGATTTGAATGTCGTGATTGCCACTTCGTTATCTCACTCGAGAGTTTCCGCCAAGAACAACTTGGTTTTGGCCATTTTGGAAGAGTACCAACCATTGTTACAATCTTCCTCCAGTGTCGCTGCTGAAATCAAGGAGTCCTTGAAGAAGGTCGTCCAGTTGGATACCAGAGGGACTGCTAAGGTTGCACTCAAGGCCAGAGAAATCTTGATCCAATGTTCCTTACCATCCATTCAAGAAAGATCCGATCAGTTGGAGCACATTTTGAGATCGGCTGTATTAGAAACCTCATACGGTGAGATTTACGCCAAGCACAGGGAACCTAAGTTGAGTGTCATCCAAGAGGTCGTTGACTCTAAGCACACCGTTTTTGACGTGTTGTCTCAATTCTTAGTCAACTCTGATGAATGGGTTGCTATTGCTGCTTCTGAAGTCTATGTTAGAAGGTCGTACAGAGCTTACTCTTTGGGTCCTATTCAGTACCACTTCCACGACAGATTGCCTATCATTGAATGGAAATTCCAGTTGCCTAGCTTGAGTTCTTCTCAATACAATGCCATCCAGCACATCAAGAACGATCCTACTTCCAATGCTATGAACAGAGCCGCTTCTGTTTCTGACTTGTCTTATGTTGTTGACTCCAAGGCGGAACAGAAGTCAAGAACTGGTGTTTTGGTTCCTTGTAGACACTTGGACGATATTGATGACATGCTCACTGCTGCCTTAGAGAAGATCCAACCATCTGATGCTATCAGCTTCAAAGCCAAGGGTGACAAGCCAGAGTTTGTCAACGTGCTTAACATTGTGATTACCTCTATCGATGGATACGAAAACGAACAGGAGACTTTGGCCAAGATTTACGAAGTTCTTGAAGAATTCAAGGAAGAGTTAATTGCTGCTGCTATTCGTCGTCTCACCTTTGTTTTTGCACACAAGATTGGTACTTATCCTAAGTACTACACCTTTACTGCTCCCGACTACACCGAGAACAAGGTTATCAGACACATTGAACCAGCCTTGGCGTTCCAATTGGAATTGGCTAGATTAGATAATTTCGATATCAAGCCTATTTTCACTGACAACAGAAACATCCACGTCTACGAAGCTGTTGGTAAGAACTCTCCTTCTGATAAGAGATTCTTTACCAGAGGTATTATTAGAACGGGCGTTATTAGAGATGAAATCAGCATTAGTGAATACTTGATTGCTGAATCTAACAGATTGATGAATGATATCTTGGATGCTTTGGAAATCATTGACACTTCTAACAGTGATTTGAACCATATTTTCATTAACTTTTCCAATGTTTTCAACGTTCAACCTGAAGAAGTCGAGGCAGCTTTTGGTTCGTTCTTAGAAAGATTTGGTAGAAGATTATGGAGATTAAGAGTCACTGGTGCTGAAATCCGTATTGTCTGCACTGATCCAAAGACTGGCACTTCATTCCCATTGAGAGCTATCATTAACAATGTCTCTGGTTATGTTGTTAAATCAGAATTGTACATGGAAGTGAAGAACACCAAGGGCGAATGGGTGTTCAAGTCTATCGGACAACCAGGTTCTATGCACATGAGACCAATCTCTACTCCTTACCCAGCCAAGGAATCCTTACAACCTAAGAGATACAGAGCCCACAACTTGGGTACTACTTATGTTTATGATTTCCCAGAATTGTTCCGCCAAGCTACTCTTTCTCAATGGAAGAAACACAGCAAGCAAAAGGTTCCAAAGGACGTTTTCACTTCGTTGGAATTGATCATTGACGAGAATGGTGACTTGACCCCCGTTGAGAGAGAACCAGGTTCCAACAAGATTGGTATGGTTGGTTTCCAAGTTACCGCTAAGACCCCCGAATATCCTAGGGGTCGTCAATTTATCATCGTTGCCAACGATATCACTCACAAGATTGGTTCATTTGGTCCTGATGAAGACAGCTATTTTAACAGCTGTACCGAATTTGCCAGAAAGTTGGGTGTGCCTAGAATCTACCTTTCGGCTAACGCTGGTGCCAGAATTGGTCTTGCTGAGGAGTTGATTCCATTGTTCAATGTCGAATGGAATGACGAATCAAACCAAGACAAGGGTTTTAAGTACTTATACTTGACTCCGGAAAACAAGAAGACTCTTGACGATTCTGGTAAGGGTAACACTGTTGTTACCGAAAGAGTTGTGGAAGACGGTAAAGAAAAGTTCATCATCAAAGCCATTGTCGGTGAAGAAGATGGTTTGGGTGTTGAATGTCTTAGAGGCTCTGGTTTGATTGCTGGTGCTACTTCTAGAGCCTACAAGGACATTTTCACTATCACTTTGGTTACTTGTAGATCTGTCGGTATCGGTGCTTATTTGGTCAGATTAGGTCAAAGAGCTATTCAAATTGAAGGGCAACCTATCATTTTGACTGGTGCTCCTGCCATCAACAAGTTGTTAGGTAGAGAAGTTTACTCGTCTAACTTGCAATTGGGTGGTACTCAAATCATGTACAGAAATGGTGTTTCTCACTTAACTGCACAAGACGACTTAGCAGGTGTTGAAAAGATCCTTGAATGGTTATCATACGTTCCTGCTAAACGCGGTATGCCAGTTCCAATCTTAGAATCGGAAGACCCATGGGACAGAGAAGTCGATTACTATCCTCCAAAGGATGTACCATTCGATGTCCGTTGGATGATTGAAGGTAAGAAGTTACCCGATGGTGATTTCGAATCTGGTTTATTCGATAAAGATTCCTTCCAAGAAACTTTATCTGGTTGGGCTAAGGGTGTTGTAGTCGGTAGAGCACGTCTCGGAGGTATTCCAATGGGTGTTATTGCTGTTGAAACCAGAACCGTTGAGAACTTACTCCCAGCTGATCCAGCTAACCCAGACTCCACTGAAATGATGATTCAGGAAGCTGGTCAAGTTTGGTATCCAAACTCTGCATTTAAGACTGCTCAGGCCATTAACGACTTTAACAATGGTGAACAATTGCCATTGATGATCTTGGCAAACTGGAGAGGTTTCTCTGGTGGTCAAAGAGACATGTACAACGAGGTATTGAAATATGGTTCCTTTATTGTCGATGCTTTAGTTGATTTCAAACAACCAATATTCACTTACATTCCACCAAATGGTGAATTGAGAGGTGGTTCTTGGGTCGTTGTGGACCCAACCATCAACGAAGAAATGATGGAAATGTATGCTGATGTTGATGCTAGAGCTGGTGTCTTGGAACCTGCCGGTATTGTCAGTCTTAAGTACAAACGTGATAAGTTGTTGAGCACCATGGAAAGATTGGATCCTACCTACGCCCAGTTGAAGAAGAGTTTGGCTGACACTTCATTGTCTCAAGAAGAACACTCTAAGGTTTCTGCCAAGCTTACTGCCCGTGAAAAGGCTTTGTTACCAATTTATCACCAAGTTTCTATCCAATTCGCTGATTTACATGATAGATCCGGACGTATGCTTGCTAAGGATGTTATCAAGAAGGAAATCAAGTGGAGCGAAGCTAGACGTTACTTCTTCTGGCGTTTACGTAGAAGATTGAATGAAGAATATGTCTTGAAACTCATTGGTGAACAACTCAAGAATGGTACTAAATTAGAAAAGGTTGCCAGATTAAAGAGTTGGATGCCAACTGTTGATTATGACAACGACGAAGCTGTCAGCAGCTGGATTGAAGAAAACCACTCCAAGTTGCTGAAGAGAATCGAAGACTTGAAGCAAGAATCTACTCGTCAAAGCGTTGTCAAACTCTTACACGAAGACCCATCAAGTGGCTTTGCTGTCATGAAGGAGTTAATCAACTCATTACCCGAAAGCGAAAAGGCTGCATTCTTGAAATCACTTTAGACTGGATTGCATTTTCAATGAATTTTAATTTAATGTTTTATTTCACTAGAGATTTTGCCCATAGATTGCTTTAATTTTTTTTTACTCTTTATATTCTTTTTAATTAATTTTTTTTATATATTTATTCAGGAAAAAATGGAAAACTTTTTATTTTAAACATATTGGTAGCGCATTTCTTTCTGTAATGTTTCTAATTCCACTCAACAAACTATGAAGACAATACAAATACTAGGAGTGTATGCATTGTTATTCAACACTGGATGCATCGCTGCAGTACCTTACTTGGTTTCTCTAAAGGCGACAGAAACAATAGAAAGTTTTCTTGACTACGACGTATTGTACCCCAAATCCCAACAAGTTCGGGCGCTTATAAGTAATTCGTTCACAATTGGCAACTTCTCAGGATTTTCAGGGAACTTCTCTAAAGCCGTGTTAGAAAGATTGAATAGATGTCCTCTAGTGGCTGAAATTACTTCCGATATCACCATAAAAGCATTTGAAGTAGTTGTTCAGGAACATGCACCCAGACATCTAGCTAGAGTATCTCACAGGAAGAAACTCAAACTAGGGTCAGAGCTTGAATATCGCTACGACAGTAAAGCGCAAGGAAGGGGAGTTAACATTTACGTTCTAGACTCGGGAATAGAATTAAATAATCCTGACTTTGGAGGGAGAGCAAAGTTTGGTGCGGATTTTACAAATGAAGGTTCTGGTGATTCTAATGGTCATGGTACACATGTTGCTGGAATTATTGGATCAAACACGTATGGCGTTGCTAAAGAAGCTAACATATTTGAAATAAAAGTTTTAGATAGATCAGGGTCCGGTTCCCTAAGCACTATTATTTCTGCAATCGAGTTTGCTGTCAACCATCGTATTAGAAGTGGGAAGCCAGGAGTTGCCAATCTATCGCTAGGAGCTTTCAAAAACAGTGTCTTGAACAGGGCAATCGACGCTGCATACAATACTGGATTGGTGATGGTTGTTGCAGCAGGAAATTCAAACATTAATGCCTGCCTTTCAAGTCCAGCAGGTGCAGAACATGCATTAACAGTGGGAGCAATTGATGATTACAGCGATGGTTTAGCCTCCTTCACCAACTGGGGAGAGTGCATTGACGTATTTGCTAGTGGCGTTTACGTTCAAAGTCTCAGTCCGCATAACGGAGAGCCACAATACCTATCAGGCACATCTATGGCTTCTCCTGTAGTGGCAGGACTAGTAGCTAACTTAATGAGCGAAGGTGTAACCTATTCAAAGGTCAAGTCTACTTTGATCGATATGACTATCAAAGATAAGATTCCCAGAAGCTCGCTAATATTGAGAAGGAAGACGGCCAATCGAATAGCATACAATGGAATAGAGGAGTACGACTCGGACAACTCGGAGTCTGATAGTGAGGAAGATGACTAGTAGAATAAATAACATCACCCAATACACACTATTTAAGCGCGCGAGACGTCTCATTTTGGCTGTGAAATCCAGCTAAAATTTACGCAGCAAAAAATTGCCTGTTTGGGAATCCACACCTGCCGCACAAACACTCCCCAGCGCTAATACACTATAAATGCTGCCACCACGGCGTGTCATAGCAACACCCGCCATAAACCATAGTTTGTCAGCAGTGTTGTTAGTTGGATCTCAGAATGCCAAAGCAGAGCGCAACCGCAAGAGCTCCGGATACGTCGAATGTGTATGATAATGATGCCATTGATTTCTTAAGATTGGCAGCAACCGCCATGAGTATGAATTTGCTTTACATCAGCTTAAAACTTAACTACTAACTATAACATCAATTCTAGCCGGCAATAGAGAAATAAATATGGGCAATGGTACAACTATTCCATTGAGTGGATTCAAAACCCCGTTTGTTAATTCCAGCCGTTGGACAGACGTCAACCATTTGGCAGATCCCTTTGAGGATGAATCAGAGGCAAAACAAGAAGGTGGCATGTTTGCAGATACAGAAATATATGATCTCTTTGCCAAATCACACGATTCGTATCCCTCTTGGAACCCACCGGACGGTGTTCCGATTACAAGAGAAGCAATCGAATCTGTTTTTCTTCAGTTAACCGAGGTGTTTGGCTTCCAGTACGACAATACTAGAAACATGTATGATTACTTAATGCGGTTATTGGATTCAAGAGCCTCCAGAATGGGTCCATTTCATGCTCTTCGTTCATTGCATGCTGATTACATTGGTGGGGTCAATGCCAATTTCAAAAAGTGGTATTTTGCAGCTCAGTTGGATATCGATGATGCTAAGGATAGCGATACCGATACAACGAAGAAGAACAAATCTTCCAAACAAACATATACACACTCGTTAGAACAAGCAGAAGCACAATGGTGTATCAATATGAACTCGTTGTCAGCTACAGACTGTATCATACAATTAGCTTTGTATCTTCTATGTTGGGGAGAAGCAAATAATATTAGATTTATGCCAGAGTGTTTGTGCTTCATAGTGAAGTGTTGTAATGACTATTACTACTCATTAGATGCTGATGTCCCGGTGAAAAATGCTACTGCAAGTTTCCTCAATCATGCAATCACCCCACTATACACATTTTACAGAGATCAGTGTTACTTGAAAGCAGGGGAAGAATATTTTCACAAGGATAAGGATCACAAATCGATTATTGGATATGATGATATGAATCAGTTATTCTGGTACAGGCAAGGTCTTGATAGAATCCAATTAAAAGACAAAAAGATGAAGCTTATGAACTTACCACCAAGCGAAAGATATTTGTATCTTAATAATGTTGTCTGGCATAAAGCATTCTTTAAAACTTTTAGAGAAACCCGTAGCTGGTCTCATATATTTGCCAACTTTAATCGTATTTGGATCATTCACATGTCGGTATTCTGGTATTATACGTCTTTCAACTCACCGACACTTTACACCAGAAATTATCAACAGCATTTGGACAATCACCCTACAACACAGGCTACGTTGAGTGTTATGTCACTAGCTGGAGCAATAGCAATTTCAATATGTCTTTTAAGCTCAGTTATTGAATTTACGACCGTCCCTCGTATGTGGCCAGGAGCACAACCGTTATTCAGGAGAATATTTTTTCTCTTATTAGCATTGGCAGTAAGTGTTGCACCAAGTATTTATCTATTTTTAACAACTCCATTAAATGTGCAAACCAAATTGGGCTTAACAATGGCTACCAGTCAATTTGTCTTTTCCATCTTCATAGTATTGTATTGCTCCATTGTACCATTGGGAAAGTTATTCGATAATTATCCTGACAAGAAAGATAGAAGATATCTACCCACTAAAGTATTTACTCGATCGTTTTACTCCTTGAAAGGGTCTGATAGAGTTGCCTCTTATGGATTATGGTTCTCGATTTTTGCCTCTAAATTTATTGAATCATATTTCTTCTTGACTCTTTCCTTAAGAGATCCAATTAGAGAGCTTAGTGATATGAAAATGTCCCGATGTGCTGGGGAGGTTTGGATAGGTTCCTGGTTATGCTCTCATCAAACAAGCATTGTATTGGTTTTGATATATTTAACCGATGTCGTCTTATTCTTCCTTGATACTTATTTGTGGTATATTGTTTGGAATACCATCTTCTCGGTTTGTAGATCATTTTATATTGGAACATCAATCTGGACCCCCTGGAGAAATATATTCTCCCGGCTTCCAAAGAGAATCTTCTCCAAAATTATTTCTACACCAAATGATAAAAATGTCAAGGCTAAAAAGTTAGTATCCCAGGTTTGGAATGCAATCGTTATTTCAATGTATCGTGAACATTTGCTATCTTTGGAACATGTTCAAAAATTGATTTACAAACAGGTTGCTAATCCTAATGTTGAAGGTGGCACAATTCTTAAAGAACCAACCTTCTTTGTATCTCAAGAGGACCAAACTATGAAGTCAGCACTATTCTATGAGCAATCTGAAGCACAAAGAAGAATAACCTTTTTTGCCCAGTCCTTATCAACCCCAATGCCAGAAGTTTGTGTAGTCAATTCTATGCCTTCATTTTCCGTTTTAATTCCTCATTATGGAGAAAAGATCACTTTATCTTTACGTGAAATAATTAAAGAAGAGGAACAATATTCCCATTTAACCATGCTAGAGTATTTGAAGCTGTTGCATCCAGTTGAATGGTCATGTTTTGTTACTGACACCAAATTATTGGCCGAGGAATTCGAATCTGACTCTTCAACCCCAGAATTGCACAATAAGGATCTAAAAGATGATTTGCCTTACTATTCTGTTGGCTTCAAAGTAGGAACACCTGAGTTTATTTTGAGAACAAGAATTTGGGCTTCTCTTAGATCCCAAACATTGTATCGTACAATTTCCGGGTTCATGAATTACTCAAGGGCAATTAAATTAATGTATGATATTGAAAATCCTGATTTTGCTTTTGAAGATGAAACTGCAAAACTAGAATCTGCTGCGGTAATGGCACTTAGAAAGTTTAGGATAATTGCTTCAATGCAGAGGTTCATCCACTTTTCAAGGGAAGAAAGAGAGAACGTAGAACTCTTGCTTAGAGCCTACCCAGAACTCCAAATCTGTTACTTGGATGAGTCAATTGATATTAATACAGGTGATAAAACTTATTATTCTGTATTGGTTGATGGTAGTTGTTCCATTCTAGAGGATGGATCTAGAAAGCCTAAGTATAAGATTGAGTTATCTGGAAATCCAATCTTAGGAGATGGGAAATCTGACAACCAAAATCATGCTGTCATATTTAGTAGGGGTGAATTTATTCAATTAATTGATGCAAACCAAGATAATTATCTTGAAGAATGTTTAAAGATCAGAAGCATTCTATCCGATTTTGAAGAAGTACATATATCTCAAGACCCTTACTCACCTGACTTGAAATCTACAGAGCAAGCTCATCCAGTAGCTATTATTGGAACCAGAGAATATATATTCTCTGAAAATATAGGAATTCTTGGTGATGTTGCTGCTGGTAAGGAACAAACCTTTGGTACTTTGTTTGCTAGAACTTTGGCACATATAGGAGGAAAGTTACACTATGGCCACCCCGACTTTTTGAATGGCATATTCATGACTACCAGGGGCGGTCTATCCAAAGCTCAAAAGGGTCTTCATTTGAATGAAGATATTTATGCTGGAATGAATGCTGTTTTGAGAGGCGGAAGAATAAAGCATTGCGAGTACATGCAGTGCGGGAAGGGTCGTGATTTGGGATTTGGATCGATCTTAAACTTCACCACAAAGATTGGAGCTGGTATGGGAGAGCAAATGCTATCAAGGGAATACTTTTACTTAGGTTCACAATTGCCATTAGATCGATTTCTTTCGTTTTATTACGCACATCCTGGATTCCATCTAAATAATGTCTTTATTATTTTGTCTATTCTGCTTTTTTTGTTGGTGGGTGTCAACTTGGCTGCATTAACTAATGAGACCACCATCTGTGAGTATGACAAATTCAGACCAATAACTGATCCCAGAAGACCAGTGGGATGTTCCAATTTGATTCCTATCGTTCAATGGTTAGAAAGAAGTATTTTTTCTATTTTCATTGTTTTCCTAATTTCCTTCGTACCATTGGGTGTTCAAGAGCTAACGGAAAGAGGAGTATACAAGGCTTTGACCAGATTAAGTAAGCATTTTGCATCATTTTCCCCTTTATTTGAAGTTTTTGTGTGTAGGATCTACGCAAAATCTTTGGTTAGTGACATTGCTATAGGTGGTGCTCGCTATATAGGCACTGGAAGGGGTTTTGCAACCATTCGTGTTCCTTTTGCAACATTATATTCACGGTTCGCATCAGAAAGTTTATACTTCGGTTCTGTTTCTTGCTTGCTTATTTTGTACTGTTCCATAGCTATGTGGAAACTTTCATTACTATACTTCTGGGTTACTGTTATTGCCTTATTGATCTGTCCCTTCTTATACAATCCCAATCAATTTTTATGGACAGACTTTTTTATGGATTACAAGAATTACTTGCATTGGCTAAGTAGAGGAAACAGTCAATCAAACAATTCTTCTTGGATTAGCTTTAGAAGACTCAGCCGGAGCAGAATCGTTGGAATTAAGACAAAAAGAAGTCATGTCTCCGAAGATTTTAAAGCTTTGAGTGATATCCGACCATCGAGATTTAACCTCATTTTGTCAGAATCCTTCTTCCAAATTGTGGGCATTCTTTTAGTTGCATTTTCTTATCTATTCTCAAATGCTCAAAATGATGCAAAAGGAACATCACCAGTGAATAGCTTAAAACGAATTTTGATCGTTACAGTGGCACCAATATTTGTGGATGCTATTGTTTTGATCGTGTTCTTTATTGTTTCTTTGATATTGGGTCCTATTTTTACTCTATTATTCAAGAGCTTTCCTTCGTTTATTGCTATTATAGTTCATTCAATTGGGGTAGTTAATCATGTATTCTTTTTCGAGTTACTTTGGCTATTTCAAAATTGGGATTTCTCAAGAACCATTCTAGGATTCACCTTGTCCGTTATGATTCAAAGATGGTTCATGTTTCTTATCACAGCAACTCTCATGTCAAAAGAATTTAGACATGATAAGTCAAACCAATCTTGGTGGTCAGGCAAATGGGTTACCTCTGGACTTGGATGGCATATTTTCACTCAACCATTAAGAGAATTTGCTTGTAAAGTATGTGAAATGAGTTATTTTGCAGCCGATATAGGGGTTGGTCACCTCATATTGTTTGCTCAGATTCCTATTTTATTGTTACCATATTCTAATAAGTGGCACACCCTAATGCTCTTCTGGTTGAAGCCTGGAAATCAGATACGCCCTCGCGTACTTTCCAAGAAACAGAAGAGAAAGCGAAGATGGACATCAAATTTTTATACTATGGTCTTCGTGTTAGCCTTTGCACTCGCATCCAGCATTTTTGTCTTGCCTTACGTTGTTACTAAAGTTTTGGATGTAGATTTAGAACAGCATCTTCCTGCTGTTTTTGCTGACTTGGTACAACCGTACAGAGTAGTTAATAGTAGAAAGGGTTTACACAAAGGGTTGATCAAATCACCATTTTGAGACATATATCTAAACTACAACATTAAATGTTGTCATCGAGGAGTTCTGCTACTTTCCTGAAACGAGTTAAAGTAGACATCATTTCCATGTTCTTAATGATCATCAGAGATGATGCAGAATTACACATCTGCAAAGTCATTTTAAACCTTGGTAGTGTTGCAAAATACTGCAAGTGTTCGAGTATGTTCTTATCCCAGCCAGCGACTGAGTTGTTTTCAGATACGTATGCTGCAGCCTCGAGGTAAAACATAAGAAATTCGACATCTATAGGATTTGTGTCAAAAACAGTCTTGTAGTCTTCAATCGCAAGATTGATCACATAATCATATCCCTTTGATTTCTGCTCCGCGGGTAGTGATCGCAAACTGGATAAGAAACGCATGGGCAGTGGATTACTACTGGACGGAATTGGTTGGATCGTGTGGTTAGATGACTGTTCCGGTTTCGACTTATGTCCAAACATATTTTCAATTTCCTTATTTGCTCTTTCGGATGTAGATTTGGTTGCGCTGCTAGTCACAATCTTTTCTTCTTTGTTCAATAACAAATAGTCGTTTGGTAGCTCATCTACTTCAACTATAGGTATTTCTATGGGCTTGTTTTTGCCTTTGCTCTGTGTTTCCAGTTTCGTATTTTTAATTAATTCTTTAATCTGTTCAATCTCCTTTTTAACAGGCTCATTGTTGGGGTCAAGCTTCAATGCATCCTCAAAGCTGGTTAATGCACTTTTCTTTCTGTCCAAGCCAGCGAGTGATAAACCTTTTCTATAGTGCAACTTAACTAGGGTGCTTATCGCTGGTTCAAGGTTGATCCCCGCAACAGTATCCCTTAGGGCCCTGTTGAAATCACCCATCTTCAAAAAGCAAAGAGCTCGATTGGAATATAGCACAGCATTGAAGGCGTCAATCTTGATGGCATCTCTGTACATGGCAGCAGCCTTGGCGTATTCCTTAGCAGCAAAAGCGATATTGCCCTCGGATTTTAATAGCTCTGCTTCCGTCATATTGTTTGGAATGGATGTGAAATGGATTAATTGACAATGCAGATATGTGGGTATATTTGGGTATCTCAATTTTTCAGTGAAAAATAGAGAATCACCAGGTATCATTTCACAGCCAAAGTCAGACGATAAATATGACAGTAGAGGAGCTCAGTGATGAGTTGGAAGCTATAAATGCGATATTTCCTGACTCCTTTCAAAACATAGCACCCCAAATATACCACTTCCAGGTGTCAAACCATTCCGAAATCACTCTTCAGCTCAGTTTTCCGCAGGAGTACCCCGAAACACAACCCAGCATAATACAGGTGGTGACGACAAATCCACTCAAATACAACGATGTTCACTATCTAGAAACACAATTCAACAATATACTAGACCGAACATACAGGACTGGTGAAGTTTGTATCTTTGAATACTATACGGAAGTACAGGAATTTTTGGATATGTACGATGAGACCCACAAGGAATCGCCAGTTCCAGAAAAGACTGTTACCGAGAAAATATCACAATTAGACATAACCAAACCTGAACCAGTGCAGAGCCACCGGGAAGTCATAGCATCCCCCATCCAAGAAGAGGGTCCAGATCCACTTGAAGGCTGGACATCTTCAGAACCTATTCTTGACCGAAACTCCACTTTCATAGCCTACGCTAGAAAAGTCGACTCATTAGAGCAAGCACAGGCGTATTTGGATCTTCTTACTACAGACAGAAAGATATCACGTGCGACGCATAATATCAGCAGCTGGCGCATCAGGAAAGAGAACGGTGTACAATACCAGGACTGTGACGATGATGGGGAAACTGCTGCTGGTGGCAGACTTTTACATTTATTGACGGTATGTGTCCTATTATTACAAGTTTATACTGTTACACCTCTATATACTAACCCGCCTTTCTAGATGATGGACGTATGGAATGTGATCGTGGTCGTGAGCCGGTGGTTCGGAGGAATTCATTTGGGACCGGACCGGTTCAAACACATTAATTCTGCGGCACGTGACGCCGTAATTCGGGGCGGCTTCTCGGCCGAAAATGGAGAGGACAATTCTAAGAAAGGAAAGAAAAGGAAGTAAGTGCAGCTACTTTCAAAACCGTTTCTTCTTGTGCGTTATTTTCGGCTTGTAGGTGCCGGTTTTATCTGAATCCACTTTCCTCTTTTGGCCAATGCTGCTCAACAACAGTTCAAGCTTTGCTTTTGAAGATGGCTCGTCGTCAGACCCATTATCGCTGTCGTCATCTGAATTATTCTTTTCAGACACCACTTGTGATTGAGGTTGCGTCCGGCTGTGGTTATTGTTGAGTTTGTGGAAATCACTCTAGAAAAATGCGTTAGTACTATAGAAAAGTAGAAATAGTAATAGAATTGATTGGTACTTACTCTAGGAGCGCTTTGAGGCTTTTCATCCTTCAATTTGGTTATATTCAAAACCAGTGTATCGTCCTCCTCTTCAGCATCTGTTACCGTGGTGTTTCCCCAGGTCCGGCGCACAGATACAGGCCGGGAAGAACCGGCATTTATCGCCATATTATACGAATTTATACTTCCATAACCAATGCTCAGCACATTGTTGTTATTACTGACCTGCACTCTTTTGAGAAGATTACTGGAATGGGGGTTTATCCACTCAGAACTATCCTTTATCTTGACTCCTGGTTCCTTGTCACTGCGCTGATCCTGTTTGTCAGTTTTCTGCATGAACTTCATGGTCATGACTCTATTGGATAGCCCACTCATGATGTTACTGGTGTTATATGTATGTTTACTGCTACTGTGTGATCTGTATGCTAAGCTGTATTATTGGCTCCTGGTTCACTATAACCGTATTTCTTAACTATGTGAAAATTCCTGCACACAGTCACAAAACATCTGCCATCTCATCTAAAAATTTGCGATGAAAAATTATTTTGGCACCCATTACTACGAAGTAAGTGCAAATAGATACAGCAATGAAGTCGGATTTCAGGTTTTCCAACTTGTTGGGTACTGTCTACAGGCAGGGTAACTTGCTTTTCTCCGAAGATGGCACTAAATTATTGAGTCCAGTGGGCAATAGAGTGTCTTGCTTTGATTTGATCAACAATAAGTCTTTCACATTTGAATACGAGCATAGAAAGAACATCGCAAGAATAGCATTAAACAAACAACAGACTTTGCTTTTGTCTGTCGACGAGGATGGGAGAGCGATATTAGTCAACTTTGTCTCGAGGACTGTGTTGCATCATTTCAACTTCAAAGGTACCGTGCAAGATCTCCAGTTCAGTCCCGATGGACACTATTTTGCAATTGCTGCCACCAAATTCATACAAGTTTGGAAAACTCCAGACATGACTGAGGATAGACAATTCTCCCCATTTGTGCGTCATAGAATTTACTCGGGACATTACAATGATGTGTTATCTATAAATTGGTCCAACGATTCGCGTTTCTTCATAACTACATCCAAAGACATGTCTTCCAAAATCTTTTCATTGCATACTGAAGAAAAGGAAGTGGCCATGACATTAGCTGGCCATAGAGATTACGTGGTGAAAGCATTTTTCAACGAAACCCAAGAGATCATATATACAATCAGTAAAGACGGAGCTCTCTTCAAGTGGGAGTATACCGAAAAGCCATCCGACGAAAGTGAAGAGGAAGAAGACAGTGATGATGAGGATCAACAAAAGGAAACTAAACCTATGAGCTGGAGAATAACAGCTAAGAACTTTTTCCATTCTGATGCCAAGGTGAAGTGTGCCACATTCCACGCCAAAACCAACTTGTTAATAGTTGGATTCACCAACGGTGAATTCAGATTATACGAATTACCTGAGTTCAACATGATCCAGCAATTAAGTATGGGCCAGAACTCTATTGATACCTGTGAGGTCAACAAAAGTGGCGAGTGGCTCGCATTTGGTTCTTCTAAATTAGGACAGTTGTTGGTCTATGAATGGGCCTCTGAAACCTATATACTTAAACAGCAGGGCCATTTTGATTCTATAAACTCATTGGTGTACTCGCCGGACGGATCAAGAATTGTCACTGCTTCTGATGACGGTAAAATCAAGATCTGGGATATCAATTCAGGTTTCTGTCTCTATACATTCCTGGAACACAACTCAAGCATAACAGATATTAAGTTCAGCAAAAAAGGGAATGTGTTGTTCAGCAGTTCTTTGGATGGTACAATCAGAGCGTGGGATCTTATCAGATATAGAAACTTCAAGACTTTTACAGCTACTGACAGAATACAGTTCAACTGTATAGCTGTGGATCCTAGTGGTGAGATTTTAGTAGCTGGTTCGCAAGACAGCTTTGAAATTTTTGTTTGGTCTATCCAAACTGGTCAATTATTAGAATCATTGAATGGTCACGAGGGTCCTATATCATGTCTAGATTTTGGTATTGAAAATTCATCAATCTTGGTTTCCTCGTCGTGGGATAAGACGATCAGGGTGTGGAACATTTTTGGCAGAAGCGCTATTGTGGAACCCATTGAGTTGAAGAGTGACGCGTTGAGTTTGAACATCAGACCAGATTGTAAAGAAGTGGCAGTCAGTACTTTAGATGGGTACATCACAGTATTTGAGGTCGAAACAGGAAACCAAGTTCACCTCATTGACTGTAAAAGAGACATTTTGAGTGGTAGATATATGGAAGACAGATTCACCAGTCAGAATTCCACCAGATCTAAATACTTTACTACAATAAGTTACTCCAACGATGGATTAACCTTGATTGGTGCAGGTAACAACAACTCCATCTGCATGTACGATCTTTCAACCGAAGTATTATTGAAGAGATTCACAGTGTCACAGAACTTACAATTAAATGGTACTCAGGAGTTCTTGAACAGTAAGAGAATGACCGATGGTGGGCCCCTCGATCTAATTGATGATGCTGGAGAAGCCAGCGACTTGGAGGACAGATTAGATTCTAGTATTCCAGGTTCAAAGAGGGGAGATCCATCCTTGAGAAATGTGAGACCAGAAGTAAGAGTTAGCAGCATCAAATTCTCTCCCACATCTACTACTTCATTTGCAGCAGGCTCTACGGAAGGTTTATTAATCTATTCCATTGACAATTATGTTCTCTTCGATCCATTTGACTTGGACGTCGACGTCACAACTGATTCGGTGATAGAAGCATTGCAGGAGAAGGACTACTTAATCGCATTGGTGATGTCTTTCAGATTGAATGAGACGTATTTGATCGAAAGAGTATACGAGAGCATCCCATTTAATGATATAAAGTTGGTTGTCAGTGACTTGCCTATCATTTATGTGTCTAAGTTGTTGACCTTCATCAGTGACTTGATTGTTGGAGAAAACGACAAGCATTTCGAATTCAACTTGCTTTGGATCAAGACAATCTTGGAGATTCATGGTCAATTTATCAACTTGAACAAGTTTGAGTTCCAATCAGCGTTAAAGAAGATCCAAAGATTCTTAAGTAAGATCGGAAAAGACATAATTTTGTTAAACAAGAAAAACAATTATTTCTTGGAGTATCTTACTGTTGCTAAAGGATTGAAGCCTGAAACAGACGAGGAGGCCGATGTTCTCATAGAAGATGTCGACGAAGATATGGACAATGCAGAGGATGAAGAAGAAGAGGAAGAGGAAGATGATGATGAACAAGACGTTGGCGAAGACGAAGATGAGGAGTTGGGAGGTTGGTTTGGTAAGGAAGTCAAATCATCCAATGGCATAGTCTTCAGTGTATCTGATGAAGAAGAAGAAGACGACGACGAAGACGAAGAGTAAGCAACTGTACATACAGTTTATAGTTCAGCAATAGACACCCCGGCATAGGCATATAGACCCAACTCTAATTTTGCAACTATTGTGCTGGCCCGTTTTTGCAGGTTAGCTTTTGTGCGAAACCCCACTTCGCATGACTCCCCACTCACCAGAAAAAGGCCCCAAACCCTTTATGAAGGACCAAAGCGTACTATAGAGGTGCAGGAGGTGATTTGCGGAGGGAAGTCGACCCCTCCCCCACCTTTTCGCAGGAAAATACTGTCCATAGTGAAGTGGCCCGTCTAGCGAATAAGTGCCAGTGCCATCATTTGCATCGGAATAATTCAAACTGTTCAGTGCAGATTCAATGGGCACACAAAGCAAGCCATTTTTTTCGGTGGTGGCATGATGAGCGGATGAAACTACAGTAAATATGGACATGCTGAACATGACTCGTAAGATTGGACGCACCTTTTGTAACCGCCCAATATGACTGATGACATAATGAGAGTCTGGCTCGCAAAACACTCCCCACTTTTCACCACATATAACCGCACCACACAAGTGCAATTTAAACCAAAATGCATCATTCCGAGCCCGCCAAGTCACTCAAAAACAGACTATCTAGCGAGTCAGCGTAAAACCAGCGGGAACAGGCTGTTTTCTGAATGGCAGTCGGGGCCGTTCCGAACACATCCTCTACGTAATGGCGAGATCGCTTCTACAAAAATTCCCCCTATGAGCCCAGCAATGTAGCACCACCTACAATTCAAAATGTGCAAAGCTGATTCTGTAACATGATGCTTTTTGTGTGTAATCTGTACGTTTTGTGTGGTGATTGTTCATCCAGTTTGCAGATTGCCCCGCCATTTGCAGGTTACAACTAACATTTTGCAGCTTACCGCCAACCAGTCCCCACTTTTGTTGAGATCTGGTCAACTTTTTCGCTGGCAATTTTGCTAGTTAGGCTAAACAGCAAATCTCCACAAAAAATGAGTATTATTATATATCACCAATGCACCATCCTCAATTTCCACTTACCAGCTCTACTTTTTGCTCTACCAACTCGGCCCCGTTTCAGAAAGTCCAGAGTGCTGGTTGAACCTATTGCCAGTGTCGCATTGTGCTACCCCATCAGTCTTACATCCACTGGTTCCAATTGAACTGCATCACACTACTATAATCCCACCCTATTTTGTGTTGCCCCTTTTCCCCTGTTTTTCTCGGTTTGAAATTTAGGTTCTTCACCACCATCATTTTTATTCTCCAGTGATAAAAGTGATCACCTGTCTTCAGACTGTGTTTCCTCTGTAGCATTGCATTCATGTACTTTACCTTGTGTTTTCCCTTCTTAGTATCAAAAAATTAATTGGTCTTGAAATAGTCCCCCATTGTGCATAACAGTATTTATTTTATCAATCAAACGCTACCAATATGACAAGAGACATCACTAATCATTTGTTATTCGAGGTCGCAACCGAAGTCGCCCATAAGGTGGGAGGCATTTACTCGGTTTTAAAGTCAAAGGCTCCAATTACAGTGGCTGAATACAGGGAGCGTTATACCTTAATTGGTCCCTTGAACTACCACTCCGCCCAAATTGAAGTCGAAGAATTGCCTGTTAAAGATGCTTTGGTCAAACAAACCTTGGACTCGATGAGTGAAAGAGGTATACGTTGGTTGTATGGAAGATGGTTAATTGAAGGTGCACCTAGAGTCTTGTTGTTTGACATACATTCTGCTGGTCATCATCTCAATGAGTGGAAGACGGATTTATGGAATATCGCTGGTATTCCAACCCCAGATCACGATCAGGAAACCAATGATGCCATATTATTGGGTTATCTTGTTGCATGGTTTTTGGGTGAATTGGTGTACAATGACAGAGAAAGAGCAGTCATTTGCCAGTGTCACGAATGGTTAGCAGGAATTGCTTTACCATTATGTAGAAAGAGAAGGATTGATGTTACCACAATTTTCACCACTCATGCCACTTTATTAGGTAGATACTTGTGTGCTGGTTCTACTGATTTTTACAACAACTTGGCTAACTTTGATGTCGATGCTGAAGCTGGTAAAAGAGGTATTTATCATAGATACTGTATCGAAAGATCTGCTACTCACTCAGCTGACGTGTTCACTACTGTGTCGCACATTACCGCATTTGAAGCTGAACATTTGTTGAAGAGAAAGCCTGATGGTGTGTTGCCAAATGGTTTGAACGTTGTGAAATTTCAAGCTGTGCACGAGTTCCAGAATTTACACGCACTTAAGAAACAGAAGATTCATGAGTTTGTTAAAGGCCATTTCTATGGTAATTATGACTTCGACTTGGACAACACGTTGTACTTTTTCATTGCTGGAAGATACGAGTTTAGAAACAAAGGATGTGATTTCTTCATTGAGAGTTTAGCAAGATTGAACCATCGTTTAAAGGAAGCAGGATCGAATAAAACCATTGTGGCATTTATCATTATGCCAGGCAAAACCCATTCCTATACCGTGGAAACTTTGAAAGGTCAAGCCGTTATAAAGCAATTAGAAAGTACTATTGAAGAGGTTCAAAAGAAGGTGGGCGAAAGATTATTTGAACACTGTGCTAGATTCAATAACAATCATCTGGGTTCCACCACCAATGGTAATGAAGTACCTTCGATTGATGAGTTAATCAAGCCAGCTGACAGAGTGTTATTGAAACGAAGAATTTTTGCATTGAAAAGAGATGGTTTACCGCCAATTGTCACTCACAATATGGCTGATGACTCAACTGATCCTATTTTAAATCAAATAAGAAGGGTTCAATTATTTAACAGACCTGAGGATCGTGTGAAGATTATTTTCCATCCAGAATTCCTCAACGCAAATAATCCAATCTTATCTATCGATTACGATGAATTTGTTAGAGGTTGTCACTTGGGTGTTTTCCCTTCGTATTATGAACCATGGGGCTATACTCCTGCGGAGTGTACTGTGATGGGTGTTCCATCAATCACAACCAATTTATCCGGTTTTGGGTGTTACATGGAAGATTTGATTGAAAACACCAGTGATTACGGCATTTATATTGTCGACAGAAGAATGAAATCTGTTGATGAATCTATTAATCAGTTGACTGATTATATGTTTGATTTTGCTGAAAAAACTAGAAGACAGAGAATCAACCAAAGAAATAGAACAGAAAGATTGTCAGACCTTTTAGATTGGAAGAGAATGGGATTAGAATATATTAAAGCTCGTCAGTTATCGTTGAAAAGAGCTTATCCTGATAAGTTCAAGAACGGTGCTAATCCATTCAACAATTCTACGAATTTAAAATTAACCAGGCCGTTGTCAGTTCCTGGATCTCCAAGAGGAAAGTATGGTATTATGACTCCAGGGGACTTGGGATCTTTACAGGAAGCTCAAGAATCTTTAAACACTGAGGATTACATTGGATTCAAATTAGGCAGTTTGGCAAATGATAATAACGAAGATGATGACAATGAAAACAATCATTACCCGTTAACGTTGAGAGGTACGTCTGCTCCCCCACCTGATGAAGAAGAACAAGCGTGATGTTCAATCGTTTCCTTTTTAGATTTCTGCTATTTTTTTGTCCGTCGTCATTACTTGTAATCTGTTTCTTTCCATTTTTTTGATTATTCTAATTATTTTTGATATACTAAAATACATACACATACACATATGCATTATGATTTTTTATTCCAGTCGAACTTCTCGGCTGCTAGCTTGCAATAGTTATTTGAGTTGTCCATCGCACATTGGAGCAACTCCATATCATCATTTTTTAAGGTAATGGTCTCTTTTGTTGTCATAGATGGTGGCTTTAAGATGTTATTTAAATGCTTTAACCAACCCCTGAATACTAGAAGCTTATTGAACTGATCTGATTCAGACACGGTTAAGGCGAGATAGTCTTGATGTATTTCTGTTTCATCTTCTCCCTCTAATGCCTCCTCGTTGGTTTTAAAGGTCCAGAATGCAATAGAGTTTGGACTCAAATGGCTTATTTCACTGTCACTGCATTTTGTTGTAGCAGAAAAATCCTTATTTTGTACCCATGCCTTCGTATCGATGTTAAAGTCCATGAATGAAGAGACGTATTCAATTCTATACATCTCATCAACAATAGAATACGATATCAATAACGCTTGCGGTCTTATTGCCTCTTTTAGACAATTGTTGCAATTTTCGGCCCTGGACGAAATAAATCCTAACCAATATAACTTATCCTTTGTCAAATCATTCTGATCTAGTAAATGATCAGGTATTGTCATCAATTGGGTGGATCTCGTAAATTTATTGGAAATCATACTTTCCTTTTCATCAGATAACAAAAGTGTGCTGTTTGTTACAGAATAACAGCCACCAGTCTCAATATCACACTTGATAATCATTAGAGGATCCAAAGAATATATGAAATTCAAGTTTTGGTTATTTGAATCATTTCTCAGTCGCTCGTTTTCAATGGAATTGAAGAATGGAATCCAATTGGTTTGATCTATCTTGTCGCTGTCAATGATGTTTTCTTCGTGTTGGTTAAACTCCAAAATTTTACCTTCATTGATTTCCCCATGTTTAGAGTAGAATGGTCTGAAAATATGGACTGCGGACTTAAATCCACGCTCACCATGCTTTATGTTAAATACAATTATTGGCTCTTGGTCATAATCATCGTAATTGCTGATTTGATATATGTCGTTCTCTGGCTTTTGCTTCTTGAAGTTTCTTAGTATTAAATATGGATCCTTTGCACCCAAATCTGCTCCAGGGTTTTTTCTCAAATCCATTCCTTCCACAAATTCAGTTCTAATCGGTAAAATGTTTGGGTAAACAAAGTCATTATTCTGTGGAAATCTGAAGTTGAATTTTTGTTGCCAGCCCTTTGAAAACACTTGACAGTATAGGAACTGCATCTTTATTTCAGATTTATTACCGGTGGGACTGTAAGCTATTTGGCTGACCATATAATACACTTGGTATTTATCCAACCATATTACAGACGTGTTTCTTTTAAACCATCTTTCTCTTAGCAATTCTTTCGTATCTTTTCCCTTTGGTCTATCAAATACGGTCAAAATGAGTGCCCTGAACTTTTGCATGGAAGCAAGGTTTAACACTTTTGTGTAAATGCTTTCTAACTCGATTAGTCCATTCGATTTATCTTTATCTATGCTTTTGACTATAGTATGACTATCATATAAATGGGGCCTCAAAGTGGATACTGATACGGTATCTTTGTCAAACAATATTAGTTTTGAACAGTCTTTTTGATTATCATCAGCTGGATCTTGTTCCAAAGCGTTAATATTCGTGTATAACTTTATAGGAGTATGCTTAAATCGTAGCAGTTCAAAGCTGCTGGTGAACGGGGCATGTTTCAAATTGAATGAATTCTTGTCATACAAATTATAGTATTTACTGTTCAAATATTGAGTTTGGCTGTTGTCTGTGGGCTCTGTTAACCAAATAGCGATGATGAAATAGTACCAAATATTCAAATTTATCAAGATCAACAGCAATAAAGATACCAAGGCTGCTAGTTTTTTTATTGAAATGACATCAGTTGCAGTCAAAGATTTGAATAAAGCTAGTAGATTACTGTTCTTATAAATTAAGTTCTTCTTGACCAATAAGAATATTGTTGCAGGAGTAAATATTACTATCAGAATGGCATAATAGATCACGTTAACATCGTAATCATCATAATGAATATTCAATGAATCGTAATGGCTAGGAGAAGGCATATTAGGCTGTCAAAAGAGTACATTAACCCCAAGTGAAGCCAAGTAATTCATGGAAGACATCAAGTCAGGAGACTGAAAACTATCAGCTGAAATAGTTCAAAGTAAATAATTAGAAGTGAACGAAAGCCACTCATGTTAGAACAAAAATTAACCATTTAGAATGGTAAAAGGAACCCGCCACAAAAATACGGATTATCTTGTTGCGTGTAACAAGCCCTGGCTTATTATCAGAAACTAGCAACTAAAAGAAGACGGATGTAATTCTCCACTAATTTCTGCTGGCAGGAAACAGTCCGGAAACAATAGCCGTAAGTAGACTCCTAAAATTCATATCATAAAAATATTTGTTATGCAATTGGTTCATCATTATAGACAATCTTAGAATTCTGGCTGCATTGTTCCATCTGTCAAAATTTCTCGTTTTTACGCGGGTTTACTAGATTTTGATGGGTAAAATTTTCTGTTATATTTCTCTTTGACATAATTAATAAAAAAATACAGCTCATACCACCTATTGTGTATATTCGGCCTGCTCTCATAGCATTTCTGACTTTTATTTCAATACATTTAGTGGTGAGTGCTTTTTATGTAATAGGCAAAAATTTCAAATTGATGGCTCAATTCGTAAATCCGAAGTTTATTTTCTTTTGGTCGTCGTATATATTGTCCAAAAGCGGGAGAATTTTATTTTTGCGCCATGTTGGCACAAACCCCATATTTCAAATAATGGCAAACGCGGAAAGCGGAAAAAGAGATCGTTATAAGCCAACTAATCGTGGCATTTGAAATGACTATATACTGAAACCACCGTATGCCAAATCATTCTCAATAAACTAAAACTTCCCCCTTGTAGTTATAAAAGACACCATTATCTTTCTGTCCGAATTCTTCAATCAACTTCACCAACAGCGCGGCACTTTCATCTGGACTGATTAATCTGCTCTTGATTGATTTATAGACTTCAATATCCGCATTCTTAATGGTCTCGAGACCTGCTTCTGCCATATCTGTAGCAACACCACCAGGGTGAACGGGAACGACAATGAAGTTATCGTCTTTCAATTCGTTTGACAATTGAATTACTGAAAAGTTCAATGCAGCTTTAGATTGCCCATAAGCCGTAGTCGATATTGGATAAAAGTTTCCAATTGACCCAGCAACTGAGCTAATGAAGATAGCTTTCTTGGTGTCCTTCTTCAATAAGTACTTGTAGATCTTCTGAAATACTAGAATTGGGCCTAGTGAGTTGACTTTGTAATGTTCTGACCAAACTTTGCCAGCCGTCTCTAATACAGGAGCTAAAGACTGAGCGATCCCAGCATTGGAAATGAAAGTATCAATACCATCAATTCCAATATTTTCTAATTGCGAATCGATTTCAGCAATTGACTGTTCGTCACCTACATCCAATTCAATGACATTAATGTTTGATAATTTCTTTGCCAACTCTAATAATTCATGTGACTTGGTCGAAGACCTAGTAGTTGCAATGATTGTGTTCTTGGTGTTTAGTTCAGCAAACTGGCGCACTAAGCCCAATCCAATCCCCCTGTTTCCTCCTGTAATAAAATATGTTTTGCTGACATTTACTTTTCAGTTACTCTTTTAAAAGCAAGCGTCTGTATTTGCTTAAATTGTGTGCAAGTTTTGCATCTTAAGTAGGTCTTGTTGTACAAAATATTTGCAGCAAATTGGTACAGGAATTTATTAGTAAGCTCGGTGGTAAAATTGCAAAATATCACCGAGTGATTCGGTTCTATCCATTAAGAAATAACGTGATATACCATGAGGTTTGGAAAACTACATCATTCTACTATCTATTTTCCACAATCACCGAACGCCACACATACAAAAGGGGACGTGGATATTTTAACACCACAATAGTAAAAACAAGCTGGGGAATGATCAATACGAACACAAGCTATCTTCAAATTATTCATATATTCAATACATTTTCTTAATTAACAGGATCTTATCCTTGGATGAAGCTAACTAGCAGCACCAACACCAGCACAGTATGCCAACGACCAAGTCAATGACTGGCCGTTATCCAAATAGGCGTTTGTGAATGAGGAACTAGTGAAGAATTGATATGCAGTAGTCGGATCATAAAGAGCAACATTTAACATTAAGATTCCTTTCCATCCATCTGGAACACTGTTGATTATTGGGTTAAGTATTTCGTTCCATTCCTGTTCCACATATGACGGGCCTCTTATAAATGACGAGGCTGTTATTATTGGTAGCATATGGATTCCATGTATATATTGAACAAGAGTACCGAAATAAGTTGTGTAATCAATTTTATTCTCAAACAATATCCCAGATACTTTATTGCCAATGAAATTCGAAGGTTCAATTGTATTGTTATCTGAATATAAGAAATACAGGTTCAAGCTGCTTCTCAATATAGCTAGCATCAAATTGCCTCTATTTTCCATGTTTGAATCACCAAGGAAGTTTCCCCAAGCTTTAACGGCATATGCGTGGTTCACATCTTCTGAAGAGGATTCCTCATCTTTACCATCCAGAGATGCATATAACCCCTTAGCCCAGCTATGTCCAACAAAGTAATCAAATGATCTAGACATGGGGAAGTATGGATCATCCTCAGTTGGATTTGCAACATCCCTAACCAAGGTGTTGACCCAATTTTGGATTGAATTGGACCAATCTCCTCCTAAATCTTTATCAACTTTGCTAACTATTGCACAAGCATGGATATGATAACCCCAATGAAAGTGATGATCGTTATAATGTCCATTTCCATAGTCGGCATCGCCTGTTGCTGATGAAACAATTCCTTTAAAGTTTGAGTCATAGAATAATGGGTGTATTTGGTTATTGTTAGTAAATACTGAAATAGCATTTTTCATCTTAGGCAAGAGGATATTAGTTAGGTTTGAATTTTTAAGTATGAAGTGGGTAGTATATAATACCAAGGCATACTTCAACAATATTTTACCGCTGGTGTACATCGAATCGACATTTGCCATCGTTTCAACGTCATCGTTGACCTCTTCAGTGGCTGCGTTCTCGATTGCTGTAATTGCATCACTAGTATAATTTGGTACACTTCCTGTTATAACAGAATAAGGCCCCCAGTTCATGGAAGTAGGAATTATTTCTTCCATTTGTAAAGTGTTAGTTAAACATCCAGTCATGGTACCCAATGTAGTGGAAAGAGAAGTCAATGAGGTTTTTGTTGAAGCAGTCTGGCTAGTGAATGTGGCGACATGGTGAGGAGCCGCAAACACCAAAGTTGAAGCGTTATTTGAAGAGCCAGATACTGAGTAATTCAAACTATAAGTGCACAATGAACCATTGATTGACGCAGTTATGGTAGCATTGGTTGGGTAACTTCCAGCTGCTGCATCAAAATTAGAATCTTCACCAGCACAAAGTTGGAAAACGGCGCCATCTACAGAATTGGAAGTAATGATTGAGTTTGAGCCTTGTAATTTAAAGCTTAAAGACTGACTTGGAGGTATAGTAACATAGAGTGACCATGTCGTACCATTCAACAACGTTATAATGAATTTCAAAATACCACTTTTAGGTGAAGTAGATCCCTCTACAGACTGGAAACCAACAGCTGAATTGATTTGGGGAATCAAATTATTATAAATGGCGGTAACAAACCCCATGCCTTGTACTAAAGGACAGTCCATATAGCCATTATCAGTTGCGGTAAATCTTGTTGTCACCGCAAACTTAGACATGTCAATAAGAGAAAACTTGAAATTATCGTCGAAATCGGCTGCAGTTAGAACCAATTCTTGAATGCCCGTTGGTGAGTAGAAGTAAGAGGCTGGACTACCAGGACCAAAAACTCTGTCTTGCTGTTGAGCATGATAAACAGTCAACCCAAAATTACCATTCAGATGTGCATAAGTAACACTGTAAGGGTGGGTGAATACGGCACAATCCTGAGAGTCAACTAGCATGTTGCAGTAAAAGGTGTTGGTCTCAACCGGAGACGAATTGCTGACATTCGGCGGCAACGAAGTTTCTCCTGGCCTTTGAGCAAACATCGAAAGTGGGGCATCAGTAGAGATAGCACTACCAAAAATATTTGACATAGCAATTGAGAAGAGATAAAGTTCCTGGGGAGTACAAGAATTAAAGAGAAGCAAAGTCTCACAGTGAGGTTGCCCATATAGTTCAGCGGCTGAATTGCAAAATTATGGCAAATGTTACACAAAACCGCAGACAAATCCCAAAACAGTGCAAATATATTTTTGTTAAACCTCGGAGACCATGAACCCATATGGATTGTCAGATAGAAGGGAGGAGAAGTTTGATAATGGCATGTACGTGGTGGAGTTTGAAAATAGCAGGTTTTGTCAATTTTGAATTTTGTGGACGTTGGTATCGATATTTCTTGCGGCGTAGGAGCGTTAAAAGCGTTTTCTGGCATGCACCGTAGACTGCAAACACATCCAACGCATGGATTGCATTTGTGAAATACAGACTGAACCTCTAATGAATTTTAACATTATAGAATAATAAAGTCAAAGACGTGGGTCCACGAGGAGTGAAAGTAGTTTAGCATTTGATTTATCATCAAAAAATACTTGAGCCCCAGTTTCCTAGTCTGTAAATAGGCTCTCTGGGTTCCGAAATACTGCAAAAATAAGTAAGACGAGACATTGGTATAAATACCAACTATTTTAATTTTAACGAACCAGTATCCCAATCAGCATATTGTAAGTAGATACTTAATATCTGATTTAACGTATAATGACTGCTCAGACCGTGATTATCTCTGGTGCTAACGGGTTCATCGCCAAGCACATAATTCTTCAATTGCTAGACAAGGGCTACCATGTCGTTGCACAAGTTAGATCGTCAGCCAAAGGAGAAGCATTGCTTAAGGCTTTCAACAGTAAGAATCTTTCTTATGTAGTGGTTGAAGTTTTAGAGGAGGAAGGCGCTTTTGACAAGGCATTAACTAAGCACCCTGAAGCTACTGTGTTTATTCATGCTGCTTCTCCCGTTTCATTTTCCATTGAAGATAATGAAAAGGATATGTTGATTCCTGCCATCAATGGCACAAAGAATTTGCTCTGGTCGATTAAGAACACTTCACCTCAAATTAAGAGAGTTGTCATCACGAGCTCTGTCGTGGCAGCTGCTACTTTTGCTGAATTGGAAGACCCCGATTTCGTAGGAGGAGAAACGACCTGGCTATCTACAACATATGAAGAGGCAAAAACGGTCAATGCCCAGGATGCATATGCGGCATCTAAAAAGTTTTCTGAACTAGCAGCATGGGATTTCATTAAACAAGAGAAGCCAAGCTTTAAGTTATCTGTTATCATGCCAGCATATGTGTTTGGACCCCAAGCTTTTGATGCCGACGTTGACGATTTAAATCTTACTTCGCAATTTGTAGTTGGTGCTTTGGATTTGAAAAGAAAGGATACCATTCCCGATACCGGTGGTCTTAGTGTAGATGTCCGAGACATTGCAAAAGCCCATATTCTTGCCTTTGAGAAGGAGGATACTGCAAACAAAAGATTGGTCGTATCTGCTAACAGATTTAAATATCTGCAGATTGTGGACATTATCAGGAAGCATTTTAAAGAATACGACGCTACGTTGCCAGTTTCAGAACCTTTACCGGCTGATTTTTTTGATAAATATCAACCATTTGATGATAGCAACTCGAGAAAGGCTTTAGGCATTGAGTATATTCCGTTTGAGAAGACTATTGTTGACCATATCTCTCAATACTTGGTTCACAAAAAATAGGTTGGTTTCGTTGTGATGTTTTTATTTGTTTATACGTGATGAAATATTGAATGAATGATTGTATTTTAGTATTTGACTGGTTTGAATATTGCAGTAATTGAGCCTAAACTTTTTTTATACAAAAAAATTTTGGAACATAGAGCCCACTACATTTGAAATAATGATATGACGGAATTTGAGGATGAAGAGTCCGATATATACGACCGCATAAAGATAAAAGTTGATAGGCGTGCTAAGAAGAAAAAGGGAGCCGATGGATCAAAAGTCGAAGGTATACCTACCGAAAACAAAAGTGTTCCTGCTATAAAGGTGCCCTTGCTTAGCATCTCCCGATTGCAATCAGTCGAATATGAGGATGGGCAAGAAAGCTACTTACCTCAACAGTTGTCCTTGAGCAAGCGGGTAGAGCTCATGAACCAGAAGTTGCTGGAGCTCAAGAAAACGCCCGGCGTGCAAGCCGCTACACGCAAGACGATAAACTATAAGGCCATTGAAATGATTCAAGCCAATTTTGAACAATTGACAGGCGGTATTGAGCAGGTGTTTTTCAACAACGGTATTGATCCGAAACAGGGATTGACCGTACACTTATTTCGGCTATATCTATATGCCATGCAAAACCACCACCAGGACTACTTCTGTCTGGAGACCAAGGATAGATTCGCCCTGGTTTTGGACCAGCTCCTTGTCATAAATGAAGCCATTGACAAGGATTTCCAGTCCCGATTTGTGCATGACGGCCATAGAAATGAGATCGGGCAAGCGAAACCAGAGAGTGCCACTACTACGGGGCGGAAAACCGTCAGATTGTCTATTCCTTCTATAGTATATAAGCGGCTCAACATGCCGCCCAAACCACGGCTAGAGAGCTAGTCTTTCCTTGAAATTGTTCCAGAACCCACGGTCATAAATATTGACCAAGTCATTTTCGACCGACTTGACCTGGACAAGATGGTACTGGGCGATGTTGTCGCTATCGATGAGCACGGTATCGTCCTTGAGGCTGATGTAGACATATTCGTTGGTGTCGTGGTTCAACACCCGTTCCACGTAGCACTGGTTATCGGCCAAGCTGGTGGACGACTTGTACAAGGCGCCTATCTTGACGAGGTACTCGACGTCGCTCCATTTGTCGAGCTCGTTGGTGGTCACGCCAAGGTAGATGTATCTGAGATGCAAGAGGGTGAAGCTCCCGGTGATTAGTGCAAAAATGGCGCAGAGAATCAAGAATATGCCGGTGATTTTATTGGCACTGTTGGACGACTTTATCACCTGCCAGTAGCCTTTGCCCCACCTGGCGGTCTGGCTCCAGATCACCTGGTGGCAGAGTACGCCGCCCGCCACCAAGAGATTGTTGTTGGCCATGAGGTACAATAGAAACCACCTGTAGTTGGCGTAGCCCACGCAGTTGTTCAACCAGAGACAATGGTGGTCGAATAGCGGGTAGCACCGCCCGCAGGTGTTGCAGTGTTTGGACCGGGCCGGCTTTAGCACAAGACAGGTGGAACACACCTTGTTGTCGAAGAAAATGAGCTGGTTGTTCCTGAACGTCTTGTAAGTCCTGGAGTCGATTTTGCCGGGGGACACGCCGATGGCCAACGCCGTGGCTACGTACACGAGTAGGATGGTGCTGTAGATGTACCAGTTGACCAACGGTAGTGCTGTAGACGTGTATAGGGTGGTGAGCACCGGGTACGAATTGGCAAAGAACAAGCACACGCACACGGTGACAACGGCGAAATAGCCGATCGGCACGGCCCAGTTGACATAGTGCTGGAGCCTGTTGCCGAACACGGTGTGGTTTATGTAGCTGAAAGTGTGGTGGCCCCGGGCCACTAGCCGGAACAATGTGTGACTCCATCGCAGCAAGATGGTGTTTTTGAAGGTGGGGAGGTCGCCAAACACAATCACGCACGTGATCAAGGACGAGGCGACCACCACGTACACGAGCACGTAGAAGACGATATTCATGGCCGTCCCAGTGCTACCGGTGGATCCAGGCGGTGGTATAAACCTCGAACCAGAATAGGAAAAAACATCCCGTGAAAAATTGAACCAGATAATCCCCGATAAGCACCAACTACAAAAACCGCCCACCCCGGACCATGACCAGCCACCAGCTAGCGCTCGTCGAGGACCAGATCGGCGACATCGACAGCTTGCTAAACTCGGTGCCGTTTTCACGAGGACATGAGGACAACCGGTTCTTCCTCGGCATCTACCGGCTCAGGCACGAGCAGGTGGTGGAACTAAACAACCGCAAACCGCCCATAGACTCCAACAAGTTGTTGAAGCTCGGCATCTCGCTCGGCAACTTGCTCAAGACGTACCAGGCCGACGAGGAGGCGGAGCCGCCGCACGCCGAGCCGACCACGCCCACCGCCAACCCGTTCGCCGGTCCCGTGACCCGCAAGGTCAGCAAGCAGTTGCCCCCCACGCCGACGTCCAACAGCCACAGCAGCCCGTTTTTGAGCGACGAGCCGCCCACGCCGCCGCCCAAGCCGCACGTGATCAGCCGGCCCGATGACCGGCCCGCCGGCTCCGCCGCCCCGGCGTACCCGCTCTACCAGGTCCGGTTTGTCAGGAACCTCTTGACGCTTCTCAAGAACTTCGACATCGGCAGCGCGGCGCCCGAGCCGGCCGTGGCGTCGCCCGGGGCCGCGCCCGCCATCCAGCGCATCAACAGCACCGGCTCCTCCGCCTCCAGCGTCCTGACCCAGACCACCATCCCGTCCACCACCAACAACGCCAGTCCCATCAAGTTGAACTCGCGCCAGCTACTCATCGAGAAGCTCGAGATCAACATCAGCCTAGACACCCTCTTCATCTACAAGATGGTGTTCCGGTTGTTGCTGGAGATCTTGGCCGTGATCGCGCAGGACATGGTGCGGGCCAATCCGTGCATCACGCCTTCGCGCCGGGACTCGGCGGGGCCGCACGGCGCGGGCCACGACGAGACCTCGTCCATCTTCTCCGGCAGCTCCGACGGTTTCAAGCCGCAGCCGCAGCACGTTCCCAACGAGTACACCACGGCGTTGGGCCGGTGCCTTTCGCGCATCGGCGGAGGCATCGTCAGTCCGTTCAGGAAGTTTGTGTTCTCCGAGGTGGTGGAGACGGGCGTGCAGCTGGACTTTGCGCTGTTGTTGTCGGTGTTGTCGTGACAAGGTGTTTATTCGTAGATATGCCCAGTGTGTAGCTACAGACGTATGTATGTATGTACAGATCAGAGGAACCACCACTCGGCGAACCGTCGCCATATCAAGTGGCTGAACCGCCGGCCGAGCAACTTGCCGACGACCGGGAAGAACACCTGGTTCACGAGCATCCGCACCTGGTTTATGCTTTCTTCCCAGTGTTCTTGTGCCGAGAGCTGGTACTCGTCGTCGTCGCTCGAGTAGTCGCTGTCGTCCTCGTAGTCCTCGTTATCGGTTAGCCCCGTCGGTATCCCCGATGCCGGAGCTGAGCTGAGGATCTCCTGGAGTCGTGTCATGTGTGCCATGGTCTGCAATTGGCGGTGCTGCTGTGGTTTGCCCTTGCAAAACCTTGTGAATGTCACTTTTTTACCCACTGCTATTTGGCGCGCGGCAGATTACTATGGTGGTACACCAAAGAACCTCACGAGCTGGTGCACACACGCATCTGACAAACATGGTCTCCATACAAATTGTGCTCGTGGGTGGACGCTGAGGTGCTGTGTCTGATCACAGGCTCAGAAAGCGCCAAAACGAAACTCGGGCATTTCGCCCGCAAGAAGACCTAGGGTCTAAGAAAGGCTCCATACCCACCCGTTGCATGGCGCTACCAGTCGATTGCGGTTGGGTTCAGAAACGCATTCTTTTGCTACTGGCGCTGGTCCGTTGCCGGGGCCCAGCGGTGCTCGGGCCTTTTGCTGCAGCCGCTGGTCCTTGTCCTATTTGCTGCTTGGTGCCATTCTGTTGGATGCTAATCAGAAGCGCTAGAGATGCGCATCTGTAAAAATTTTAAATTTTTCAGCTGGTAGGGCCTGGCAGCTGTAATCTTTTAATGATTACGTTGTTGCGGTCGTTTAGTTTGAAGCAGGCGACCAGGCGCATCATAGGCAGAAGTATCATAGTAAAGAGTATGAGTACAAGTACCGAGACCAAGCTTCCCGCCAATGCGGAGGCAATCAATGTTGAAGATTACAACGTCATAAAGGAGGGTCAGGCCCAGATCTTGACGCCAAAGAAAGACCAGGTTTTCTACAACCCAATTCAGCAATTCAATCGTGATTTGTCCATCATGGCCATCAAGTCATACATATCGCTTCGTCAGGCTGCGCAAGAGAAACAGGCCGAGGAAGGTAAAAAAATAAAAAAGTTGAACAAGGTGAAGATATTGGAGGCCCTCAGTGCAACCGGTTTGAGGGCTATCCGATATGCCAAGGAGCTAGAAGGCGAATACGATTTGATTGTGGCTAACGACTTATTGCCGGAAGCAGTCAAATCGATCGACAGAAACATTACCTACAACCAAGTGTCTAACATAAAGTCCAACTTGGGGGATGCTATCAAGTACATGGCTAGTGCAGAACAGAAGTTTAACATTATCGATTTGGATCCCTACGGGACCGCAGCACCATTCCTTGACAGCGCTATCCAGTCGATCGAAAACGATGGCATGCTTCTTATAACGTGCACTGATGCTGGTGTGTTGGCTGGGTCCGGTTATCCTGAGAAGTGCTTTGCCTTGTACGGAGGTAATAATTTTGGGAACTCGTTTATGAATAACGAAAGCAACCACGAGGCCGGGATCAGATTGATATTGGGCATGATCGGTAACGTGGCCGCCAAATACAAAAAGGCCATCGAGCCGGTGTTGAGTTTATCGATCGACTTTTACTTCAGGTTGTTCATCAGAGTCAAGACGAGTCCATTGGAAGTCAAGAAGTTATCGTCCAAAACGATGATCAGTTACGGTTGTAACGGGTGTGGAGCCAAATACCATCAGTACTTTGCCAAGATTAAGGACGACAAGAAATTCCAGTACCCAAAGGCGATCAAGCAGTTTCCCGGTAGCGAATGTCAATACTGTCGCCACGATTTCAATATCGCTGGTCCTATGTACGGCGGCGATTTGCACAATGATGAATTCGTGGACAAGATCCTTGACATTAACGCGGCCAGTGATAAGTCGGTTTACGGCACCACGGAAAGAATCAAGGGTATGTTAACGTTGGCCAAGAAAGAGTTAAAGGGGGAATTGTTCTACTTCAACTTGAATCAATTGTCTTCGATCTTCAAGAGTCCGCCAATCTCGATCGATAAGTTCGTCAAGGCGATGGGCAACTTGGGATACGAGGTCAGTCTCACCCACGCCAAGAAGAACTGCATCAAAACCAACGCAGACTGGGAGACTGTGTTGAGGGTCAACCGAGAATGGTTTAGATACTCTAATTTGCAGACTGTCGACCAGTTGAATCAAAAGGAAGACAAGTCAGAAAAGGAACAGGCCAAGCTCGACAGTTTGCAGGCCGATATCTACTACAACTCCAATTTGACGGAAAACTCAATTGGGCACCAAATCCTAACCTACTTTAGTGAGCACGAGGACGATTCAATTACGGTTGACTTTGACACCGAGAATGTGCTAAGCACGTCAATAGCCAAGTTAAGAAAGGTTAAAATGGTAAGGTACCAGGAGAATCCCACCAAGAACTGGGGCCCCAAGGCAAGGCCCAGTTCCAAGTAGGCATAGTGTGCATATAAAAGTATACAAACAGCATAAAGGCGTATTAATAAAGCCACCTTAGGCGCAAGGTTATTGGGTCAAAATTGCAATTTAACCAAGCCTACAATTTCGGCCAAGCCGACTTTACTCCTATTTCATGTAACCAGCGCGCTGTATACGTTGTTTCCCAGTAAGGGCAAACAACAACCTTTACCAAGCATACTAGACTAGTATAGATGGCAGCGAAAAATATACCCACGTTGGCTGAGAAAAGGGGAAATTAGCACCACAGCTGCTGCGGCCAGTAGTACACAGTAGGCAAAATAACTCACCAGTGGCGGGCGCAGCGCTAAAGGCGGTGTCTAGGCTGAGACTACAAGCAGCAATTTAGTATTAATTAATGTGTATTAACCGGGCACCTTTGCAGTACACGTACAATTTTGAATTAAATATATATAAAATTTTATAAAAAAAGCATGTTAAGATGAAATAGAAAAAACAAGGATTAAACTTAATTAATGGATGTTCGATGTTGTTTGACTGTGAAAAGATGATTGAATCTTTTTATTATTATAAATCAATTAATATTAAAAAAAACTAATACAAAATGTTGGAAAAATACCTTCTTTATAAAACCTTTGTTTCAACATAGTTAAATGACTTAGAATAATAAAGCAACACCGGCAGCGGCGACAGCACCAACCAAACCAGCGGAAGCCAATTGGCCAGCAGCAGCACCAGAAGAAGAGGTGGTGTTGGAGGCATTAGAACCGTTGGAGGCGTTAGCAGCAGAGACAGCAGTAGCAGCAGTTAAAGCAATGATAACAGATTTGAATTGCATTGTTGATAATGTTGTATGTCTATAATAATGTCTATTAAAGTAACAAGAAAGAAGAGAATAAATTTTTGCCAAATTGCTGCTTGAGTGGGAGGAATTGGTGAAATATTTATAAGCTCCAGACAAAGGCAAGCCAAAAGGAAAAAAAAAAAAGCAATTCACAGAACCGTATGGAACACACAAAAAAAGGCGCACAGCCATCGCACACACCGGTTCGTTTTCAGATATTACTTTTCCCAATCGGGAAAAATGTAAAACAGGTTGCTGAACCCTGGGCTGTGTGCAGGATTGACTCATGCTCGGTGCCACAAAGACACGGTGCACCACAAATTACGCCCAGGCAGACAGGCCCTGTTTTTCCCGCTAGCAGGCATGACCGTGGGCGAAAAATTTTCGGCCCGCCAGGAAACGGTGTAGCGGTGGAGGGCACAGGGCCAGGCCGAAAAGAAACACAGCTAACCCGCGGGTCACCCGCTGGCCGCAGCAAATGTCGGCTGCACCTCCAATCTGGCGATGAGATAGCTTCTCCACAGTGGCCGGTTACAGACGCAAATGGGTCGTCTGGCACTTAGTTGCTGGGCCATTGTTTGTGCACGTGCCTGCTTTTTTTTTCCAATTGTTACCTTTTGCGCACTGGGCTGATAAGCAGAGCACCATCGTGTAGTTACACGAGATCAGATCAGGCGTCGTCTAGCCCGGCACAGACAAAAGCCCGACTCTGGCAAGCGCCACACCGAAACTGGTGCCGGTTTTGGGGCTCCTGTAGCGTCTCTACTTCCGCGGCGGCGGTTTCTGCCGCTGCTACTGTTGCTATATAGTGCCTACTTACTATGGCCATTTAGACTTTTGTTATTGCAGTCGCGAGGCTTCTATTCTTGGTGCCTGTTTCAACCCGCTATGCCTTTGTCCGAGCAATCTGCTGCGCTGCAGTTTCATCGCTCTTCTCTACGTCATTCGATCGTCACCTGGATGTGCAAATTTCATCTCTGTATTGTCTGACTTTGTTGTTTGACTCTGGACCTATTGTCTGGGCCACACACTACCATTATATTATTTGTTCGATTTCAAGGCGGGACCTCATTCCGGGTCCTAAAAATAGACCGTACGCTTGTCACATTTCCAGGCCCATGGTGCTACACCGGTGGGACAGCCTGGGATGGCGGGAATGCACGCTGTGAGCCACACCAGATGGTTGGCTGCGGCTGAATGCTCAAGCCCTCAGTGGCCACACGACACTAGCGGTGTCTCAGCCCGTAGGCTTTATTTTCTACATCTGCTCTGCCTATCCTCTATAGCTTCTGCGATATCGAACTACTACACATGCTACATACTACACATGCTACATACTACACATGCTACATACTACACATGCTACACACTACACATGCTACACACTACACATGCTACATACTTACTACATACAGTATACCCATGTCATATTGCATGGCGCACGACTCTGCTCACACCACCGGTGTTTCCTTTTTGTGTGCCTTCGGTACACCGCCCGCTAAAAATCGCCCGTTCCTGACGTACCCAATTTATATGTAGGCCATTTCGACTATTGGGGCTGCCTGCATACTCGGCCATATGACCCTTATCCGGTTGCAACTCGCTTGTGCCGGATGATGCCGTCTCGTGGTGCAAGATACTGCCCCGTTGATCTACAAACCGTTACAAAACATTGCTATGTATTAGGCTGCTACGTGCTTTTGTTAGATGATGTTTTGTGTCTCGTTAGGCACCAACACCTGGTCGTCATCGTTGATGTCAAATATCATTTCCGGATCATTATTTTGGTCGTTACTATTATTACCGTCGTTACCCTCTACTTTCTCGTCGTCGTCGTCGTCGTCTTCGTCGTCGTATTCTTCCTCCTCCTCTTCATCGTCGTCCTCGTCGTCGTCGTCATTATTTTCTCCCTCCAACTCCTCTTCATCATCCTCCTCAACTACACCTTCTGCTATCTGTTTGCGCTCAAGCTTGATAATCGAGATGCGCTTCTTCACTATCTCTACGATCTCGGTCCACTCTCTCATGCCGCCCATCCCGATGTCTCCGCACACCAACACCTTCTCTACCGGCTTCAACACGTCAATGCCGAAATCACTCGAGCTGATCACCGACAACTGCTTGGCCGTGATCGGGTGAGTGTACATGAACGTGTTCATGGCTGGCGCCACCAAAATCGGCTTTTTGATCGACGGGTTCCAGCTCCGAATGATCGACGTCAACAAGTTGTCTGATATGCCGTTGGCCATTTTGGCAAGCGTGTTGGCCGAGAGCGGCGCGATCAACATGATATCGGCCCATCGGCGCAACTCGTTGTGGAGTATCATCTTATCAAACGGGTTGTGTTTCTTCTTGGCGTTGACCCCCAAGGTCGAGCTGGTGGTGGTTTCCATCGCATGCAGGTCGAAATCCTTGATGTAGTTACCCCATTCGTCCTCATCACGCCAGATTTTCACGTTCTTGTTGATCTTGAGCCCCTTCAAGAAGAAGGATGCGCTCTTGGTGACTATCAATTGGATGCTGATTTTCAGATTGCCGTAGATCTGGAAGAACTTGTCAATAATGAGCGGGATCTTGATGGTGGCCACCGACCCCGTACATGCGATCAAGATGTGGATCTTGCCATCGTCCTCTTTACTCAAGTACTGCTGGAACGGCACCGGCGGCCCCACCGGCGAGGCAACTATCGTCTTATTGGACCGCTTGATGGATGTTCTGCGTGATGGAGTCTGTGACTCGTCACCGCTGTTGTTGATATTAATGGGCTGAGGCCGCGTAACCTCCACCGCAGGCGGCGCATTAGTCTGTGCCGGTGGGGGGGACGGGGACAAGGGCCGGGGCCTGTGCTGGTCACGTTCATGCTGGGCCTGTGACTCAAACGAAAAGCTCGTTTTGAGTATGGTCGGAGTTATGGCGCTGTCGTTCGGGTTTGGTGAGTTTATGCGCGATGACGAATTGGAGTTGCTGCCGCTGCTGGCGGCGGTGTTGATGCTGCCCAACTTGGGGGCCCCTGGCATCTGGCTCTGGAGCTGCTGGTACACAGTCCGCGGCAAAAAACTGAGTCCCTCGTTACCGGTGGAGTTCTTCCTGCTCGTCAAACTTGTCTTGCGAGAGGGGGTCTGGCCAGACATGGGCATTTGCTGCTGCTGTTGGCTGGGGGACACATTTTCCTGGTTGGCCATGCTCACTGCTGAGGGCTGTGAGCTGATGGTGAACCGCCTGCTGCGTTCCTGGTTGTCGAGCTGGCTGAATGAAACCGACTGCACTGGTTTTAGGGGCGGCGTGGTGGTGGTGGTGGTGGTGGCATTACCAGTAGTGGGCATAGCCCCAGACGGAGCCTGAGGACTAGGGGACTCGTGGGCCATTTGCGACAGTGATAGTGGTGGTGGGTCGTGCGGTGGTGTCGGTGGTGCTTGCGCTATTGACAAAGCAACTTTAGTGGGGACTGGCACTGGCAGATGTTGGTACAGCTGGTGGCGGTGTGGTTTAGTGGGCTCGGTACGGGAAAAAAATTGGTTACTGATCTGCCCGCTAACAAATCAGAAAATTGCCGCATTTTTTGGCAGTTTCTGGGGTGCTTAGCGAGGACACGAGCGCACGGTGCCCGAAGTTAGCGAGAAAATGTCTCCGTTTGACGCTGCCGCCTGCTGCATTCGGTTGCCGGTGCCGACACCTGCTGCAGCATCTCACTGCTGGATGCGTACACCCGCTGATACCGCTGGTGACCGCCCTGCTAGGCTAGGGCACGCTAGCGGACCCCGGGGTAGAAACGCGACATTTTCCCTGACACCTTTTTTCCTGGCGCGCACTGTGCGACATCACGACACCGGTCTCACCAAACAACGCATTGGTTGTTCATTCTGGCAGTGATGGATACTCAGACAGGCGCATTGTAGCACCGGCAGCAGCAGCAGTTGACAAAACACACCATGAACATCCGCCAGAAACTTGCCCAATTCCTCACCGTGGCATACGTATTCACGTCCGCCTTCATCTTGTGGAAAACGCTCTCGGTGGTGACCAACTCGCACTCGCCCATAGTGGTGGTGTTGTCAGGCTCCATGGAACCAGCGTTCCAGAGAGGTGACATCTTGTTTTTATGGAATAGAGACTCCCATGCGCAGGTGGGAGACATTGTTGTGTACGAGATCAAGGGTAAGTCCATCCCAATTGTCCACCGTGTGTTGAGGGAACATCACTCCAAAGACTTTGACAAACAGTTGTTGTTGACCAAGGGTGACAATAACGCCGTGGATGACTTGGGACTTTACGCTAAGAAACAGGCCTACTTGAACCAGAAAACTGACTTGGTGGGTACCGTTAAGGGGTACTTGCCCAAATTGGGCTACGTGACAATCTTGATCAGCGAGAACGTCTACTTCAAGTTTGGCTTATTAGGGCTCATGTGTATATCTTCAATACTCTCTAATGATTCTTAATGACTAATAGCAATACATGGCATCCGATACACTCCCGAATTGTAGCAGGCTCCTGTTGGGTTTATCCTAAAGCCTTGGCGGAGACCTTTTACTTCGACATGAAGTTGCTTAGCCGGTTTTTATTGTCAAAGTTGCAAGTATATTGAAGGTAAAGATGCCGATAGTGGGCATGCAGATGAAGCAGTTTAATTGACTCTAGAAGATAAGTTAATAAAGGTTCTCAACCATTCAGGTATGTATATTACCTAAATTTGAATATATTGGAATCTCAGAAGTGCTATCCTTTACTCTTGAATGTCGAAACCTGTACTATTTGCATATATGATAATGTCTCCTAGTTTATACCCGCTGATTTCTAGTGTTAATCGTTGTAAAACTATTAACTGGAAGTTGCAAAAATTATAAAAAATAATGAAGGATGCGAGGTTCGAACTCGCGCGGACACCGTCCAACAGATCTTAAGTCTGCCGCCTTAGACCACTCGGCCAACCCTCCAAATTTTGAAAAAAAAAGGGTTCAGAAAGGAGTACAGGTATCAAAATATTGAAAACAATATGACACAAAAACGGTGAGGCGCAATATGTTGTTTAACGCACGACCTTTCTACCTTGTTTAAGCCTGGCTCTATTTATTGCAAATCTTACTTGGATACAATTAATACAGGTTTATATCAAGACAACATCATTGTGTGAGTTTTCGCTGATCTCCGTTATTTCCGGTATTTAGATCTAGATTCTTCTGCCGAAATGGCATGTCAAAAATGGAAAAGACTTTCATGTCCAGCTACTTCAAGAGTTGCATTCTCATGATGTTTCTATCCCAGTTCCGTCTCAAATTCTCCCAGCATTGAATTCTTTGTATATAACTGTGTCCTTTCATGTCTGGATACAATTCCTTTTGTTTTGATTTACTAGGAATATTTTGCACCTTTGAGAAAAATTGCAGCCAAATTCATACTTTGCAAGAAGAATATCAAATAGATAAATACTCTTGTTAATCTATAAAATTACTTCTTACCCAGTAAATATTCTGCTGTGTTGAATTATACCACTCAAAGCCTTAATACTTTTGCTTTTAGAAAAGCTATTTGGAAGTTTAAGTTGGTAGTCTGATTGCACGAAGTCTTTCGATCTGGTTTACGAAGACTGTAATTTGGCCAAGTATTCAGGTCTTCTAGAGTAACTATGAGCAATATTTACCTACTCTCTTCCATCAATCTAATAATGACATTAAATACAAACCCATGCAAAACTTGTCTTATTCATAGCTGAGTGGGAATTCATTTCTCAAAAGCGGTGCTTCTATGGTCGCATTGTCTTCGTAAATAACAATAGGTCGCGACAATCCAAACAAACTCCAGGGTCACGTGAAAACTGCAACTCCTACAGGCGACACATCTAATACCCCCTACCAGGCTAATACCATTGAACATACTCTCCTTTCGTTGGTTGCAAATTGGTTAATGACATCGTGATAGGAGTAGCAATATTCCCTCCTTCAAGAGCCTTACGTCATAGCCGCTTTAAAAATAGAAATATTTACGATTACGTAAGGGCTTACGCAATAGAATTTCTTTTTTCTCTCCGTAAGAAGTGACAAAATTTTTTCCCTAACAGACTAAACAAATATGTAAGAAACACCTGAAATACAACCCTATATCTACACCAAACTACCCCACGCAAACATCAAAATCAACGTAGCGGTAGTGCATCCGAATACCTGGCCTCTCTTCGCAAGCACCAGCCACTTTTTTGTTCCTTTCATTAGCTATCCATCTCAAAGGTCGTTATTGATAGCTAGTCCAGGAGAGAGCCATTCCTTTACAGGGAACTGTACTCTTGAACAGCAAAATCCCGCTTTGCTGCCGCCTTTCCATCACACTAGATTGATTGTCAGTCTTTAAGACCGACCACCCTATCACCAAAAAGTCTCATTTTCATTTCGTTCGTCACCAGTTACTATTTTCGGTGGACCAGAGTCAGCCATTTGTGTATTTCTAGTCCTACTATTTCACTTTATTTCCCCTTTAATTATTGAAAACCATAGATTTTCCGTTTATTCACCCTTTTGTTCTACTACAGCATCAACTTCCTTTCCATATTTCATGTTGCTTTAATTAATTAAGATAACCCACATAAATATATCGCATACTAATAGACTTCCATGAGACGATTAAAAATTGGTATCCGACCTCAGTTGATCATCTTGGTGGGGTTCTCCTCGTTATTCTCGCTTTTGATCTTGGGTATCGTGACCGGTCTCTATTTCAGCTCAAACTTGAGTGATTTGCGAGCCGAGAGATTGGAAGTGATATCACAGTTGAAAACAGTCCAGGTCAAACAGGCATTCGAATATGTATTTTACCAGGTATACTGGTTGACCACCAAAGACTCCATTTTTTCGCCATTATCCTCATACCGAGCAGGAAACAGTTCGAGCGAAATCTTTGCTGGAGCCCAGTCCACGTTGGACCAGTTTCTTACATCATCTGAGTTGTTTGCAGCGGCCAGGTTGTACAACTTGGATTTGGATGTTATGACTGACTCCTACAACAACATCACTGCCATTTCGACTCCTGCCATGGACGTTTTATATCCATTATCACCCAACGCTTCCATACCGAATGCGCTACTAAACACAGACTACAACAATATCCAGGCGTACTTCACTGGTCCCATTTCCAACACAACTGATCCCGACAGCGCTTACTTCATGGGCATCACGCTCCCAATATACTCCAACTCATCCATCATTATAAATACACCATCGTTGTCTGGGTATCTCACGGTGCTAGCCAGCGCACAGAACATCCAAATGGCCATAAACGACACCACTGCGGGCGGGGGAGGTTCGGCTTCGGACTACAATGTCGTTTCGGTAAAACCTATATTCGGCAACCCCAGTTCGGGTATTGACAACAGTGGCTCCAACACGCCCTCCGGCTCCAACACGGCCATCGGGTTCCAGGCGATTTTCCCCGTCAAAAATAGCGCATTGTTGCCCAACACCATCTACAACATAAACAGCTCTTCTGCCATCAAGGAAGCACTTTCCAAATCGACTGGTTCGTCCACGGAAGTAAGATCTTTCTCGGGTGCTGATATCGCCATTGGTTTCACCCAGATCCAGCTTGACCCAGATACCACCTGGGCCGTGGTCATTGAGCAGACACGATCCACCTTCCTTCAGCCCGTACATAGTTTTACCAAAATCATCATCGGGGTAGTGATAGGGATTGGGGTCTTTATGTGTTTGATCACGTTCCCATTGGCTGTTTTCTTCATACGACCCGTAACCAAGTTGAGAGAGGCCACGGAGGCTATCACCAAGTCCAAAAAGGAGTTGGATGAGCAGCAACTCTCACAGTCATCCAACCATTCTGCATACGGCAAGCAAATTGCACCACCAGCCTATGGTTCATTGTTCTACAAGAGGCTCGCCAAGGATGAGCCCAAGAGCCTAACCAACAGCAACAGCAATAGCAACAGTAAATCGTCGAAGCGAAACAGCGTAAATTCCAGCAATTCGGGAGGCTCGTTGTATTCCAGTGCCATACGGTTGCCAGGCCGTATTCCGAGCTCGAAGAAGTTCTTCAAGGATGAGTTCACGGAGTTATCCGATGCATTCAACATTATGACTAATGAGTTGGATAAGCAGTACACTCACTTAGAAGAAAGAGTCAAGCTGAGAACCAAAGAGCTAGAGGCGTCCAAGATCGAGGCCGAGGCTGCTAACGAGGCCAAGACTGTTTTCATCGCCAATATCTCGCACGAGTTGAGAACACCCCTAAACGGTATTTTGGGTATGACGTCTATTGCCATGGATGAAAAGGACCCAAGCATCATCCAGGACTCGTTAAAGTTGATCCACAGATCCGGTGAGTTGTTGCTCCATATTTTGACAGAGTTGTTGACGTACTCGAAGAACACGTTGAACCGGTCCAAGTTGGAGAAGTCGAATTTCCAGATTCTCGAAGTCGTGTACCAGGTGAAATCGATCTTTGACAAGCTTGCGATCGACCAGAGAGTCAACTTCAAGATCTTTATCAAACCCAACATCTTCAGAAAGTTGATCATCTACGGGGACTCCAACCGGATCATCCAGATTGTGATGAATTTGGTGTCCAACTCGCTCAAGTTCACTCCGGTGGATGGGTCTGTTCAGGTGGGATTCAAGCTTCTTGGAGAATACGACGAGGAGCGGTCTAAGGCCGACAATTACTCGCACGTGCATGTCATGAAGCCCCGTAACAACTCGGAGTCTTCTCAGGAAGGAACCACCACGCTAACGAAATCGTCGTCTTCCATCAGAAGCAATCCATTTGTACGTAACAGGAACAGCAGGGTCAGACATGCCAGCAACGGGCATCACGTGCCCGACATGGACACTTCATCGAGCATGTCGATAGAGAAGGATAAGCTCATGGACGATGACAACATGAGTATCTTTACGCTTTCCACCACCGAGTACGAAAACAAGATCTTTGAATCGCAGTTCAGTCACTACAAGCCTCTTCCGCGTCTTCCCAGTGATTCGGTACCGCAGCAGCAGTTCCAGACCCGGTTTGAGGAAGTGGCCGATAGCGGTAGCGCCGTTAGCTCGGTACACCAGAAACCCGCACCGCCACACCAGCTGGAACACAGCACCCCCAACGCCAGTCTTCCCTCGGTGACCATTCTCAAAAACAACGACAGTAGACGCCCTGGCTACGGCAACAACATGGCCAACTCCGAGTTGGTCAAGAATAACAAGGCGTTCAAGATCAGAAGGATCTACAAGCCCAAGACGTGGGTGATCCAAATCGAGGTCACCGATACCGGGCCCGGTATCGAGCCTGCGTTGCAGGAGAAGGTTTTCGAGCCATTTGTCCAGGGAGACCAGACGCTTTCCAGAAGCTACGGTGGTACTGGGCTAGGGTTGTCGATCTGTAGGCAGTTGGCGGTGATGATGAAGGGGACGTTGACGTTGAAATCGGCCATTGGGGTCGGATCTACGTTCACGTTCACGGTGCCCTTGCCACAGACAGGGGAGATCATGGTAGAGGACGGCGAGATGAACGAGTTCTGCGAGGACGAGTTTAACCCGAACTCCAAGGTCAACAGAAAGGTGTCGTTCAAAAACACGTTTGACGACGAGGATGACGAGGATGACGAGGATGACTCGTATGGCCACGATGACTCGGAGGACCCCCACTACGAGCCTGCTGCGCCGGCGCCCAACGTCTACGAAGAAGAGGATGAGAGCGTGGTGGACGAGTTGAAGGACTTTGAGTCGGCTCCGTTGCTCCACTCGGGCAAGAAACACGTGACGCCGCCGTATCCTGTGTCCGAGGAGGAACGGGTGCGCATGAATTCGACCACGAGCTCCAACTCCAATTCGAACTCGAGCACCGGCTCCAAGCCGCTGTTGAGCGCCGTGGATAGGGCGCAGCTCTTTGAGAAGCCGATGCTTGTGACGCGGTCGTCCACCGGCACCGCCAGCTCGTTGACGGGCAGCGACGGGGCCGAGATCCACACCAACATCTTGGACGAGTTGTCGCACCTCAAGATCTTGGTGGCGGAAGACAACTTGGTCAACCAGGAGGTGATCAAGCGGATGCTCAAGCTCGAAGGATTCGAGAACGTGACCTTGGCGTGCAACGGGGCCGAGGCGGTGGAGTTGGTCAAGGAGTCCATCGAGAAGGACGACACGTTTGACCTTGTGTTCATGGACGTGCAGATGCCCAAGGTGGACGGGTTGCTTGCGACGCGGATGATCCGCAACAACTTGCAGTACGCCAAGCCCATCATCGCGCTCACGGCGTTTGCCGACGAGAGCAACGTCAAGGAGTGCTTGAACAGCGGCATGAGCGGGTTCTTGTCGAAGCCGATCCGGCGAACCAACTTGCGCAAGATCATCATCGAGTTCAGCCCGATCTTGGTCAGCAACGTGGTGACCACGCCGCATTCGTACCACGGCGACGAGAAGAGATTGGGGTACGGCACCGGTGTGGCCGAGTCGCCGCCCAGCTTTGCGCCCCACGCCAAGACCGGTGACGGCGACAGTACCAGCGGGCCGCCGGCCTAGAGGCTTTTGTGGTTTAGTTTCCCGTGTGTATCCACTCGCTACGTACGCTCTCTACATATAGCAATAAAAGTCGCATTTAGTTTGCAGCCATCGGGCCCGTTTGTGTCGCAGATGTCGCAGCGTGACGTCACACGCATTTCATCCGCGGGACGGTGCGGCCGCGATGTCGCGCCCGTGTCGCGCCCATGTCGCGCCGCCCTATCGCACAACCAGCACAGTTAGCACCCAGCAGCCACAGACGGCCTACTCTTCTTCCCGGACGATAACCGAGTGCTTCAGTTGCAGTTACAGTTGCAGTTGCAGTGTTGTAAGGCGACAAGCACGGATTTCGCATACGCAGTAGCTCCAGTTATGGAAAACGACCGTGTGGGGACCGGTGAAAAATCCGCCCACGACGAAGCGTCGGCCCGAAAAGTGGCCCGGCGCCATGTCAGCTTCAAGAACTTTGTGATCAGCAGCTCGTTGCTCGTGTTGCTCGTGTGGGGCAGCTCGGTGTTGCTCGTGGCCGTCGAGCGCATGCGGCTCGCGCCGCTCTCGGCCGCCCGCATCGAGCAGTATCTCCGGGAACACCCGCGCCCGGCCGCCGGCAGCGCCCACCGTGCGCCCTATGACGTGTCCCAATCGGGCAGGTTGCCGCTCAACTTCTCGGCCGTGCGGGACGGCAAGTTCCGCCCCAGCTTCAAGTCCTTGCAGTGGATCACCGAGCCGCAGTCGGTGTGGCACGACATGGGCACCTACTTGCTCGAGGACGAGGCCGACGGCCAGACCGCCTACACCATCAGGTCGGTCGTGGACGAGCAGTACCAGATCCCGTTGTTCAACGGGTCGCAGTTTGCGTACGCCGGCACCAACTACACCATCGACAACCTCGAGTCGTCGCCCGACTTGACGCGGGCGCTCTTGCGCACCAACACCACGCACAACTGGCGCCACTCGACGTTCGCCGTGTACTGGGTGTTGGACGTGCGGCGCGGGGCCATCGCGCCGCTCACGGCGCCCGAGCAGCCGGTGGCGGTGACGGCGTGGTCACCTGACTCGCGTCACGTGGCGTACATCCTCGGCAACAACGTCCACGTCAAGGACGTGGAGGCGGGCGCCGTGAGCCAGGTCACGCACGACGGGTCGGCGCAGGTGTTCAACGGCAAGCCCGACTGGGTGTACGAGGAGGAGGTGTTTGGCAGCGACATTGTGTTGTGGTGGTCGCCCGACGGCGACAAGATTGCGTTCTTGAAGTCGAACGACACGCTCGTGCCCGAGTTCACCATCCCCTACTACGTGCAGGAGGGCTACGACGACTACCCCGAGTTGGTGCGCATCAAGTACCCCAAGGCCGGGTACCCCAACCCCATTGTCGACCTTGTCGTGTACGACATGGCGTCGGACGAGGCTGCTGTCGTGGCGTTGCCCTCGGCCACCATCGCGCCCGACAACCGGCTTATCACCGAGGTGGTGTGGGTGGGCGCGGCCGTGTTGGTCAAGACGTCCAACCGCGCCAGCGACCGCTTAGAGATCTTCCTTGTCGACAGCGGCGCCACCACGGGCCGGTTGGTGCGCACCCACACCGCCGACAACGGCTGGTTCGAGATCACCTCCAACACGGTGTACGTGCCGCGCAACGCGTCGTCGGGCGTGGCGCACGACGGGTACATTGACACGGTGGTGCACGGCGGCTACAACCACTTGGCGTACTTCTCGCCGCCCGGCAACGCCACGGGCCGGTTGTTGACGAGCGGGCCGTGGGAGGTGGTGGGCGGCGTCCGGTCGTTCGACCGCGCCTCCAACGACGTGTACTTTGTCAGCACCATGCGCTCGTCGGTGGAGCGGCACATCCACGCCGTCAACTTGGTTGCGCCGGCCATCCGCAACATCACCGCCGGCGAGGGCTGGTACTCGGGGTCGTTCTCGGCGGGGTCGCGGTACCTTTTGTTGACGTACGCCGGGCCGGGCGTGCCGTACCAGAAGTTGGTCGATCTCCGGTCGGGCCGCGACATCAAGACGCTCGAGGCCAACGGCCCGGTGGCGCGCAGCTTGGAGGAGTACGCCGTGCCCGCCGTCGAGCACAAGGTGCTCACGTTGGCGGACGCCGAGTCGGGGCTCGAGTTCCGGGCCAACGCCGTGGAGACGTACCCGTTGAACTTTGACCCGGCCCGGCGGTACCCGGTGCTTTTCTTTGTGTACGGTGGCCCCGGGTCGCAGACGGTGACGAAGACGTTTGACGTCGGCTTCAGCGCCGTGGTGGCGGCCGAGTTGGACGCGGTGGTGGTGACGGTGGACGGAAGGGGCACCGGGTTCAACAACCTCAACGCCGAGTTGGGGTCGGAGTTCAAGTTCGCCGTGCGCGACCGGTTGGGCCACTTTGAGCCGCGCGACCAGATCGCGGCGGCCCGGTTGTACGCCGACAAGAGCTACGTGGACGCCGAGCGGATCGCCATCTGGGGGTGGTCGTACGGCGGGTTCTTGACGTTGAAGACGCTCGAGACGGACTACGCCGACCCCGTGTTCTCGTATGGGGTGGCGATTGCGCCCGTGACCAAGTGGAAGTTGTACGACTCCATCTACACGGAGCGCTACATGCGGACGCCGCAGGAGAATCCCAGCGGATACGAGATTGCGTCGATCCACAACGTGACCAACTTTGGCCACGTCAAGCGGTTCTTCATCGGGCACGGCAGCGGCGACGACAACGTCCACGTTCAGAACACGTTGAAGCTCATTGACGACTTTAACGTGGGGGACATTGAGAACTTTGAGTTCATGATCTTCCCCGACAGCGACCACTCGATCCGGTACCACAACGGCAACAAGGTGGTGTACGACCGGATCTTGAACTTTTTGAAGAGAGCGTTCGGCGGTGCCTTTGTGTAGCGTGCATGTAACATTAGCGAATAATAAAAGTTGTACTGACTACTGGCTATAAGCTGGCTAACTGTAGAACTGTACTGTTACTGACTGGCTAACTGTAGTGTTACTGACTGGCTAACTGCAGTGTTACTGACTGGCTAACTGTACTGATACTGCTGGCTAACTGAAGTGTAACTACTGACTGGCTAACCAACTGTAGTGTACCGGTGTTACTGTAAGCGGCTATTCTAAACTAACTGTAGTGTTACTCCTAACTGGCTAACTGTACTGTAACTACTGACAGGTTAAATGTACTGTAACTACTAACTGGCTAACTGGCTAACTAACTAACTAACTAACTAACTAACTAACTAACTTACTTACTGTACTGTACTATAACCATGGTACTGTCTCCAGCTAGCTGGAGACAGCTAGAGCTTATAACCCTGTGTGCAGGCTGTCCAATCGGGCAGCCGTGTGCACGTGAGCCATCTCATTTTTTTCCAGATGGGACAACGAAATTGAAAAAAATTTTTACCAGTGCCCACTCTGCTCCAAGGTCCACCACCCAGTACCATCCATTGAATTGAGTATATATTGCCGCCATGATTATTTTCACTGATATCGTTTCCGGAGACGAGTTGTTGTCCGACGCCTACGACGTCAAGTTGGTTGACGGCGTCATCTACGAGGCCGACTGTGACATGGTCAATGTGTCGGAGGGTGACGTTGATATCGGCGCCAACCCATCGGCCGAAGACGGCGAGGAAGACCTCGAGAGCGGCGCCCAGACCGTCAACAACGTGGTGTACTCGTTCAGATTGCAGCAGACTTCTTTTGACAAGAAGTCCTTCTTGACCTACATCAAGGGCTACATGAAGAAGGTCAAGGCCCACTTGGCCGAAACCGACCCCGAGGCGGTCGAGGTGTTCGAAAAGGGCGCCACCGCCTACGTCAAGAAGGTCATTGCCAAGTTCAACGACTGGGACTTCTACACCGGCGAGTCCATGGACCCAGACGCCATGATTGTCTTGTTGAACTACCGTGAAGACGGTACCACTCCCTACGTGGCCGTGTGGAAGCACGGTATCAAGGAGACCAAGATCTAGGCTGGTGGTCGTGTGTATGTTTATATTCCGCAGTGTCACCGTAGTGTTGCCCTCTAAATACATGTTGCTAATTTAACCATCGGCCCGCGGGCCCGTAATCCGGAGACACACGTTCTCCAACGTGACGTCGCTGGGCGCGTACACGAACATGTCGATGGCCCAGCCGGGCATCCGCTGCCGCATCCCGTGCACCCGGCTCTCGTCCACGAGCCGCCGCGCCTTGTACCCGAGCTCGCGGCGCCGCGCCGGCCCGAGCCCGCCGGCATCGGCTGCTTCCGCTTCCGGCTCCGCTTCCGGCTCCGGGCCGGCCCCGCGCGTCCCGCACACCGCCCACGACACCATCTTCTTGAGCGCGGCGAACGCGTGCCGCGTCCCGAAGCCGTGCTGCGCCAAGTACCGCCGCGACTCGGGCAAGAGCTGCTCGTACACGCACACGTGACGGCAGCACATGGCGATCATCACCCCGCGCAACCGCGGGCGGCCGGCGCCGAGCAAGCCCGAGTTCAACACCAGCTTCAACGTGAGGTCGGTCGCGGCGCCGCAGAGATGCTTCGAGATGCCGACGACCGAGGCCGCGCCGGTACCGGCGAGAAACTCGTCGAGCACGAGGTCCTTGATGTCGATGCGGGTGCGCCGCACGGTGCCGCCGCGCACGCCGGCCGCGGCCCAGTCGTGCGCTATCCTGGTGTCCATCTTCATGCGGTTGGCGCCGCGGTCGACGAGCCCGAACCCGGGCCCGGTGCCGGCGCCGGTGCCGGCGTGCTCCTGCATGAGGCACAAGTTGACGCACCGCGACAACTCGCCCTTGCCGCAGCCGAACTCGACGTAGAAGGCGTCCGGCGCGAGGAGCCCGCTGTCCCGCATGTTGCCCACCAACGACGACTGCTGCACGGCGTGTTTGCGGTTGGTCAACTGCGCGAGCTTGCCGTCGAGGCCCGGGTGCAGCCGCACGTGCACGGCGAGGTCCGGGAACTCGAGCCGGTCCACGAGCGCCACGTACGTGTCGAGGGGCGTGTTTTCGTCCGCTGGATCGGCTTGTTCTACATCGGCTTGTGCCGCTTGTGCGTGTCGGAGCACGCAGTTGACGTCCTGGGAAAACCAGGCGTCTTTCACGGGGTTTGGCCTGGCGTTGCATCTGGCCACGTGGCTCGCGAGGTCCTTCGCCCACACCGTGTGGCTGCCGTCGAGCGGACACGGCACTCTGTCCTGCTTGTGGGCCTCATCGTGCACCGAGTGCTCGGAGCAGTACTTGTGGTTGGCCCGGCGCTGCATGGCGCACCGCCGGTTTTTTTTCACCAAGAAGAAGTCGCACTGGTCCGGTCTGTGCCGGTCCCGCTTGGCGTCTGCTTTCCGCTTCTTGTTGTCGGGCGCCATCGGTGGTGCTTGGGGCCGGTGATAGTTGCAAATCCGGAGTGAAAAATGTGAAATATTCGCACTAATTGGGATGGGGAAAAAAAAAATATTTGGCCCATCTCATCCCATCTCGTTTTAGCAGCTATAGCGACTACCCTGACAATGGGCACGGCAAAGGGCACCAGCGCCATGTGGAAGCTCGACTTGCTAGAAGCGCGGTTCAACAATGCCAGCCCGCGTTTTCCCCACACCAAAAAGTTGCTTGCAGCCCGCAACAACGATAAGCTATTGAAAAAACTACCCACCAATCACCAAGATGCCGCTCACGAAATCACCGCTTTGAAGAGCGAGTTCTTCGACCGCAAATACCACGGCGCGTGCAGAAAGCTCGAGATGCAGGTCCGCAAAGTGTACCGGGCCGAAAGACCCAAGCTCGCCAAACACCCCGCCAACGCTGCCGTGGTGCTGTTCCTCGATTCCAGAGACAACTTGTCGTTGCTCGTAGCGTCCAGAGTCGTGAAGGCGGTCGTGGTGTCCATTTTGGCCACCAGGGCTTTGAAGGAGAACCCCTACGGCTTTATATCGCCCGAGGTCAGAACCAGCATAATAGACAAGCAGTCGGTCCGCAACCCGACCCATTTCTTCAAAGCCCACTGTCAGGGCAACAAGGAGTTGAACAACTACATTTCCAGTTTGTGGAACAACAGGGCAGTGAAAGCGTGTTTGGACGAGATCGAGTGGTCGTTCAAGCTTGTCCGAGGCGACTTGACCAAGGAGGAAAAGGCAAAGAGAAAGACCGCTGGTAAGAGTGTGGATGCCGGTGACGACGACGACGAAAGTGATAATAGTGACCCTGATAGCGACAGCGATGACGAGCACTCGAGTGGAGAATCTGCAGATGACTTGGATCTAGAAGCAGCCTACGACAAATTCGCCGTCTACGATAAGCTCGTGGGAGACTCGGACAAAGAAGAAAATGAGCAGGACGAGCAATTTGACTTGGATCCCGCGGTCAACTACAATGAGGTGACAGACGAAGAGCCTACTGAGGAAGAAGCCGATTCCGACTCCGGCTCCGGCTCCGAGCTGGAACCCGAAGCAACGTATGCTCTACCAGAATTGGCCACCGGCTACTTCTCTGGTGGTTCTGATGATGAAGATGATGACAGAGACAACGACAAGGTAGTGAAAGAGCTCACGGCGCAGCGTAAAAACAGAAGAGGCCAACGAGCCAGGCAAAAGATCTGGGCAAAGAAGTATGGGAAAGAAGCAAAACACGTCAAATCGGAACAAGCCAAGTTGGCCAGCGAGAGAGAAATACGAAGGTTAGAGTACGAAGAAAGAAAACGCAAACGAGAAGCCAAGGCTGCGTTGGAAAACGCTCCTTCTGGTGCCAACACCGCTCCTCTTGGAGAAAGAAAATCAAGATCTTCGACTCCCGCCGACAGCAAAGAGCAAGCCAAGGTCCATCCATCGTGGGAGGCCAAAAAGCTTGCCGAAGAGAAGTTGAAGAATGTCAAATTCGCAGGTAAAAAGATTACTTTTGATTGAGTGTTCATTACGTGGTCCTATAACTTGCTAAAATCCACCTTGAAGTTGGCCAAGACATCGTCGTTCGATACAGTTTCGCACACTATCGGGGTAACGAGCTCTACCAAGTACTGACACTTTTCTGGCTCGCTCACGGATAGAAGTCGGTTGGAAGGGCCGCAGATCATATCAACTTTGGCAGATCTGTGCGGACCATTCCAGCATTTGGCCCCATTTGTATATATCAACTGGTTGGATTTGAATTGTTCGAATTTGCCGATCAAAACGTCATCCTGGTATATAGATTCAAGAAACCCCAATCTGTATCCATATTCTCCTAATTTGCCATTCACCCATGTGGACTGCAAAGCACGCAAGATATCCTGAGGTCCGTAATCCTTTTGTAGATCATCGTTAATAATCTCTATTTGTAATTCGATATCCTCAATTTCCTTTTCAATCTCTTGTGCTTCGGTGCTAGTCGTTTTTCTACTTGAGGCTTGTTTCAAGTTTTCAACTCCTTCATCGATCTTGATAGCGTTTCGGAACATGTTATAATAATAGTGCACCATGTTCTTTAAAGTGGGCTGGGCAAATTCTCCAAACAGTGGCCCAGAGAGTTCCCTGGTATGCTCTTCTACTGTCTTAAGAATGTCTTTGGCTGTTTGCAAATCGCCCTTTGCCACTTCCTCCTTATTGGAGACATATTCCTGGAAATTGTTAACGGACTCTTTGACAGCAAGATCATTGAAGTTGGGATTGTAGTTTTTCGTGAGCTTTGCCAAAATCCTTTCAAGATTGAGTAATTGTTTCTGATTAAGCTCCAAGCTTCTGTGGTAGTTTTGAAATTGGTCAGCAAGCTGGTCCAAAAACGGTGAGATTATGTCGCTCGCAGTCGTCGAATCGTCGGTGCTCTCAACGTCTGCACCATGGTAACTTGTCTGTAATTCATTTTCCTTCTGCACCTTGGCCTGTGTAAGAATTGCCAAGTTGTTGGTGAGCTTGGCTCTAAGATCGCTCGCTTCTGTTTCAAGCTTCGCTTTGATCTTCAACGACCTGTCAATATCATTGACAATATTCTGTTTGTAAGCATTATACTGCTGGCTGATCTCGACACATTTGTTGGGGCATTTCCCACTTTTGTATTCATCAGAACCGTCACAGCAGATATCGTAGTCGCATACACCATCATTTAGCTTATAGTTCTCAATAAACCCCGGAATATGACCGTCGTTGGCACAATAAAATTTACGTTCGGGATTGTACTTGCATGCATTTGTTCCTGGTTCGTCAGATCCATCGGGACAATCGCAGTAATCATCGTTGATCTGATCGTAGGATAGCACTATCTCGGGATTGCTTAAGCATCTCCACGTTCTTTTGCCGGTGATAGCATCCACAATGGGGTTGTAAATATGGGATTTTGCAGGCTCAACACCTCTCACATCTGCCTCTACCACCTTTAAACCCAGCAACACTATCAAACATGATGATACTAACTGAATTGGCTTCATGGTGGCTGGCTAAATAAAGGTGGAAGTAGGAATCAGCAAGTGAGATTTCGTGTCTGAAAAGTTCGCAACCTTTTTTTCAGATCTGTTTACCTTTGCAGAAACGAAACACTAACTCACCGTATGGCACAACGCAATGGGAAAAGTTACTATGGTAGCTTACCTGTATCGAAGTGTAAGCGAATGGTGAGACCATTGCTTCTGAAGATCCACTCCTTAAACGATTTGTATTATAAGTATCCAGCTTTGCTAGACGTGAATTTGCATAATAGTCCGTACCTATCAGGGTGTGAGACCACAGAGCCTGTAAAGAGACCGAAACGTGGACGTATACGACGAGAATCCGACTCGTCAGATGAATCCGATACAAACTTCTATTCGACCGCTAAAAGCGTTACACCAGAACTAAAGGACCATGAGTCAGAATTCTTGACATTTCTCAGACCAAAGGATTCGTTTCATCGCTTGAAATCGTTGCAGAAATATATTGCTCCCGAATTGTACGAAGCGTACGGCGAAATATTCCAGATATTCAGAAATATCATATTGGCATCGACAGCGGCGACTAAAAGTCGACCCAGCAATGTTCCACTGCTATCTGCATTATGCTCAATGGCCTTGGGTAAATCTGTGACCGTGTCCACCAAGTCGACCTACTATAAATTGAACCAGGCAATGCTTTTTGATAAGGAAACTATGGCTCCTGATCTCAGATTCCACCAGCAGGACCTTTTTGACGATGTGGATGAGTGGTTAGATATGGAACCTAGAATCGTGTTTGATTCCTATCGGGAAGATCGTTTCATAGGCTATATTGTCTATCTTTTGGTTTTCCACCAGAACCTACTATTCCTACTCATACCCGTATTGCTCCTGTGGTTACATGAAGAGTGTCTACGAGATCCGCGTAAAAGGTCTGTTTTAATGCCAATTAAAAGTTTGCTTTTCGATGAATATTGGAACTGTGATACACCATTCTCAAATGAAAATGAAAAGCGGATAATGCTCTTGCTAAATGGCGAAATACTGGATGTTTGGAGTATTCAGACGTTTTGGATTTTGCATAAGATTGGCTATTGGAAAGAGTTGCTACACTATCTAGATATCCAATCATCGCATAAAGCTTATGCCGTGTACGACAATTTCTTGCTAAAGTCGATTCAGGTTAAGAACAAATTCAACTTGGATCTTTTCGAAACACTAGATGCAATATTTCCTCATCATGGTGGGTGCCTTTTTGATATATATCAAACGATATTGCGCTGTCCCCAACATCCCGGTCTTAATTTGGTATTGGTACACATTTTGATTCTGTTATCAACGTGGGCAAGAGCTGGAATTGCCAGATCGCAAGACTTAAATGAACTATTACAACATATTAAGAAGGCTTTCAAGCTCATCTTAAACTTCATGAACTTGTGGCTTGGTTTTCGATCTCTGAGTGCAATGGTGTTCAATTCGGTTTACAGTGGTAATAGAGATATGTTTAAACTTATTTTGCAATTCTGCGACTATTTCACCCTTAAGATAGAGCATCTTATTAAGGCAATAAAACTTGACGATAATAAATTGAGAATTCAAGTAATACGAAAGTATAAAGACTTCAAAGAGTGGATCGCAGTGTTGAAAACAGCAGTGGAAGTGTATGAGACGTATTTCCTTGATGAGCCAAGATTCATTCTCCAAACCTTTCCCCCCAGAGATATTGCAAGTCTCATAGTAAGTATTCAAAGCAGACCAGTCTCGAGTGAAGGTCTATATAATGAAGCATATAACGATTTTTTATACTGGTTGGGATTGAATAATAATGCAGAATTGGCACGTGAATGCTTTAGCGCTTATTACGGAGATCAGCTTTGGTACGAGGATGCTGTTGAAGACGTTCGCTATTTCCTTTTCGACGAACATATATTGTAGGTTTATACACATTGTAGACTCAATACATGTATTCATCTTATAATTTTAGTAAATCTGTAGCTTCTGCAGCACAAACAACACATTGGCCGTTGATATCATCACTAGTTAGTATTTCAATTGCTTTATCGGCTACCGTTTCTACACTCGTAGAACCAATTTGTTCTTTGACAGTAGCCTTCATACCCATTTCAGTATCTTGAATCAATCCTGGTAACAAAGCATTGACACGTACTTTTCCTTTGAACTCAGCTGCTAGTGACGTGGTAAATCCTAAAAGGCCGGCTTTGCTTGCAGCGTAAACAGAAGTGCCGGATACATTCGCGGCAGTTAGAGAGAGGACCGATGATACATTCAAAATCTGTGGTCGGACTTTCGCACGATTTGATAGCCTTAACATTGGCTTATACGCCATCTTGCTGAGAAATATTGGAACTAATAGGTTCAAGTTAATCGTTGACAATATCTCGTCTGTGGGAAGTCGACTCAACAATGAGTGGTTGGTAATACCTGCACAATTAATTAAAATTGATGTATCATGCATTGAATCTATTAGCGTTGTCGGCAACTGTTCATTATGTGACGAAGTTAAATGGTTCAAATCATAAGATATATATTCATGACTCTGCGATGAAACAATTGTAGGTAAAGTATTTACCTGACTGCGAAGTAAATCTTCACTTCTAGACAATAAAACTGTTGAACAGCCTTTCAATGCCAACTTTTGAGCTATTACTCTTCCAAGTCCCTTAGAAGCTCCTGTAATAATTGCTTTTCTTCCCACAAATGACATTTCAGCCAGAGGTATTGTTGATGTCTGTTCGCAATAAATTTTAATATAGCTCAAAAATTAAACTCTTCACGAATACTCGGGGGTCGTAGTGAATCCCGATTACTTTTCTTTAAGATTTGCAAGATTGACCTTTGAAACTATTGAAACTATGAACCATTTAAAATACTCTCTCTGAGGATTTATATTAACCGAAACATGGAGATTGAACTTCATGAATTGTAAATACAAGTTATTCATAAAATTTTCGCAATTTTATGAGTAGAAATTTGAACTTACTGAAACTTACTAAATTCCACAAACAGGACATATAACGTAACAGCTTTCTTGCTTTATCTCATTTGGGGAGGTCAAAAAAATGCCTTCAGCCAGATTCGAACTGACGATCTCCTCATTACTAGTGAGGTGCCTTACCAACTTGGCCATAAAGGCTTCAAATATTAAATGTTGTTTTGACGACCCCGGTGAGGATCGAACTCACGATCTCGAGATTAACAGTCTCGCGCCTTAACCAGCTTGGCCACGGAGTCTTTTCTTGAAAAAATTAGAAAAACTAGTTAAACCGAAGCATAACAACGTGTTTACAAAAAAAAATCAGGTGACTGTAATCACGTGAGCATTATTGGAGCAATCTAACGATAAACTTCTAACGACTATCAGAGGCTAAAGTAACCAGTTGTCCTTCAACTTCCACTCCCATCGATCTCACGATTACGCTCCAATAGAGTTTTTATATGATATAGTTTCTCTAACTTAGTTACCGTTTATCCTTTTCTATATATTTAGAATTTAATAAATAATGCTGCAAAAAAAAGGTGTACGGAGGCCCGTGCCTCTCATGATTTTTTATTTATCTTTATTCTAGATATGTAGTTTTGTTCTATTTTGAATAATGTCTAACTCATGAAATAAAGAGTTCAAACCTGTCAGTAATGAGTAAAATACATTAGATAATACATAAGATACAGGCATCATGTTCTTAGGGTATTGATGTCAAACGTACTACTTGCGAAGAGAAAAATACGCCGGGTTAGCTTGACTGCACCTCAACCCTCACGGTCTTTTAGTACTTCAGTACGGCTTCATACTTGATTGGTGTATTAAGAATTCTACTCATCCATAACTGTTCCATAAATTAAGTAAAAACAAAGCGAGATAGCCCCAATTAAGATTTGTTCCTCTGGAATACTCCACCCCCACAATTGAGAGTATAAAAAATAAAAACAGGCCGAATCTCCTTCTCGGAGTTGCATGAATTCGGATACGTGGGGAAGTATATCGACGTTCCTTTAGATTCTGACTATATCAATTGTATGTGTAGATGAAATGGGGTTTCGGTTAAGTTATATCGGGGACTGGTTTAGGAAATACATTGTAAGCAACTTTCATTCCGGGTTGAAGTTTGTTCTATCTACATCTTTCGGATACTAACTTTGAACAAGAACTCGAATTGGTAGTTTCTTATTATTGTGGTTCTGGACCAGAACTTTTCCCCACTTACCTCTGTTCTTTCCGAATGTACTCATTGTAGAATAATGATATATATGTCAAACAGTGCAACCAAGAAAACCGGTTCATAGGATGTGAAATATGCTGTAAAATGACTCGTACTGTAACAGCTACGGCTGTTGCTGGTGTCGGACTTGATATTCCCTTGATAATTGCTGGAGAAGAGATCATTTCATGCAGTCGATACCCTGTCAAGTCACACATGAACCCCAAAGAAATAATATACCATTGTTCAACTTTTGATGTTAATGATAAGAACTTGTATGTCAGACTATATAAGTCAGCTAAATCTGGTTTGGAAGTATGGTCTGCTACACCATATGATAAAAAAGTAGTGATATTTCTACCTAGTTACTAGAGAAAAGAAGATCATTATTATTCAAATCCCATCATGATATCGGTGGTCCTGCTTGGTTTGTTGGATTTAATATCGATGGCGCAATTGGCCAAATTGAGGAGTACATGTATCAGAATTATCATTAGTGATACAACCAATTGGGCCTCCTAGCTATTGCTCCATGTAATGTTCCTGTTACTTTAGCAGCTAGGAGTATCTGTGCCTCATTAGCCGCTGGATGCTCAGTTATACATTTGATTTCTGACAAATCGCCTTTGGCATCATACTGATATATTTTCACTAGCAAATTAATAGTAAGCATTTATATTACCCCACCTAGTTTACTCTCTCCTAAGATTCTGGTTTCTGGCACAGTGATTCATTATTGAATCAAATCTCAACAAATAGCTGGAAGGTTCAGATATTTGTGATTGGTTAGCACTATTGAACCTTATCCTGGTTCTATTGGTGATTTCATTAACAAAAGTTTTGTTGTAAATCTTATCTTGAATCAAGAAATGACAGATCTTAGATAAATGAAATTGGTATACTAATTTTAGAGCTTGGAGTCTTTCTTCAATGTACCATATGTTTTTATCAAGTATAATAGTCGAGCCAGCTAAGCTTTGTTTAATACCATTTGTACTTAATAATTCTTGAAACTCTTTCCTTAATTTTATTCTAATTCTAAACTCCACGCATTCTCATCACTAAGCAGGACTTCCTTACGATTCCTACATCTTGTCTCAGGGGAGTTTTTTTGTCCGTTATACCCCTATTTCAATCATTTCTCCATCAGTTTCAACATATATATCTTGCTCTATCAGTAGTTTTGTCTATTATTTTGATCCAGCTGTTTTTAGAGATATATAGTAGTCTTAGCCAAAAGGTAGTTTATAACTTGTAAATTAATTGCAGTTTGAAATGTACAGGTTTAATTTGCAGGTTGTCTGTGTTTGTGGATGCAAAAAAAAACCCCAAGAGAACTATTTCTGCCGTGGTGTATACTCGCCTCCTTCCTTTCTTCTTCACCGTCTGCCCCCTGATTAGAGCTCTCCTTAGTTTCTAATTGATCCCCTAGTATTTTATAACTCCTTATATTATACTACTCCAAACTTATCAACTTTTAAGTTACTGTTACAATGTGGTTTTCTATTTCTCAAAGGCCCGCCGTCCCATGCGGTGCTTCTACACCCAGTCCTTTCCTCACCAGAAAACTTCCTGTATCAGCAACCTCCCGCCCAGCTTGGAAACCCTCTCCATTGATGCTTCCTGTCGTGTTTCCTGACCCTGCTTTGATTGAAATTGAGAAGCGAATTAGACGCCGTGTGGATGCATTTACTGAAGCTCGAAAAAGAAAACGTAGTTTTGAATCGTGGAAGAGCAACTATAAGTCTACTTGCAAAGGCAAGAAGCCAGAAGCTCCAGTTGCCTTGACGGTGCCAACTGTTCCTACTAAAACTACACAAACATCATCAGAGGCTTATTATACAAGAGATGCAATCAAGCACTCATTCCGCCGCAAAAGATTTCTGTCTTCATCCATTGAATCAGATGTATCATCGTTTGCTTCACAGAAGTGTTTGTATTCTCGTGATAGAAAGCGAGATAATTTAAAGAGAATTTTCAGTCCACTTTACAAGAATCAAAAGTGTATCTCAAATACTGAAACAATTCCAAATGGACCATCTACTGCGGCTGGTTTTGAAGGTTCAAAAGTTAACAAAGATTTATGTTATTATGACTTTGTTCAATGCAACCAGAGTGAATTTGATAGGCTCTTAAAAGAAGGTGACCACTATTACTATGATGATGAAAATCATAAGGTCAAAATTGGTTATGTGGTGAGTCCAACAGCTGATTCACAACGTTCCCGGGCAAACATATGGATCGCGTATCCTGAAGACTCAATGAAATACGACAAAGATAATGCAAACAACTGTTTATCTGATGCTAGCTTAAACTTCAAAGAAACCAGTTCTCAAATAGGAGATTCTGAAAGGGTCATGGAAGTTAAGTCAAAACCAATTCCTAGAAAAAAAGTCTTAAGGTGGAGGTGTCGGAGACTAAGAACTGGAGCTAGAAAAGTTGGGTCTAAAATTAAGCGAAAGCTTAGACAACTTCTCTCCAAATTACGTAAAGGGAAGCATCATCTGACTGAAAAAAAGATACTTAATTCCCTTCATAAGAACTCTGGGAATCAAAAGACTTCATCAAAAGTTTTGATTAAAAAGCCCCGGAAGGTTAAAGTCTTGGTCAAAAAAACTCCGAAGGTAAAACTCCAGGATAAAAAACCTCCGAATGTAAAAGTCTTGGTTAAAAAAAAGGGTCCTTGTCTTGAGTTTAGTATTACATGCTATCTTACCAAGGTCTATCGCTCTGCTGTGGCAACAGCTGCCCAAAGCCTCACTAATAAGTTCAATAACCAAAGGTATCCTGAACTTACATACAATCCAGTTTGGCCACTTCCTAACATCACACCTAGAGAAGCTTACCTTAGTGAGGCTGTTACTGAATCAAAGGTACTCCCTGAGTGGGACAAATATGATGGTTCTCTTTCCTTTTTGGGAAATCAGTTTGGTTTCTTTGAGAACGTCCATGGTGAATTTGTCATTGTTCAAAACGGAAAGGCTAAAATGGTAACTGCAAACCACATGGTAATTTTACCTATTGGGGTGATGTGTAAGTCAGATGGTACAAAAACTCCCATTGAGAAACCAATCTTGCTTAGTTTAGCCAAGAAAGACCGTTTCACAATATTGGATTCTAATAGTCCAGAACCTATTCGACGCTCTGGTGAAGGGTTGTTTTATCCTAAGATTATTCATCCTGCACCAGTTTCCAACCAAGTAATTAGAGAAAGTCATGGTAATATCAAACACAAAAGCTCCAGGCAAATAGATCCAGCCTCTAGGAATCAAATTCAGATGGTGTCAGACAGTGTCATTGATACTGATGTCTGTCACGATTGTCAACAGAGACTTTTGATTCTGCAATCTGATAAAGGTGAGTTACTGTCATCCAAAACTATAACTTGTGATGCTGTTGTTCCTATTCCTTCT